>CM060964.1:24442910-24595410 GCA_030765045.1 Tenodera sinensis
CAGTTGATTTACTAGTGATGAGCGAGAGGTGTATATGTCAACGCGTCGATGTTTACTTGTTTTTCGACAATACTCGATGGTGACGAATAAAATCAAAAGCGTGTGGAATAGTAGGAGGCTTTTGTTGTGTGCATGTATGTGATTTTCGCCATTTTTGCGAGTTCGTGGCGCTTATAAAATGTGTTACAAAAGAACAGCAGTGGAGTTCTATAAGTATTCAGAGAATGAATAGATTCAGTAAATAACGATTAGTGTGATTTATGCAGCATGGTGCCATAAAGGGTGGGAAAAGCGCTGTAAAATAACCCAGCGAATGTTTAACTGTTGCCAAAATTGTTGCTGCAAATGTTTTGCCTCATTTATGAAACTAAATATTGGAAAAGGATTTAACTATTGGCATAGGCACGAGTAGGTCTGGGTGGCTCAGTTGGTTAGACGCTGGCCTACTGATCCCAAGGTCGCGGGTTCAAATCCGGCCCAGACCGATGGTTTTTAAGTGTGCTTAAACACGAGAGCTTGTCAGTAGATTTACTGGCATGTAAAAGAACTCCTGCAGGACAAAATTCCGACACACCGGTGACGCTAATGTGATCCTGGCAATTGACAGCGTCGTTAAACAACAAAACAAAAGATAGGCACCGAGCACAGGTTCGATTACAGCCGACCACCCATTCTGAAGTTGCTTTTTTGTGGTTTCCCCTGGACGGTAGGTGGATGCCGGTGTGGTTTCTCATATACCGTGATTTCCTTATATTAGTTTCCCTTCATTTAGTTTCATTCTCATCTTTAAGGCAACGTATGTATGAAATTTGGTGAAAATTATCGAAAATTTTATTTTCACTTTTTGCATTTTTAATACGCTTACACCTTGTAGTGTAACAGCACACTTCAGTTTTATGAATATTTGCCATTTTTAAAACCCCAGGAGGGTATTTAGGTGTCCTAGTGTGGGTGAGCGTTCCTCGCTAAACTTCGTCGTAACAGCTTAGAAATGCTGTTTTTCGTTTTTACAGGCTTTGATTTTGTTCTTTTTCACGGAATTTTGCTTCTGAAAGGTTGTGAGTTGGCTGTGCTGAAATGAATTCGATATATGGAACTGAAATACCGCGAATCTGACATTTTTTTCTTCCAAACAGATAAATGCAGTCAGTGTTCTGTAATTCTGTAATCTTGACAGGTTATTTCAGTGTTCGAGTTATATATTAAGCATTGTTTAGGTAGTCAATAGATTTTAGGTTTTTCGCTAGTCTATAGTAAAGCTGTAACCAGCAGATATTTTATGAATTTTGTGTATAAATTTGCGAAAGTGCACAGTGTAGAGGTTAGCTAAGAACAATACATTTCTAAATTTTGTGAACAATGCGAAGGCAAAAGGAAAGTTTTCGTATTAAGAAACAACCAAGCGAAGTTAAAATTCTCAACAGATGCTACTGAGGCCAAGAAGAAAGCGACCGAGGGTCCCACATATTGTGCTAGGGAATTTTAAGTTGATTGGATTTAGGTAAAGTACAAAATCATACTGTCAAACTTTAAAATACATTTTAATCACTTTTTTCAGCATTTTTCACTATTGGAAATGTTCCTTGGATCCTGGTTTATAACTTATTAGCATGAAATTTTCAGGAGACCTTCAGAGACTGGGTATCAAAATTTGTCGTGCAGTGGTTAAAAATATTGAATAATTAAGCTGAAATTAAATATTTTTCCTATCTCATGCTGAATAAATTGTAAATATTGATAAATAGTATACAAAATCTTTTCTTTTTTTTTTCCCCCTTAAACGAATTAAATGTAAGCAATTTTCGTATGACAATTTCTTTATATTTGTATGCTGAACTTGAATTAAAATTTAAGAGAGGTACAATAAACTGTAGGGTCCAAAGGTGATTTCATATGAACATATCAAAAGGTAAGTTATTATTGATAAAAATACTAATATTTTAAACACGGTTTGACATAGAACATTGAAATTTTGTGTACACGATATATTCTATGTTCTGAGTGTGTGGAAACAAATTCAAAGCAATCAGAAGAAAACTGTGGATTTTTTTTTTTAATTTTCATACATACATTGACTTAAGGTGCTTCTAGATTTCGTGGTGTATGGTGGTGCCACAAAGATGTTATGCATGTTTGCTCAAAGGAAAAGGTACTATCCTTGGAAATCAGAGGACTGCTTGGTTGATTGGAGGTTCATCTTCCTCTCTAGGAGCCCTTGAGCCTGGATTTGCCAGGGACTTCCGAACGTCTATATGACCCGTGACCTCATGCTCCTGTGGTTCCTTCATACAACTTGGAGTGTGTCACTGTAGATTTAAGTGCGTGAAGTGTACTCCTTAAGACTCTGAGAAATAGTATTGTTTTGCCGGATGAAGAAGTCACAACAGCACCAACCGCTCCCCTTTTTGGCTTTTCTATACTTAGAAAATTACCAAGGAACAAGACCACTGTAGCCCATGTTATGAACAGACAGGAATTCTCAGGCAATTCGCTTCAAATTAGCTATACATAGAACGAACACAACAGAGACACGAGTCACTGACGGAAGGTAAACACAGTCTCGCGAGCGCTCTGCACACCTAGGGCTCCTTATAAGGGAAAGGAGCCCATATATAAGAAGACAAAGAAACCTTATACATAAGGTTTTCCACAGTGCGTTCCTTATACAGCCGGGCTGCTGATCGTGAATATCTGTACTTGGTGCATTGTCTGTTACACTGGGGTCTTTCGTTCTAAAGCTCACGCGTCCGTTACTCCAGAGTGATGCACAATATAATGATTATTATCCACGTTATGAGTTGCCACAGAAGTGACAGAGTTGTAATTTTTTAGCTATAATAAGTTTAGCAGCTCTATGTTTTTTAAACATCCTGTTACCGTGCAACACGACTTGGAGAATGAATGGCGCACCAATTCCATGAGTATATTTTTTTGCTTGTCTGCGCTGGTAGGTACATTCCCCCCCCCCCCTTTTTTTTGGCTTAGTGTTCCCGTTGTCACCACCTAATTAACCACATATCCAACAGTTTCCCTATCTGGAAATTGAATTCCAGGAAATTTCTCCTTAACTGTGTACATGATTGTCTTTTACATATGTATCGTACCTAAAAATGCTTTGTTCAAGAGTGTATTTTTCTGTAGACATTTCAGAGGAATAATAGGAATAATTAATATAATTCACATAACACACATACTGGGTGGAAGGGAAGTCATTACATTAATTTAAACCAGTGGTAGATTCTTACCATTTCCAACGGACATATTTAGTTTCCTCAAAAACAACCTGGCAACACTGCAGATTGTGTGGGTGCCATTTGCCTAGCTCAGTACATAAACAACAGTGTAACGGTGTGTCTTGAAAACAAACTCATACCCTGTTTACTGTGCGAGTGTAGGCCAATCATAAGCATTAGCTCTCAAAACATTAAAGCGAAAGCGCCCGACCTGTTTACATCCACACACTAGGTCAATTCCCTGACCAACTTCAACACAACGTTGTCGACTGATCTCACGTGTGAAAGAGTTGCTTCGAGTATTCCTCCACGTCTTTTAAGTGATTAATTACATCGTAACTCTGTGTGATGTCCCATAATTACTACCGAAGCTATGTCAGAAATAAGTTACTCTGCGCATCTTATAAGTAACAAACTGTTATCTTCGTACATTCTTGTGAAATTACGCATCCAATTTGGATAAAAAACTTTATTTCTTCAAAATCGGCTGATCAAAGAACAAAATACCATTCGACTTTTTTGTTTGCTTTGCTTCTATGAAACACATATTATACAGAATGTAGTAACTTTCCTTCCACCCTGTATGTCTTAAATATATGTATTTTTAGATATACATTGCAAAAATGAGTCCTTATAGCTTGATCTGAAGGCAGCAACCGACACAGTATAAACCAGCTCACAAATGTACTTGAGTGAATCGTTCACCGTAGAGCGTTGCGGAAAACTACCGAGGTCACTGCGGTGAAAGCAAGCTGCACATATACGAGACCTACGGCCCGGCTGTAAATGGAACGTATAGTAGCAGCAGTTAAAGGACCTGGTTCTCATCACAAACCGTTATAGTGCAGTCATACATATTTGTGCATTGTAACAAAATGCGAATGAGATAAAAGGGAGCAGCATCATTAAACCGTACCGCACGTATTAGGGTAGAGGTTATGTTCTAAAGCGAACAAGCTTTTGAAGCTCTAGCATTAGTTTACCCAGCTACGTTACAACAGGTACAAGCCATGTACCATTACTAAATGAGAATATTACACTGCAAAGCCAATTTACCAGTACATATAGACCATCAAACCAAACAAGACACTACATTCTCCGTCCTGCCTTTGCAGAGGAACCTTCTGCCCATAAATAGGAGTATCCATAGGTCAGAACTCCGACATTCTGTGAGGGAGAGAGGTCAACTTCACCCCATTGTTAAGGGAAGGATTTACTTACAGGTAATTACCACTTCTAATTTCAGTAGCTTACATATTGTCCACATGTCTTTTGTTTTTAAATATATCATTTTTACCTCCATTTGCTTGTGTGATGTTTAATACGAATAACATTATGATATAAATCAGCAGTTACCTTAGAAACTATTGACCATTACCGAATTATATTGTGATAAGCTGTTAAGTATTGTGAGAGAAAATCAAAAGTCCAGTCCATGTACTTTTTTCACTTTATTTTCTTCTAACTGAATGCAAAACACAGTTCTCCTTTGCTGACAACACAGTCTACAGTTCTTAGTGATATTAAAACTCACAACTGTTTTCTTCTTGTAACCTTCTCACTCACTTCTGTCTTTCTTACCATTCTCTGTCTCACCAACAGGTAACTTTGACGATACAATCACCCGACACTACTAAAACTGCTTCACTGGGCTTGACTTCGACGTGGTTTATCTCTCACGACATCCGCAGAATGCTAACACAGCCTGCTGAAGCAACCCATGTTTGTAGCTATCGTTGCCTCGCCTCTTTATTTATTTTAACTGCATGCCACTGCATGCCTTGAAACTTACATTGTAAAGACGTGTGTATACGTAAACAAACACAACCGGAAATGCAGGTGGCCTGCATGGGGTAAAGGTGGAGACGGCAAATACTCGATTGCATTCCTATCACCCCTCTTCCCTATGTCTGATCTACACAATTGTGGCTCACTGAAGTATTTTCTCTGAGAGCCAGTTTCCTCTAACTTTCTTTCCATGCATAACGTTGCTGGTCCTATTCCAGCATTGGGCACGTGAAATTGTATTCTAACTGCCTACTGTATTTCGATTGATGAATTTCCCTATATGTGTTCAGTTTAAAAGCACACTGCCAAATTGAGAACTTCATGGTTATTTATGACTGCAAAACTAGAGACTGGAAACGAATTACTAATAAACAACAATATTCATAAGGCAACAATGGATGTTAGGGTCCAAAATCAATACCAACGTCAATTCTCCCAGAGTCAGCGAGCTCATAAACCCAGTTTCACTTGTTTATTACTTTCCAGAGGGAATTTATGGGACTTTAAATGTGTTTAGGTTTATATGGATCCCACTGTATAGTTTCTGCTAATAGAATAGTATTTTTCTTTTACCCTCACGTTTCCTATGACTTTGAAAGTTGTTATACCAGCATTGAGGGGTATACGCGATCTAATACGATGACCCTCGTGAATTGAAGCCTATATGAGGTGCGTTTTGAAATTCCGAAGTGCGTTGTTTACTCATTTCCAGTGAACGGTGTAACAGAGCTCGGCAAAGTGTAGCAAGCGCATATGAAGCCATTTGTACAACTGGTGGAGTGTGTGTGAACGTGCCAGGGTTTCTAATGAAGCGGGCACCACCATCCGTGATGATAAAGGGACCACTTACAGCATCTGTTGTAAACTGTTTGCATGCATAGTGTATGAAAATTAAAGTAGCTAGTGATATAAAAACAGGCGGCCGAGGACGAGCGTTTGCGATAAAACGTTAGATTATTTTAGTGTATTCTGTATAACTTAAGGTGAGCACAATTGTGTTATAATGGTACAGCCGTTTTTGCTCCGATTAAGGAGATTTCATTCTTAAAATCCCTTCCAGTGTTCCTCTTGAACCTCAGCCACATTATTTAACATTCCTTCTTTCACTCACTCTCTTCGTCTATTTTGCTTTCTTATCGATCCCAAATAATATCTTTATCATAATTCCCTACCTCTTCCCCCCTTCCTTCCACTACCTACACTGGCACACTCTCCCTCTGTGCAACGCAATGTCATGTGGTATTTTGAAAACCTGTAATAAAACTACTTTACCAGAGAATTAAAAGTGCATAGATAAGTGAAAGAATTCACATTACCCGAACTTACGATAGGTGTTACACCATTAGATCTCTACTGTGACTGCATGACAAAACTATTCCGGTTACTTTTCTATCAATTTAAACTAAACCCCAGCGCAACAGTCCATGAAGGGCTAACGCTTACCACCCAGCCGCTGCACCCCCACCTCCGCCCACTACAGGCGTCATTGGTGAGGTGCAGTGGAGGGTGGGACGTGGTTAGCGCCCCGAGCCCTCCCGGCCAGTTATGCGCTCTTCTCCACCTGGGGCCGCTACTTCTCCATCAAGTAGCTCCTCAACTGGTCCCCCCGGGACCTAACGAGGCTGAGTGTACCCCGTGCCAGACCTCCCAGAGGGGATAAAATCCCCATGCTGGAACCGGGGATCGAACCCGGGTCCTCCGTGCCAGAGGCAAGCGCGCTACCAAATGCGCTACGGAGGCGGTCTTTCTATCAATTTACCGTCTTTAAATTTTATCACAATTGGTCTCGTCGTTAACACAGTCTACTGTCTTTCGTGGCATCACAACTCACAACTGTTTACTTCTCGTATACTTGATTCAGTTCTTTCAGTGTCACTTTGTCTCTAATACGTTAACTACGCCAATAGAGTCACTTGACGCTCGTTAAATCATCTTTACGACACACCGACACAGGCACAGCTGTCTCATACTGTCTGACACTCTGATCGGTTCGTGTCTGTAACTAACTCTCGAGCATATTTCCCGAAGGCTCTGGAGTAACCCCCCATAGGTTCTTCCGTTCTCATTGTTGTTAGTCACGTACGCACAAACAGTCGCGTGAGGCAGCCGGACCTTGAACGTTGCTCTGGGTGGCTCAGTTGCTTAGACGTTGGCCTACTGATCCCAAGGTCGCGGGTTCAAATCCGACCCGGAGCGATGGTTTTTAAATATGCTTACAACGACAGCTCCGGGTCAGTAGATATATTGGCATGTAAAGGAACTCCTGCGGGACGAAATTCCGACACACCGGTGTCGCTGCTATGATCCTGGCCATTGGGAGTGTCGTTAAACAATTGTTTTAATATCCTTGTTCTTCCGCCGGCCTGCTGTGTGGTGTGATACCAAAAAATAAAGTTTTGATTGAACATGAAGCCAGGATCCAAGAAAATGCCACACGTTGTTCGCCAATTTGATGGGAATAAAGAGCAGTGATGGCGATGGAAGGTGGTGATGGTGCCACGAAGAAGTTACACGTGGTAGGCGCCAATTTCGATGCGAATTGGATGATGAGTTATGCTGAAGATACTCCAAATTTATGCTGTGGAATGATGGATGTCGATGGATACAAGCTACACGTTGTTTTCGACGCCACTTCTAGAGAATATGCTGTTACTTTACTCCCTTTTGCGTCCTTGCCATAGCCTCTCTGGTAGCCACATGGATTATTGTTTTCTCAGGGTATGAGTAGGCAAAATATGAAAAACTTCCTCAGACTTGCACATTTTACGTTGGTTGTAACTTATTATCGTTGTAACTTGGAGAGGTGGCGATCGTGGCTAACAATAGAAACTGTACCCTATTTGTTAGCATCAGCTAATGGCCCACTCACATCCATCCATTTACTTCGAGGTCCCCCTAGCGTCCGTCTTACTCACGCTACAATTCGCGTCTCTTCATCTGAATTTGTTCGTTGATCATGTAGCCTGATCACGTGATCATTGTCAATGTGGATTGAATTTCTACCTCTGGTGTGCAGTAGCTTAGCCCCGACAGTCCTTTGTTTTGTGTAGCGCCCGGCGTCATAACACTATACAACTCCTTCTGTTTAGCCAGAACAGTTTCAAGGAAATTAAGTATACTTTCGAATTCATGTTTATTGACGCTTATCCTCCTAGCCATCAATAAATTATGCGCGTGCACATGTTAATTGTTTTGTTGGTTTTCATTCAGTTTTATTATGACCACTAGAAATACTTTAATATTTTATGTATGTGCTTAGGCTTGCACGGCCGGTGTCCATTTAGAATAAATTGTCTTCCGGGCTTGTAGACCGTGGTCGACCTGTAGGAATTGCTCCTGACGTTTCGCTCAAATCTACGTTGAGCATCTTCAGAGGAACCAACGATAATTTCTCCTACTTGTCAGCTGGGCTGGGCTTGAACTCGCGACCTTGGCATCAGTAATTAGTGCCTAAATCCTGAACCACAAAGGGCAACACGAGAATAGAGAATACTAAGAGAGGGTACAATTTAAGGAATATCGTCTTCCTTTCCTTAAACTGGATTCGTTGCAGTTGTGCTGGTGTTCAGTGCTACTTAACGTTAAATCTTCGTAACTTTTCAGTTTTCAGTGTCCCATTTTACTGCATAATGCGCCAGAAGCAGTAAACAAAAATTATCTTATGCAGTGAATATTTGAGAGGAAAAGTTTGACAGGAAACGACCCAGGCCTCTAGTCTAGGATACTTGCTGGGTATTTTCCATTTATAAAGAGTGAGGAACACCAGTCAGGATGGTCCTGGTGGGATTTAAACAGCAGTACTCCTGTTCACAAGCCCATCCTTAAAGATCTTGGCTGTTCGTCTTGGTTCACTGCTTATGGTATAATCTTCATAGACGGGTGTAAGACGTAAACACGTAAACTGTAATATGTTCTTTTTACAAATTAAAGAAACCTTGCTCTAAAAGTCTAAATATAAGTTTGAGTCATTTAAAAGCTTAATGTTGCAATCCAGATTAAATATACAGGGTGGATGGGAAATCATTACATTCCTTATAATATGTGATTCATAGAAGCATTAAAAACAAAAAGGATGAATGGCATTTTGTTCTTTGATAAGCCGATTTCCAAAAAATCAACGATTTTTAATCCAAATTGGGTGTGCAATTGCGCAAGAACGCACGCAGATAACAGTTTGATACTTGTAAGATGCGGAGCAATTTATTTCTCACGTAGCTTTGGCAGTAATTATGAGACATCACACAGGGCTTCGAAATAATTAATCACTTCTTAACAGATGTGCAGGAATACTTCGAGCAGCTCTTTGAGATGTGGAGTAAGTCGACAACGTTGCGTGGAGGTTGATCAGGAAATTGACCTGGTTTGTGAATGTAAACAGGTCAGGCACTTTCGCTTTCGTGTAATGTTTTGGGAGCTAATGCTTGTGATTGGCCTACACTCGCACAGTAAACACGGAAGGACAAGGCAGGGAACATATTTATATTCACAAGACGCGCCGTTGCGGTGTTTGTTTATGTACTGAGCTAGGGAAAGTGACACCCACACAATCTGCAGTGTTGTCAGCTTGTTTTCGACAAAACTAAAATATCTCCGTAGAATATTGTCAGAGATAAAAGCCTAAGATACAAAATGTGTTCCAAATACTGAGATCTATCACTGGTTTAAATTAATGTAATGACTTCCCTTCCATCCTGTATAATATGTATGCCAAATTGCATGCAAGGGTTTAAACGAGTTCTCAAGATATAAATGTTTATTACTGTTGTGAAAAATTTCTCCTCACAATGGAGTTAGATTTTCTAACATGAATATTTTATAATTCAAATAGTTAATACACATTAACAAATAATGTGAGATTTTAATTAACTTAATTTGGGAGAAACTAAGTACTAAACACAGGACTCCACATTTGCGTATAATTTACGCAATGAGTATCGATGTTTTATGTCACCGCAGCTAAACATTTTACAGTGTGTCATCATTTTAGTCGCTTATAAATATTCCGCGAGGAACAATGTGAAAATTAAAACGTGTCAACGAATGAAAAAAGGTAGAAAATACGTTGAAATTGTACCACTAGAAGCAGCTTCCGTAGGTACTAAGTCCTCGAAATAATAACAAGCAAAATAGAGGCTGACTTCACTTGTTTAATCAACAACTGTAATGAAAGATTGTGATGTGTAGAGAAGTATTTGTGGTGCAGAAAATTGTAAGTGTTGTAGCAACATTTTGAAAACCAAATTATTGATATTTATTCATAAAATAACCTAGTGAAAATGTGACAATCAAGCTGTAAGTAAAGAGAAGGAGCAATTTGAAGAGACTGCTGAGTTTGGGTTTAAAATTAAATTATTTTGTTGTTTTAACGACGCTGTCAGTTGTCAGGATGACATCAGCGTAGCCGGTGTGCCGGAATTTCATCCCACAGGATATTTTTACATGCCAGTAAACCTACTGACATGGAGCTGTCGTTTTTAAGCACACTTAAAAACCATCGGTCTGGGCCGGATTTGAACCCGCGACCTTGGGATCAGTAGGCCCACGTCTAACCAACTGAACTACCCAGTTGGGGATCTGTATTCAGGAGCTACTGGAAATCCCTTGCATAGGTATTGTGTTAGATTCAATTCAAATATGATTAAACACTATTCAGAAAATAGTAATTCAAAAGCAGATCCTTAAGTTTCCTTTTGAACCTATACGCCCCTGGGATAAGACCACAGCTAACTAGCCGACTGACTGGTTCATAATTGTCTTCACAACGTGAGGATACCCAAACCCCACTGCTTCATATTTGGCTTCAAAACGTGGGGCTTCCCAAACCCCACTGCTTCATATTTGACTTCAAAACGTGGTGCATCCGAAATCCCACTGCATCATATTGGGCTTCAAAACGTGGGGCTTCCGAAACCCCACTGCTTCATATTGGGCTTCAAAACTTTGGGCTTCCCAAACCCCACTGTTTCTTATTTGGCTTCAAAATGTGGGGCTACCTTATACGATTGTTTTGCACTAAAATAACTTCTGTCTTTTTCTGCTGCCCTAGTCAATTCAGTATATAGGGATTCCTAGAGCTCCCTTGAATTAGGTGTTCTTTTCAGTTTTGACATAATGAATTTATTGTTATATAATTTAATAGAAACCTAGGCCTACATTAGACATTTATATGGCTGGTTTTAAAGGTCACACATATAAAATATACATACAATTAAAGGAGATAGTTTGTAGTGATTACTAACACAAAAATCAGTTATTGGCCTTTTTCAGAAATGGGAATCCTTAAATGTAGCCTCCTGCTCTCGGTTTTTCTGCTTTAAGTTTTAAAGTAAAGGTAAATACTTGGAGTAACGCCTTGTAAGAAGGTAAGAGAGAAGGTAGTTCTGAGATAAAGTAGCGCACGGTAAAACGGCATCTCACACTACGTAGGTGTTGAAGAGGATGCCTAACCCCCAGGTGCTACAGGTGACTCTGTAGTTCCTGTCCACTAATTCCACAGGATATAAAGGTCTAATGTATATCTGGAAGTAAGTTCTACAGATGTGTCATATTTAAGAATTCCTTAACTATTTATTTTTTTCTTATAAACAGTGGCACAACAATTGAGGAGATGTTGCCGCCACCAACAATGCCTGGTAAAGCAGGTGGCCGCGCCGTGGCCAAGTGGTTAGACCACTCGCAACAGTATGGCCCGAGTTCGATCCCAGGCGACTGCTTGTTGGAGTTCTAGTGCACAAAGCAGCTCAGGGCGGGTTTCCTCCGGGTTCTCCGGTTTTCCCCGCCATCTCATTCCACCGCTGCTTGTCCTCATTGCATGTATCACCAGTGTCATCGCCTGCGGTGCCGCATATAGTAAAAGTGGACGTTAAACACTACCAAAAGAGTAAAACAGTCAGCGCAAGGAAACCAATTGCCAGTGGTATAAGAATTCACAAGTTGAGTGTACAATAAGAATTACAGTTTCAGGTAAACTTCATAAGACCATGATGTCTTTCGTGAAGCCATTCCTGGTGGCCGGTACGCAGTTAATAATGTAGGTATATTTTGGTACCAGAGTGCAGAATTACTTTTATTTATTGCACTCTACATTGGTTAATATATACTGGTCAAAAATGGTAACTTGGGGCTCTTGAACACAAAATATTATTCATTTTTAAATGTGCAACCAGATTAATTCGTTTATCGAGTTAACACAAAATATGTGGACATTCAAATGCATAGGAGCAATCTTCTTAATCTTGGCAAATATTTTAAATTATATTATAAAATGATAATAAAATAACCTGAAACCATTTTTAAATGCACACTTAAAACACAAAGAGTAAATACTTTCCATACTGGTGCCTTTCACATAAGTTATTGGGATTTATGTGTTCTTTAAGGGTCCTAAAAAGTAAATTTTCTAAATCTTGTAGTTGTTAACGAAATGTTTCTCAATTTTGTCACACGCTCCTCCAGAACTAATGCGTATGTGATTTAAGTGTCATGTAGCTACTTATAATATTCACGAGAAAAAGCTGATGTGTTGCACTCACACGACTTTCTCTTCTCTTGTACTAACCATTCTTACGAACACTTATTCCTATATCTTCTTCGTGTTAGTTGAGATAAACATTTGCAGAAATTATTTTATTGTTCGTTTTCTTGCACGTGCAACGGAAATAAGGGAATACTTTGAGCGATAGTCATATCCTTTAAAGCTTTCAAATTCCGTTCTCTTTGCACGGTTAACATTTAAGAAGCTTAATAACGATGTTCCATTTGACAGTTCTCAAAAACTTACACAGATAACGAGCAATATCTCCGAAATGGTTCACTCTACAAACAATTTTATTTCTACATATATTGTGTGTTTTAGCAAGATCTACATTTTTATATAGTAAGGTTTGGTCTATCTCTTACGATTTACCAGTTATGCCAAAGCCATTCAGAAAAAAAGGACTTCATAGGCTACAGCCCAAAAATTCAAGATATAAATGTCATTGGTTATAAAAATATCTCAAACATATGGCATGTTAATCAAAATCTTTAGAGCTATTTTCAAGAAAATCGAAACTTCCGAAAAATTTTCCATGTAAAGAGTAGTTTAGGGTGGAGAAATTTTCTTCAAAATCTTCGTATTGCATCCTTGAAGGACATTAAACCTAAATACCAACTTTGACTTTTAACCGACTTTTAATTTTTGAGTTATGCTGCCCACAGACTGGCAGGCAGACAGACACACAGGAACGTTTTTCTAAAAAATCTTTTTTTATTCATGGGAGCTTGAAACATGTATTTCCGGTGAAATCTCAACATTAAATCTTTGAATAGAATACGTTACTTCCTCTAAACGTAGTAGAGAAACTAAAAATTATTTTGCCTTTATTACTAAAATTAGTAAGGTGGTTTACGGAATGAGAAGGTAATATTACTAAAACATTACTTAACCTCCAATCCACAAAACTGGCGCAGTTTTACTCATCTGTATACTCCAGAAAAATGCTTAAACCTTGTAAATACAATAGTTATAATATATGCAGCATTTTAAAGTGCAACAATGTAAGAAAAGAGGAAGGTGCGCAAACGATTGGAAGTAAATACAGGCTATTAGTGTCCTCTTGGGCATTTAAACGGTCATGCTCTGAAAGCAAAAAGCATACAAATAATTGAAGCTGAAGTGAAATGTAGTTTTTGAACACAAAAAGTAGCCTTTGAATTTTGTTAATTTTTTGGTCAGGTGTTAAACGAGGGTACCCTTAAACTAACACATAGAAACATCTAATTACAATTAAGATCTATCTCAATCTAATTTTAATTGATTCATAGGTCAAGAATTTTATAGAATTCACACAAAAATGTCAGTTTTAATATTTTCTGGCACCGCATTGATATTTTATTTTCCGAGTAAGTCATGAAGGTGTGTACATCCCTTGATAAAGATTATAGATTATACAAAGTAAGCAGGAAATAAAAATTGAAATGAAGTACGCACCTAATTCACGCATCACCGAACGAAGTGGCGTCGCAGCAAGGAGTGTAAATCGCATAATCGCATTTGGGAGTTCCCGGGTTCGAATCCCGGTGATCGCGCACTCTGACTTGGGTTTTTCCGTGGTTTCCCTTTGTCACTTAGGCGACTGTTGGATTACATCATTTCCTTTCCATCATTTCCCCTCATTCCATTTTTATCATGTTCCAGGTGTTCTTTTAGGCGCGTGGTATTTGGCGGAGCCGGACAGATGGCGCGGATGTTTGCTCATTGTAACTGTTCTTCTCGGTTGCTAGGCGGCGTTGGGCGGTCGCTGTCCTTCTTGAGGAGACGCTTGTGCGGCGCCGGAGCCATAGGGTGGTTGGTGCTCGGCGGGGCCTCGCTCTGGGATAAAGAGATGTCTGCACCTGTTAGGGACCTTCGCGTGGCCCTGTGGCAGTCTGTGGCTCCCTCACTTAATCCCTGCCTTCAGAGGGCGCTAGTCACAATAGATCTGTGTAGGTTGCAGTATGCGAGGTGTCCCCCCTCGTGATTCCCTTTAACCTTTTAATTCACTCATCTAATGCCGGACATACACAAATATATTATTTTATGGATTATAATAAGGTTTAATTTTACTTACTCTCAAAAGTTTTATTCAACTGTGCTTAATAGTTAGAGGAAATTAGTACCAAAGTGAAGTAGTCTTGAGGAATAACATTGACGCTGCTTTAGTGATATTAATGAAAATATAACACCTTAAGTAATATCGCTTTCACTGTTATTTCACCGAGTGCAAACAGCAGCTTAGGTAAAACACCCCTGGTATCTAGACTCCCCGTTTGTTTCGCACTTATCTTGGAAACCCCCCATGATCTGTTGTGTGTATCCCTACTATTTACATTAATGGGGTCATTTCGATGCAAATCGCCCATTTTTATTTCCGATTTCTTGAACGTCTATTACAGACATTATCGACCATTCCTCAGCTTCACTGCTGAGACCAAGGTTTAATGGCGTGTAAATTGTCATCAGCTCCTATACTTGGATTGCTTTAATATCGCAAAGAACTTCCTTATGCATAATGCATAAAACTTGATTAATCTAGACTGCCAAGACTTCTGCAATACTGAAAGGATTTAGAGGGTACACTTTTGGAAGAGCTCATTTCGATGTAAATAACCCATTGGAAAGCGCTGGTTTATTATCAATAACTTCTATCTGGTTTTCTTACTTATATAAGCACACAAGGCGTCATATGATTCTGCAAGGCTCCCTTTAAATGCCTTTTAAGGAACGTATTTTTTCGTTCTGTTCTGATTAAAACCTCGAGCTTCTCCCTCCGGGATGCGCATGATAAAAATAAAACGTAACGAAGCTGTGTGAAAACGAAATTAAAAGCCTGTATATATCTGCAAATGCAATAATGAAAACGAGAGCTCCGTTTATTATAGCCACAAAATAAAATAAAAGCACTATATAAGGGATTCGCCATTCACCCTAGTAGTTTTAGAAAGTAATTTAGTTTTCAAATACACGGTTTACCACCACGCTGGTCTTACATATATACTTAGTCTTAATAGCAAAAGGAAACCTAAGAATATAGTGCTTAATATTGTAAAAATATGAACAACCAAATAAAACTGGATATACAGGTGTTAATGAACTACATCGAAATAACTCGAGAGATTGTAGATGTGATTGATATAAATAATTTGAGATAGACAATGTATGGTCCGCGACTAGACATAAGGCAGTTATATTGCGTTAAACATATTAATATAGGATGCTGATAAGTCGGTGTTAAAGCAAAGCCTGGTGAAAAATTGGTGAACGTCTTTAAAACTGCTACCCGAGTACAGAAATATGGATGTTCAGCTTTCTCAAGATTTAATGCCAGAAAAATCTCTCCAATTTCGGACTAATTACCTGACAGTGCGACACTGAACAACGGTTAGCTGCCTTCTTGTGTTGTGAAGCCTACTCCAGATACGCTTCGTTGATTTTTTATTCAATCTGAAGAAGAGCATTAATACTACTATCATTTCCTTATTCGGTTCACACCAGAAATGTTGAATAGAGTACGACAATCCTTCCTTCGGCGCTGCCAATTTTGCCATGAAAATTCAGATCATAATTTCGAGCAGTTCCTATAAAACTGACGTAAAGTCTGAGATTTTTTTATGCTTTTACACTTTCCTTGCATACATTCAAACATAATGTAAAATCTGGATGAAAACAGCATTAATATGCTATATTCAAAATAAAGAAAGCTCGAACACTAATGTCATAGTCATTGTGCCAGAGAGGCACGCTCTAAGACGTCCCTTCCTATTTTGTGTTGCGCTCTCGTATAGTTGAAATTAGTCAGTGGCGTACTGGCACTTTAGACACTTATAGCCGTAACTTCGAAATTTGAAGGAACAGGTCATAAGTCTCCTGTCTCAAATTACTTGTTTAAGACATCTCCATATCCTATAAAAATATTTCGGTGTAATCATTAAGATCCAGTATAAAAATATTTCATATAACATTTCGATCGCAGTAGGAATAAGGAACATATAATCTGAAGAACTAATTATGAAAAAATATAGTATCTCATTTTGGTTTAATTTTTTAAAAGAAAGCTCTCAAGAAACATCAATTGGACAACCATTCGAAGAGGCTTTGCCTTATGGTTGTATTTCATAAGATTACGTTTATTTTTACTTTCTCTACTACGTACAGGAGGTACAGTAATCGACCCAAAAATTCGATGTCAAGATTTCAACGGAAACATATGTTTTGAGGTCCCTAAATAAAAAGAAGTAGTTTCAGAAAAAGTTCGGTGTGTCTCTGTTTGTCTGTCTGTGAACAGCATAATTCAAACGAAGAGTCAGTTAAAAACCAAAGTTGGTATTTAATCCAATGGGCGGTAGATTTCGGGCTAGTAGGCCGTGGTCCAGTCGATGAACTTTCTGACGTTTCGCCCAAGACTGCGTTGGGCATCTTCAGAGAATGACTCATAGCTGGTTGACAACTAGAGGGCGATTGATGGAGCACCCGGCTTGTATATAGGTGAGAGCGACCGCCTGCCATCTCCTATTGGTTGTCCGTACGCCAATCACTATTGTGTGGCTGTGGGAACTGCCACATGATTGGTTCTGTTGGCGTTCTGGGGCTTTGGGATTATATTGTCTAGCAGAGGCACCCAGGCTGTTTCTTCTTTTCTATTGAAGTTATTCTTATGTTTGTGGATCTCAATTATTTCTGTTTAATATCTTTCAGGGACGTGACACGAGGATTTTGAAAAAAATTCCCCCGCCCTAAACTACCCTTTACAAGGAAACTTTTTCGAAACTGCTGCTTTTCTCAAAAATGGCTCTAAGATTTTGATTAAAATGCTATAAGTTTAAAATATTTTGATGGCAAATGAAATGTATATTTTGAATTGTCTGGCTACAGTCTATTTAAATTAATCATATAGGTTCTTATTAACAGTTTTGAATATGCGAGTATTCAGTTATTCTTTCAGCCCAAATTTGAAGCTTTGTTGTTTAACTGCTTCCATTACGATTACGTTGGAATCTCTCCGTATCTCAAATGGGAGTTTGCGTAATATATCTCCGTAATTAAGCTTTGGACGTGCATCCCCAACTATTTATAGAATATGCTCCTTTCATTGTTGCGAGAAGGGATAGAATGATTAAACATTAAACAATTGGTTCTAAAGTAATATTCTAAGTGTCATGAGTGAATGCTTACAATCACTTTAATATGTATATTTTTCATTGTGATCTATGGTAAAACAAATGAGAAAACATTGACATCTTTTGTTATTACTTGCTGTCCGGTAAACCTTCGATTGTGGCTGTAACATAACAGACGGATAAATGGTTTACTATCTATTAAATAGGGATTTATATTGTTATAAAATTTAATGTTTTCTGTGTTTAAAGATTTTCTTTTCCTCTCTAGCCTAATAGTATATGGACAGATAATGGAATCCTATATTTCCCAGCCATAATGGCAGACATTTTGTGTTATAGCTTGCCCATAAGAGAAAACTGCATCTTTCATTTCATGTGTGCAGCACTTAAGGCTCAAATCGAAGCCCTTAACACCAAGGAAAGTAAGCGTTGTGCTTCAGCAAAATTTCTGTTAAATAAATTACCAATATATGAATAAACCACAATAAAGGCCTTAAATACACAATTTAATATTTCATTAACAATGACGCGTACTTCAATGAGGGGGTATGTGCACTTAACCTAGAGACTTTTTTGCACAGGCATTACTAGCAACTAAAGAATTGTGTGCAGCAAAGTTCATTCCTATATCCAATCACATTCCTGATATATTAATTAATTTATATCAATGTTATTAGGTATAATCAAACTCACCTCCAGCAGATGTTGAATAATAGAGTTGATCAAATTGCGTAAGCTTTCACAGCTGGTGTCATAAAATAGAAAATGATCATCCGGGCTTGAGGCACGTGGAGACTTTCCACTAGACCACGACCCACAACCCCGCATAATCATTTTCTACTTTAATAGCGTTTATTTTTTAAAACTGTATCTCTTATTACCTTTTGTAACAAATCAAAGGAAGGAGATTTTGATATAGTGTATAGTTTTTGTTAAAACAATTTAATATCGCAAAGTATAAAAATGTCATAAAAGAGCACATTATTATAATAAAGACTTTTTTTTAAAAAAAGGCATAAACAATATCATAATTCCAAACAAACATTTTATTACCCATATTCTGAACTATATGGGGAAAAATGTTAGATCTCTAGCTAGATTTTAGTGGGATAAGATAGATTTTGAATATGAGAAAGAGTAAAAAAAAAAAAAAAAAAAAAAAAAAAAAAAAAAAAAAAAAAAAAAAAAAAGTTTCCAAAAAAGTTGGGTTTAAAGTTGAAATGAAAGGTGTGGGATCCCCATATAAATCACAGAGGTACACTTCTTTAAAAATGGCGTTCAAAATGTGTGTTCGACATTCCTAGGGGATTAGAACTTGGCAGATATATTCTATAAGGTGAAGTGCATCTTTTTGCAATGAAAGTTCAAAAATCTATTTTTTAACCAAACAGGCTAAAATATCACTTCAGTGTTCCCTTAAAGATGTTGTGCATTCCGAATATACTGTGAACTAATTCATACATTTAAAATTTTACAAATGTATTATTACTATTCTTATGATTACTATTATTACTGTTTTTCTCATATTATATTTCTTTTTTACAAGTTGCCTGTTCCCTCCATCTTTCACGCCTCCTAGAGCCTATTCCGCAGTTTCGTAACCACTGCTATAAAACAAGCACGTTATCTTCATAGGCGCTACAGATTACTTTTATAGTCGCCGCGAAAATGTTTTAATGAGCAAGTTGGCGGTACACAGATAACACACAGCCGTAAACACGGTAAATAGGCACACTGTGCACAGGGAAACGTTGTCACGTCTGAGAGCCTATCACAGAATTACACAATGACAGGAGATAAATGCATAATCTAAGTTTACGTGTACGTATTTATAAATTTATAAATTTATAGTATGTCATATTTATAAACACTAGGGGGGTCCTTATATGGAGGGTTACACGAAAATGTCAACATGTTTTGATAATGTGTAACATTTCATTAAAATTAATTATTACTAACCCGTGTCGCTGTGGACTTCAATATCTAAATAAACGTAACTACTCAAACAGTGCTTGTATTTTTCTAATGGCATAAACAACTGAAACCAAAATATGCATGTTTTGCAAATGTGCTTAGTACAGAAACTGAAGTATTAATATGTAATACAACATACAAAATGTGGGAATGCAGCTGAAACCAATGCTACTTTTAACACGATTTTGTTTTCGGAGTTTTTCTTTCTTTCTTTTTCTTTTTCCTCTTTTTTTTTTTTTTTTTTTTTTTTTTTCCCTCTCTTCCCAGTCTGAGTATTGTATTAACTTCACTCCTCTCTCTGCCGTATCATTTACCACCTTAAGATTTTTCATAGCCTCTTTGGCGCTGACGTAGGAAGTATTTGAATCCCAAGAAATTGGATTGTTATTTAAAAACTCTAAATCTGTGCTTAACTTCTTCAGCATGCCCAAACTGTTGACTGAAATGAACTCATCCGTTCCATTGTCTGAAATAATAGAAAGATTTAAAACTCGGTCTGTTAGCAAATCTAATTATACGTTCTGACTAGCCTATGTAAATGTACTAAATTTAAATTTATAGAACTATAGTAGGCCTAAAAGAAACCTTACTCAAAAGTTTCCTAACTGCAACAAGTAGAACAGTGGACTTCCTTTCGGTCCCCAAGGTTTCGACTTTTACATACCTGCTTTTGTGATAACATACTGATCTCTTCATTTAAATACCGTAAGTGCTGACAAAACTTCTTGAGAACACTAGAAAAAATCGTTGCATTTACTTTGTCGCACAGTTTTAATTCTTTTAAAAAGCAATAACTCATAGCAACGTGCACCGATTGCTGATGAACTCAGAAACCACCATTTTGCATACACTTGGACCACTAACAAACAGATGTTCTTCGGTCCATCCAATTCACTAACACCAAAGACAGTCGTTCTTCAGTGAATAAATTCTTTTGGTCATCCACCCCGCATGATACAAAGCTCCAGGAGGCCTTACGTTTAGATTTAAGTCCAAAGTTGTCCCCAAAAGCATGATACACAATTCGGTGAGTTCACAGTGATCAATTTTCAAATATTTTTGTAGTAGTTTTTGAAAGAAATTATTTGCATCAGAGTCACTCGCTTCAGTTGTTTCCTCAGACACATAATTAATAATTCCCAGAAAACTGAACTCTTATCACTTTTCATCTTCCTTACCTGCACTTTAAGACTTTAATCCTTGCCCTTTCCTCATTTTCCACCAACTTCCAGTCAACAGCTCCAAGATAACCTCTACGGCCAGGCTCTCCTTGCTATAAAAGAAAGAGGTTATCACTTCTATCTTTATCATCTTCAAAGCATTACCATGGGCACCATCTAAAAATTATTGAGAGGAAACTTACGCTCCCACCATTTGTGAGTGTTCATCTTCTTATGAGTACTTGTTCTTGCAGATTGCGCCATTCTAAATGCATGTCTGCAAGTTTCTTTGTGCAGTGAGATAAAGGTCTATGGGGTATCGCAGACTGTTCCCAAAATATTACACGTTTACCGGCAATTAAACTAGCACCTTCACTGATAGTCAACATCACATTGCATACGCTATAAAACAAGGCTGACATACCTGTTGATTATATAGTAATTTATGTCCACCGATCTGGTGCGTAACTTCACATACTAAATAAATGTGTCAGTACTTTTTAATCTACCAGCCATGATGTAAATAAGCATTTATAACAACACCCAATGGAAACCAAGGCTCAACTGAAGGTGGACAGTATAGCAGCCGTCGAGCACATGCATAAGAAGGAATAAGCAAAATGACGCAAATTCTCTGTCATTGGGACACGGGTTCCTCTTGTTAAATCTCAACAAAATAGGTATTAAAATTCAACAAAAGTAAAAATATGATGGGTTGGACTCACTTGACCTTATCTACTCTTGTACTAACCATTCTTACAAACTTTTATTCCTATATCTTCTTCGTGTTAGCTGAAATAAACCTTTGCAAAAATTATCTTATTGTTTATCTTCTTGTGGGTACGAGGAGAATATGGGAATACAGTAGGCTTTGAGCGATAGTCAAATCTGTTGAAGATATCGAATTCCGCTCTCTTTGCACGGTTAACATATGAAAAATGAATAACGGTGTGCCATTTGACAGAAGTATTTTCTCCAAAACTGACAGAGATAACAAGGCATATCTCCGAAATGAGTCACTCAAAAAAAAAAAAAAAAAAAAAAAAAAAAAATATTTGAACATAAATTGTGTGTTTTGGCGAGATGCGCATTTTTTGTAGAGTAAGATTTGGTCTATCTGTTACGGTTTACCAGTTATGCAAAAGTCTTCTAGAGTAAATACGGCTACAAGGACTATGACCAGAAAATTCAAGATATTTATTTCAGGTGTCATAAGAATAACTATATCATATAGCATTTTAATCAAAATTGTTAGAACCAGTTTCAAGAAAATCAAAAGTTACGGAAAATTTTCCATGTAAAGGGTAGGTTGGAGTGAAGCAATTTTCTTCAAAATCTTCGTGTCGCATCCTTAAAACACATTGAACATAAATACCAACTTTGGTTTATAACCGGCTTTTGGTTTTTGAGTTATACTGTTCACAGCCTGACAGGTGGGGACGGACGGACGGACGGACGGACGGACGGACGCACGCACGCACGCACGCACGCACGCACGCACGCACGCACGCGCGCGCACACACACACACACACACACAAACGCGCGCGGACCTTTTTCTAAACTTATGTGTGTGTTTTTTTTTTAATCAGGGGGCCTCAAAATATACATTTTCAGTGAAATCTAGACATCGAATTTTTGGGTGGAATGCAATACTTCCTCTACTTTACTATACGTAGTAGAGAAGGTAAAAATACTAGCTCTAGGTTCTTTTACGTGCTGTAAATCTATGACAGTCACCATCGACTTTACCTCCATTCCAAAGGAAGCCATGTCAAGTACTTTTGTATCCCCCAAAAAAACCTTTGACCTCCCCTGGATTTGAATCCGTGAATGCTATCCCTGGACAACGGAACGGTTAGAAACATTGATCTGGTCATCCCGGCGTGCTGCTCAAAGAACACTTCCCTCTGATTGGCTCAAGAAGAGCCTTCCAATGGACAAGTATCTGCGACATTTCGAAGAATCCCACTTCTGACACCAGTGTGACAAAATGACAAAAGTCCTGTTCCATTTACATTTTTCTTTCTTCATCCTCTTCTAACTGAACTCATCTTTTCTTTAACTGACGTTAATAGTTTACAGTGATATTAGAACACACAAAAGCTTTCTTCTCGTAAACTTGACTCAATCCTTTCTTCTTTCTTCAATATCTCAGTCTGTCAAACAGCTGACTGACGATACAGTCACTCAACACTCATTAACTGCTTCACTGTCTTCCTTCACGACGCACCAGTTTTTACAATATCCGTACATACGCACCTGGTACACACACACACACACACACACACACACACACACACACACACACACACACACACACACACACACACACACACACACTAAAACTAAATGCTGTCTCCGAGACGACTAATGCTTTTAACTCCTCTAACTCCACCTTATATAGCAAGGATGACGTACCTCGTACATTTCTCGAACTTGCACAAATACGCGGCGACCGGACACTTCCCGAAAGATCTCGAAAGCCCCCTTTGATATGCCGCAATCATTGTTGTCACGTGTTTGCTCGCCTGAGAGATGTGTGGCAGTTTGACCTTGAGCACCTTTGATACGCACCGCGCTTGTTATGTGATGTGAAGTAACCTTGCTCCGACCGTGTTTTGTTGTGCGCCGCGGCTGGCGTCACAATATGAAACGAGGGCAAGAATATTCTTGGTAGAATGCAGGCAACCCCTGGATTCGCCTGGCCGAACAAGGAAACCATGTGTTGCATTCACGTTCTACTCTTTTGCTAACCATTCTTACAAACTCTTTTTCCTATATCTTCTTCGTGTTAGTTGAGATACACATTTCAAGAAATTATCTTATTGCTTATTTCCTTGTAGGCGCAACGGGATTATTGGAATACAGTAGGGTTTGAGCGATAGTCACATCTTTTAAAGCTTTTAGATCGCGTTCTCTTTGCACGCCTGAGATATAAAAAGTGAATAACGATGTTGCATTTGACGAAAGTCTTAGCTTTTAGAAAGTGATACAAATAACATGTATTATCTCCGAAATTTCATTCTTAAAAAAAAAAAAAAAAAAAAAAAAATACATTTGGTTTTAGCTTTAGCGTATATTAAGAGTTTGTCTATCTCTTACGGTTTACGAGTTATTCAAAAGTCATCCAGAGTAAACAGGACTAAATGGGCTATAGTCAGAAAATTCAAAACGTGCATTTCATTTGTCATAAAAATATCTTAAATATATAACATTTTAGCCAAGAAAAACGAAATTTTCGAAAAAATTGTTCATGTAAAGGATAGTTCAGGGTGAAGCCATTTTCTTCAAACTCTTGGTGTTGCATGCCTAAAAGACATTAAACTTAAATACCAACTATGGTTTTTAACCGACTATTCGTTTTTGTGTTATGCTTTCCACAGGCTGACAGACACACAGACTTTTCTAAAAATGTTTGTTTTGGATTCGGGTGGCCTCAGAGCATATTTTTCCGGTGAAATCTCGACGTCAAAAACTCATGTTCGTAGTAGCGAGTCCAAGGAAGCGAACCCATGCGAAGCCATTTGGCTCGGTTTTCTCATATCATTCTCCGTTAACCTGATTTTGGCTGACCCTGTCTGCAGAACTTTCCCGAGATTAGTATGGTGAAATTTTGAAAATCTACAGCTTTCATCGGATTGATTTGAAATTTCAACACCACAATCACTGTATAGTGAGGAGTAACTGTTCTAAATTTCATACATTTAGGCAGATTAGTTGCAAACATATTAATATTTTATTATATTTTTTTAAATATTTGTATAAATGGTTCCCCATGATGCAATTTTGATTTGAAAAACTTGATAATTATCAGTTATGTCCTGTGATAGAATGTTAGCAAATTGATGAGATAATTTCTTAATCTTGTTATTAGTTTCGATAAAAATACATTTTAAAGTTTAAATTCATTATTTTTTCATTTACATTTTGAAATGTAAACTTTAATATTTAATTACTCAGCAGTCATTCATGTTATGAGAAAATTATCTCATTTCTTTTTAATATTATTTCTAAGCAGGTACACCAAATTTCATGCATAAGTACTGCAAATTGCATCATGTGGAGCATTTTAAACAGCAAACAGTGCTAAAAATAAAAACATGGAAAAACTAAGTTTGAAGTCATAGCAAGGATAATTGAAGTGTATGGATTTAAATGGACATGACCACTTACAGGCAATCAGTTAGACGGTCACGTGACATAGATAAAAAGGCCGTAAGGCTGTAAAAAGCATATCAAAATAAAGCAGACGATTTATACTATTTGATAAAACAAAAATCCATTTTTGGCAATTTTAGAAATTTTTAGCCTTTCTTCACAGATGGGTATCCTTAAGGTAAAGGATAGTTCAGGGTGAAGCCTCTTTCTTCAAAATCTTGGTGTTGCATGTCTAAAAGACATTAAACTTAAATACCAACTTTGGTTTTTAACCGACTATTCATTTTTGTGTTATGCTGTCCACAGGCTGACAGACACACACACACACACACACACACACACACACACACACACACACACACACACACACACACACACACACACACACACACGCACGCACGCACGCACACACACACACAAGGACTCTTTTCTAAAAATGATTGTTTTGGATTCGGGGGCCTCAAAGCATGTATTTCCGGTGAAATCTCGACATCAAAAACTCATGTTCGTAGTGGCCAATCCAAGGAACCGAACCCATGCGTTCGTAGTGGACGAAGCGGCGTCAGGGCGGGTTTTCTCCGGGTGCTCCGGTTTCCCCCGCCATCTCATTCCACCGGTGCTCCATGTTCATTCCATGTATCATCAGTGTCACCGCCTGCGGTACCGTAGTAGTAAAAGCGGGCGTTAAACTCTACAACAACACAACAAGAACCCATGCGAAGCCATTTGGCTCTGTTTTCTCATATCATTCTCTTTTAACCTGATTTTGGCTGAGCCTGTCTGTCTGCAGAACTTTCCCGAGATTAGTACGATATTTGGGCTAACGACTGCTGCTTAATTTGGCAAGAGCTTGGTTGTATCTATAGCGTAGCACTCATTAAAATTGTCAGTTTTGTTGAACAAGTTGCTCTTGTTCATATTAGCCTTTGTCGCTATTAGCGACACAGCCAAGTTAAAATGTGTGGCGTGAAGTTCTTGAAGAAGCCATGCATGTGTTAACGCAATCTCCCACTTCGGTAGTAATCGTGACGTTACCCCATCCGCAGTATAAATTTTAAGTGGAACGGTGATCTCCTTCCCCCTTCTCCCCACTTACTCATTCCATTCCAGCCTGCACCCCTGACTTTCCTTGGTTCGAGATCAGAATTTACAATGAACTGTAGATTGGTGCGACTGGCATGGTAAACAACCCCGGCGCTTTCCAGCCATTCCGCATACTCGCTCACCCCTACACTTTTTCCCCTCGCGGTTGCTTCCTAATTGCTGATTGGATCAAAAATGCTTTGCAAAGAAGGGTAACTAAGGTTGAAAATTGTTGTTCAACCGTTGTTTTGTACCACTCAGTCATTTAACTGCAGACAATAATACCAAATTACGAAAAGCGATATTCCTGAAACATGAAAGGAAATTATTGCATTGTTTCAACATACAAATATGTCAATTGAAATGAGACACCTAGTATCAAAAGCCACCAAATCCATTTTTTGAGTAAAATGAGTTATCCATCACTTCTAATATATTTTACCTCGATTAATTCAATGCAGCAATGATATCAGAGGCAAACCTGACAGATCTTATTAAGGATACCCATCTGTGTAAAAAGGCTAAACATTTTAAAAATTGTCAAGAATGGATTTTTGTTTTATCGAATAGTTTCAATCTTCTGCTTTATTTTGATATGCTTTTTATATCCTTACGGCCTTTTTAACTATGTCACGTGGCCGTCTAACTGATTTCTTGTAAGTGGTCATGTCCATTTAAATCCACACAGTTCCATTATCCTTGTTATGACTTCAAACTTAGTTTTTCCACGTTTTTATTTTTAGCACTGTTTGCTCTTTAAAATGCTCCACACGATGCAATTTTCAGTACTTATGCATGAAATTTGGTGTATCTGCTTAGAAATAAAATTAAAAAGAAATGATGAGATAATTTTTTCATAACGTGAATAACTGCTGAGTAATTAAATATTAAATTTTAAATTTCGAAATTTAAATGAAAGAAATTATGAATTTAAACTTTAAAATTTATTTTTATCCAAACTAATAACAAGATTAAAAAATTATCTCATCAATTTGCTAACATTGTATTACAGGACATAACTGAAAATTATTAAGTTTTTCAAATCAAAATTACATCATGGGGAACCATTTATACAAATATTTAAAAAAATATAATAAAATATTAATATGTTAGCAACTAATCTGACTAAATGTATGAAATTTAGCACAGTTACTCCTCACTATACAGTGGTTGTTGTGTTAAAATTTCAAATCAATCCAATGAAAACTGTAGCTTCACAGCTGGGTATCCTTAAAACACGTAGTGAAAAATCTGATGTGTTGCACTCACATGACTTTCTCTGCTCTCGTACTAACCATTCTTATTCCTATATCTTCTCCGTGTTACTTGATATAAACATTTGCAGAAATTATCTTATTGCTCATTTGCTTTTAGGCACAAGGAAAATATGGGAATACAGTAGGCCTTAAAGCTCTGAAATTTCCTTCACTTTGCACGGTTAATATATAAAAAATGAATCACGATCTTCAATTTGAAGACATTTTTCCTAAACTCACACAAATAACAAGGAGTATCTCCGAAATGGTTCACTCCACAAAATATGGATATATCCACTATATATATTTAGACATAAATTGTGTGTTTTAGCAAGATCTACACTTCTTGTATAGTACCACTTGGAGTATTTCTTAGGCTTAACAGTTATGCAAAAGTCATCCAGAGTAAACAGGACTACATAGGCTATGGCCAGGAAATTCAAAATATACACTTAATTTGTCATAGAAATATCTTAAACATATGGCATTTTAATCGAAATCGTTAGAGCCATTTTCAGGAGACTAAAGGTTTTCGAAAAAAGTTCTATATAAAGGATCGTTTAGGGTGGAGAAATTTTCTTCAAAATCTTCGTGTTTGCATCCTTGAAAGATATTGAACATAAGTACCAACCCTGGTTTTTAACCGCCTTTTCGTTTTGGGGTTATCCTGTCCAAAGTCTGACACACAGACACATACAGACGGACTGACACACAGACACACCTTTTTCTAAAAATGCTTTTTTTATTCAGGGGGCCTCAAAACATATTTCCGGTGAAAACTCGACGTCGGTTTTCTGAGTGGAATACAATACTTCCTCTACTTAGTATACGTAGAAGAGAAAGTAAAATTGAGGCTGAATATCAATATCCAGCAAATCCAACACCTATATTGGCAATTGTAGTCCACCAAACGTTGCCGGCTATGCATGGTGCGAAAGTGGCTTTCCTGAAGATCCAGCCAAATTCCTTCTTGTGTCAATCATCACAATAATGAACCTTGTGTCTGAGGAAGAAACAGTGCTTACGTATTTTGGGATGGAAATAGTGGACTAAAAAACTAATAAATAAATCAAGAACGAAAATAAAGAATTGAGCTGGAAGAGGATGAAACGGTTATCCAAAGATATGGAACAATACTCAAACTAATATTACCGACCACTACCTGAAATCTTCAGTTAAAAGGTGCTTAAAAACCCCGGGCACTGGGACCTTTAAATATAACCGCTTCATGTCCCTAGATTTACTGGCATGCATAAGAACTCCTGCAGGACGAAATTCCGGCATACCGGCGATGCTGATATGATTCTGGCAATTGACAGCTGGCTAAACAAAATAACAACAACAACACTAATACTAATACTACTAATACTAATAATAATACTAATAATAATACTAATAATACTAATAATACTAATAATACTAATAATAATACTAATAATAATACTAATAATAATAGTAATAATAGTAATAATAGTAATAATAATAATAACAACAACAACAACAACAACAACAACAACAACAACAACAACAACAACAACAACAACAACAATAATAATAATAATAATAATAATAATAATAATAATAATAATAATAATAATAATAATAATAATAATAATAATAATAATAATAATAATGTTACTAAGCGTACTATTCTCGTAACCTTGTGGTAGGTAAATAACATTGCTTGAGTTTGAAAGGTAGAATCGGAACTGGAAATTTTGTTGGCATAGCTACAACCACAAACATTTATTTTGGCAAAAACAATCGTGGTTCAGAACCAAGAACGTTTCAAGTCTAATTATACATGTGTACTTGTTGGAGAATTATAACGTAACATGGCAGTACGTTTCCAGGTTTTTCAGTGCCTTCACGTAGGTGTGCCACAGAAAGCGTGACGCGGAGTGAGCGAAACGAGTGCTGTATAGGAACTGAATGTGAGTGCTTTCCGCAGGGTCAATGACCCCGCATCATCCAGGCCAATGGGTTGCACACTGAGGTGTGAAGCAAAACGTATAGTGTAACTCAGAAGTGTTTTTGATCTCACGGGGCAGATTGAGCCATCCAAAGAAAAGAATTGAAGTGACAGGGATAGTTGAAGTAATTCATATTTGTAAGGTGACAGTGGAAATTGAGTGAGTTGGAGTTTAAAACTGTACAAATGTCACAATATAAATATATTTGAAAATGATGAGGGGCACACCGCGGATGGAGAATATGTACAAGAAAATACTTGAAAAGCAAATGTAAGTAACCTTCAAGCTCTTTAACAGCAAAATATCAATTATGAATATGATATAAGCATATACATGTTGGACTGCCCATGAACTTGGGTCCTAGCCCCTTTGTCATGTGACAGCCCACTGCATTTCTCTATATATAACTTTTGACGTGTGTTGTGCATTCTTTGACTACAGTTAAATTAACCTTGTTCCAACCTGTATTTTTAACTTTCGTCTATTTGATTCTCGTATTTTCAGCAAATTCTCTTATACTTTCTTTTACCTAAGATTATTACTATTTTAGATTACTCATTGCATTCTAAAATTTATTTTCCCCCTCATTTTTCTTCTGTTTCCTGGGTAATAATTTAATACAATTCACTTATTCACTTTCTTCATAGCACTAAATCACTTCCACTTTCTTTCCTCACTTAACTTTCACTTTTTTGAAAGTGTTTACTTGACATTAACCCTAAACTCTTGTTTCCATCCCCTCTACTACCCCTGAATACAATAAACTTGAGTACTTATTCTTCCTTGTCACACGGCGTGAAGCACCTTTTCCTCCCTTTTTTCTTCGGGTTCCTATATATTAACACATTTTCATTATCTGATATCCACTTTCTTGATTTAATATTTTTCCAAATTCGAGCTGGAATTTTCTGCTCTCCCTCCTGTCGTTTCAATCTGTCCACATACGTAATGCCTGTCCCTCTGTCCTCCCATTCTACTTGCCCATACCCCACTTCTTTTGTTTGTCCGGTTTATTTCTACTCGACTTTGGAATTGCCCTTTGCTGAATACTAAGTAACAGAACTATAGTTGTGGCAATAGAATAAACACAGCAGACTAGTTAAAAAGTTCTGCAATATAAATGGTGAATTCTTTTATAAACGCAAAACTGACACTTCATAATATAAAGCAAAGTAATGACTCAAACACGATAAAACTGTCAAAATGCAAAATTCGAAGGAAAATCAGTGAGGAAAGAAGTTCAACTAAGTTAACCTAGTTATGTTGAACAGATCTTGGTATTATGGAAGTAGATAAAAGGAGGAAGAAAGCAGCGGAAATTAGGTTTTTAAGATCGCTTCCTGGAATGACTGACTCTCAGGACAGAGAACGTTGAAGCCAAAGATAAATCATTGCATGTCAGAAACAGTAATTATATATCAGCAGAGTGGCACAACGAAATACATAAGATGTTACATGGCTGAAGTCCTTTGCAAACAGTATTTGACTAAGCTACTGGCAGACTTGATACCGAGAGACCAAGAAATAGATGGAGTATGCCTACTCTAGTAAATTTTGTTTTTGCAACGAGATTGTAAGCAATCCTAAAACAAAGTAATTCTTATGTGTTTGCTTTCCTTTAAGTTATTGTATTTCCAAATACTTAAGCACCATATAAATGAGAGTTTCCTTTGCAGTTTCATTTACACCAGGCCTGGGCAACTGCTACTCTCTGAACGCAGCCCGCTCAAAGCCTTCCACTGATAATCGTTTGTTTAGTAGGTTAAAAATGAACTACTCTGCGAGTTGCTCAGGCCTGATATAACTTGTTATTTCAGGCACAATACTTATATTCAAAAACATATTGTTAATAATTTACACCATCTGTTACATGGTACTGTGGATTCTGTGCCAGGAAGAAAAATATCTAATACACAATTTGGAGCAGAGGAGGTTTTTCTTACATAGTTTCTTACAACAGCTCCTGTGTATTCCAATCCTGTGGTTTGTTGGCAAATATACGCATACTTATTTTTCTCCATTTTTTCTTTCCATAACGTTTTCTATTGTTGACAGTTTTTTTTTTTCTCTAGCATAAATGTCACGCTTTCAAAACCCTATACTGAGCCTAGCTAAACTATATCCTAGGAAAATAAATACTTCGAAGTGCTGTTGTGGATCCACTTTAGTGTTTGAATGATTGGTTATCTTTTCAAAAATCGGATGTATTGCACTCACATGACCTTCTCTACTCTTGTACTAACTATTCTTAGAAACTCCTATTTCTTCATCTTCTTCGTGTTAATTGAGATAAACATTTGTACAAATTATCCTATTGCTTATTTCCTTGCTTATTGCTTATTTCCAAGAAGAATATGGGAATACAGTAGGCTTTGAGCGATAGTCCATTCTTTTAAAGCTTTCAAATTCCGTTCTCTTTGCACGGTTAACATATAAAAAAATGTATCACGCTCTTTCATTTGACGAAAGTATAAGTTTTCCTAAACTCACACAAATAACAAGGAATATCTCCAAAATGATTAGCTCTACAAACAAAACTATTTGTACATAAATTGTGTGTTTTTGCAAGATACACATTTTTTGTATACATAGTAAATTTGGTCTATCTCTTACGGTGCAAAAGCCATCTAGAATAAACACGACTAAATAGGCTATAAACAAAAAGTTCAAAATATACATTTCACTTATCATAAAAAACATTTTTTTAAAATATAGTATTTTAATAAAAATAGTTAGAGGCATTTTCGAGAAAACAAATCCATGTAAAGGGTAGTTTAGGTGGAAGAATTTTGTTCAAAATCTTAGTGGCGCATCCTTAAAAGATGTTATACTTAAATACCAACTTTGGTTTCTAACCAACTTTTTTTTTCAGTTATGCTGCTCATAGTCTGAGACACACACACGTTTTTCTGGATTCAGGGGGCCTCAAAACATGTATTTCTAGTGAAATCTTGACATCAAATTTGTGGGTGGAGTACAATACTTCCTCTACTTACTATACGTGGTAGAGACAGTAAAAATTACCACAAACGAGAGAAGTAGAAGCAGAATTCAGGATTCTGGGCACTGCAATAAATTAACATCATAAGGGATAAACTCAAACACAATGGTTTTTCATATACACATAACTTCATGTACATAGCTATTACTTTTCAGACTGTATGTAGATCATGACAGTGAAGCATTACGTTTGATGCGATATCTCGTACAAGCACTGAAGAACCCCTTCAGCTCCCTGACTGGTTCAGAAATAACGCGAAGAACGTGAATGGGGTGTAAAGCAGCGTAAGGGTGGCTATAACTCGGTCCGTTCCGACTCTATTCGGTACAACTCGTTGGTTCTTCACAACGTAAGAGAGGGTAACACTTCTGGTGCTACCAGTCTACCCACTTCATGCTTTGAAAATCAATGAGGTGGAACCAAAATTAATTTGCTCTAGCTTTCACCAACTTGGTCCAAAGCGCGGTGATCAATCATATTTAGGAATGCAAGGCCCTCAGACTCTATATATCCTGTGAGAAAGATCCACCTCCTCCGGCAATGACCCTATAATTCAATAGATTACAAAGATTTCCTGAAACACCGTGCGTGCATTGCCTACATCATTTTAACATGTGCTTCCAATTAATTTCCTCAGATGTCTGTAAATCTTAAATCCACCTATTTAAAATCACTTGAATAAGCTGATCACTAGCCAATGAAGTGACTACAACACATTGTAAAAGGGATTGTGTTAAAACGTTTCTTTAGGTATTGTATGTAATCTTTAGGCAACTTGTGTCTCAAAAAGGTAATAACCAGTGGAGTTATTACCTTTTTGAGAACATGTATTGGTTATATCCTTGTGGTTATCAGCAAGTGGATGGAGACTTCAGCGCAGAAGTGCAGAATTGCCTGTAGTGCTTCTGGTAACCTTCAGAAAGGGTGAAGTGAAGGACACAGAAGCCTATCAGATCCGAGGAGCCAGGCTGAAACAGAAGCGGGGTCTCTAAACGTCCCCAGAGGCACACGTGATGTCCCCCACAAAAAGCTGAAAATAAAAATAAAATCTGTATATCTATTGTCCTGGAATCTAGAATCTACACCAGGACATTGCATCCAGCAATTTTATCTTTGATACATTTGTTATCAATTTATATATATACGTATAGTCCGCATTTGCAGATCAGATAACTACTAACAAACAACATGTCTATTTATGCTCTCCTTTCCTGCTTCTACCGCCCTCCAGTCTTCCAGTTGAAATCTGGAATTGGTGTCTTCTGTTAATTCTATTGTACATCTCTAGTGTTCATTTGAGTTTCTGTAGACCTCCTTAATGCTTCTGCAACTGAAACTCTTTCATCTTCTATTGTTCTGGGGTTCTCGTGGCTATATCCATTTCTCGTGTGCTCCTCCATTGCTTTTGTGGACAACGTGTTCGTCATTTCTTGCAATATTGGGAAATCCTTATCTGATGTGATTTTCCAGATCCTTTTCCCAGCTAAATATTGTCTTCCTTCCTCCAAGAGAGTGTGAATTTTAGGATATTCGAAGAGTGCATGCTCTGGTGTGTCCAGCACATTGCACAAATCACATTTATCAGTTCCTCGACGTCCTATTTTATTAAAGCAGGTGTTAGAAGGTCAATGTCCTGTGAGAAACTGAATTCCATGTATTGTGGGTTGAAGCTGTAGCTTCAAACGTTCCTTTATGTCCGGATATGTATCGTACATACTTCATCTTTGTTCGATGTTTGACCACTCTTTTGCCTCACAGGTCTAACACTCCAACTCTTTCTGAGGGCCGTTCCACACTGAACCCAGAGCAGCAACTTCCATACGGCATATTCCGTCGTCCACTCGCTGATCTTTCAGTCCATAAAATGAAATTACAGCGTATTACAGTCAGGAAGATTCGTGGGAATATACAGTTCACCGGCCATCACCTATTAATCAGGGAAAATCGTGAAAAAATCCGAGGTCAAAGTTACCATCTTTTAATTTGACTTTGCAATCTACAGATATTTCACTTTATGGTGCATTATAGGTAGGCTGATTATTGGGTAGCCTTTATTTTTAGCGTTTTGTGCGTCTGTTCGTACAAAGAGTACCAAAGGAAATATTTGGCGGATTTTGTATCCCCTTCTAGGGTCTTCTGAGGGGTGTCCTTCACCTTGTCTATCTCAAAGCGTGGTGGCTTAATGACAGAGCAATAATTGGGAAAAGAGGGGAGGTTGATACTTTTGCTTTTTATGAAAACGATCCAGTGATACATATTTATATCTCCGAAATTCTTCACTCTACAAAAAAGGGACACGAATTGTGTGTTTTAGCGAGATCTACATTTTTTGTAGATCATTGATATCAAACCAAGATGGAGCAGGTGCTGGAGTCACATGTCACCTCTTTTCCTATTACAAATCTTTAAGTTATGGAACTACGAACTTTGATGGAGAAATTGAAGCAATTCGAATGGTCCTACAAAATCTTTTGTACAGAATTTCACATTTTCAGCAAGCAGTTATTCTCTCAGATTCCAGGGCAGCAATTATAGCAATTACTTCCAAGTTGTCACCAAAAAAATCAAACAATTATAGAATATTGGAAAATGCTTAGTCATCTAACAGCACTTCAAAAACACCTAGTCTTCCAATGGATACCGGCTCACTGTGGACTGAGTGGTAATGAGAAAGCTGATTTTCTTGCAAAAAGGGTACAGGCAATGTGCAGAAATCTATAGTTAATCTACCATTTTATGCAGCTAAAAGATTGGTGAACTCTGAATACAAAAAAATTTTTGCAAAATATTACTATGAAAAATCAAAGAATAAAAGATGGGAACTACCAAACATTCAAACAGTAATTCCTGAGTATCCTCGAAAAACGGCAGTTGCAACCTTCAGCTTGATTACAGGACATGATTTTCTGGCAAAGCATTTAAACAGAATTGGGATATATTCTTCACCACTCTGTCCTCTATGTGATCTGCAAGAGGAAATGGATCGAGACCACCTTCAAATATGCCCGGCCACTTCTAGTGCCCCATCCATCAGTGAAAAATATTGGAGAGCAAGAGGATTAATGACTTCATTGTCAGAAATCCAGCATTAGCTAACAACACATTTTTTGTAGTGTAAGATTTTGTCTATCTCTTACAGGTTTACGAGTTATTCAAAAGTCATGAAGAGTAAACAGGACTACATAGACTATAGCTAGAAAATTCAACATATACATTTCATATGTCATTTTAATCAAACTCGCTAGAGCCATTTTCAAGAAAATCATAATTTTCGAAAAACGTTCCATGTAAAGGGTAGTTTAGGGAGGAGGAATTTTATTCGTGTCACATCCTTGAAAGACATTAAACTTAAATACCAACTTTGGTTTTTAATAGCCTGATAGACACACATGCACACACGGACCTTTTTGTAAAAATGGTTTTCCTTGATTCAGGGGACCTTAAAACATATACTTCCGGTGAAACCTCGACATCGAATTGTTGGGTGGAATACAACACTTCCTCTACTTACTAATAGAGAAAATAAAAAGGGGGCGTGGCACAGTAACATTCAATGGTATTTAAATTATTTTTAACACTTAGAGTGAAGATCGAAGGGTAAAACTGAAGGAACACAAACCCAATACTGTAGTCCACTTTTACTGAAAAGAAATATGCAAATTTTGAAAAAGTTTACCTAAATCTACCCTTAAAGAAAAGGGATGCTAGAATATTAAAGGATTTGGCTCATTTGTCAAAACGATAGGAAAATGTAAAGTATCAAGTTGTGGGAAAGGTTGAGTTTTTAAACAAAGGAATTGTCTCTAGTTTGGCAACTGTAACCCCTACACAACGGAATGCAGCTGCTTTCAGCACTCTTTCTAATGGTAATACCTTTAACCTTCCCAAGGGCATACACCAACTCCCATTAGAATTGCTCTTTAGTTGCTTTTTTTTCAGCAATGACCCTTGGCAGTATTCATTGCATTTCCGAACTGTGCAATATGCAATAGTTCGTCCGATATTTCACAAAACTAGAGCATCGATGAGGTTTAAAATTATCCTTTTAGCATATAACCCGTAAATTAATTAGCATTTGCTTTAAAGTAACTGAGGAACAGTAACAAAATAATTACCGTGTGCTAATTTAGTGTAACAAAGCTTACTAAAGTCCTGCCTTAATTTTATTAATGGATGTTGCACGTAATATGGCCGCCGAGGGAAAACGGCTTTGCTACATACTCTTGTGGTGACAATGTTATTTATTTGCAGAGCCACAAAAATAATAATTTCTGCCACAAAATATTTTATAACTAATTGAATTGTCATTTGTTAGCTCCAGGTAAACGAAGCACCACTGAATAACTGCGTGCTATACTACGTATAGTAAGTAGGAGAAATATTGTATTCGACCCAAAAGTTCGATGTCGAGATTTCACGGGAAATATGTTTTGAGGGCCCATTAATCAAATAAATCATGTTTAGAAAAAGTCCTGTGTATGTGTGTGTGTTTATGAGTGTGTGCGCGCACCTGTATCTGTGTGTGAACAGAAAAACTCAAAAACGAAATGTCGTTTAAAAACCAAGGTTGGTATTTAAGGTCAATATACTTCAGGATGTGGCACGAAGATTTTGAAGAAAATTCTCCTATCCAGGGAAATTTTTTTGGAAAATGTTAATTTTCTGAAAGGTGGCTCCACCAATTTTGACTAAAATGTCATATGAAGTATGATCTGAAGCTTTCGTGGCGACGAACATATTCAAGATGTTCTCGGGTTTCTAGCCAGGTGTAGTGATGAAGAGCTATCGACGTTTCGGGAGTGTACATCTCTCCCATCATCAGGATGATGAATGACTAACTAGAGTGAAAGGACCTGCTGTCCTGCCGCTTTGACAATTTCCACCAGAGTCAAGGACCATGAACGTTTCATGCGCTTAATGCAGCCTGACAAGTCAGGGCTAGCAGAGCACTGCTTTGAAAAAGACCACAGAGCTAACTTCAAAGAAACGACCATTGTGGCAAGATGTAGTGGTTTCTGGGAACGAAGGGTTAAGGAGGCTCTGTCCATCTCCTCCGAGAAGAGCACACTGAACCGGGACGCCGGATTGCAGTTGAGTCCCTCCTGGAAACCAGCCTTAAAGTTGGAGATCGACCGGCTCAGAGAACACAGATTCCAACGGAGCGTCGAACCAGCTCCAGATTACACTTGGTGTTTTCTATTCGGTCCGTACTAGCGGACAGTACATATACGGTCGTTTCACTCTAGTTAGTGATTCGTTCGGACAACGCAGAGCCATGGGGAGGAAGAAGACTCAACGCAGAACTTCAGCGCCAATCTCCGCCGCAACCGAGGCACCTCTGGGGGAGGCAGTGAGAGTGCGGGCCCCGGAGACTTCGACACCACCTCAACTGCAACAGCTCAATCCGCCGTCACTGAGGCACCTCTTGGGGAGGCAGTGAGAGTGCCGGCCCCGGAGCCCTCAACACCACCTGAACCTACAGCAGCTCAATCCGCCGTCACCGAGACACCTCGGGGGGAGGCAGTGAGAGTACCGATCCCCGAGACCTCGACATCACCATCTACAACTCAACCAGGGACAACTCAACAACATACATCGCCGACAACATCAACTGCTCCCTATCCTGGGTGCAGTGTTGTCTTCCATGGGATCCCTAGAGACATACCGGAAAGGCATGTCCTAACAGCAGCGCAGCACGAGTGGTCTTCTGTTTTGAGGGCCACTCGCATCATCACCAACCATGGACCGTCTACCCTCGTGCGAGTCGTTTTTGCTGACACCAGGGATAGCGAGGCAGCTTTGAGTGGAGGACTTTTCCTACTTGGGAGGCGTCTTCTAGCAGAGCCCAGCCGAGCCACTCGTCATGTGCCCTGCCGGCGTTGTTGTCGGTTTGGACACGACGCCACATCCTGCACCGCATCACCAAGGTGTCACTACTGTGGGGCACGTCGCCTCACACAATGGTGTACCGCGCACGACTTGCGTCGGCGACGCCGGTACTGTGCCACCTGCAATGGCTTAGGCCATTATACAGGGCAAGCACAGTGCCCCTTTTATCCTCGGGCACTCAGCAGACAAGCAGAACCAGTCAGCGCAGCTTCTCAGCCACATCACAGACCTTCACCAGTCAACACACTTACAGCACCAACTCAACAGGAAACCACATCGTACGCTGCAGCCACCGCTGGACCATCTCTGCCCAGACAAGAGTTGGAGGATCTTCGTCTGGAAGTTCGAAGCCTCAACCATCGCCTGGGCGGAATGGAAGGAACTTTACAGCAGCTCAACTCCGTCGTTACTTCCATCGCTAACAACGTAGCTCACAATGACACCAACGCTACACAAGAACATCTCAAGGACGTCCATAACTCAATGAAAGAGTTTCGCAAAACATCAGCGACTACTATCGCAACTCTGCATAAAGACGTCAAGAAATGCAGCCTCAAGACGAACTCACTTCGACGGACAAGCAACAAAAGACTGAAAAACATCGAACGAAACCTACTTAGCCGCACTGAAGAACTAAAGAAAGCGAATACAATATTCGAAGAACTCTGCGGCTTATACTACAACTTAAGAGACGTCTTCAAGGACATCACAACTTCATTCAACGACACTGTCAACAGACTAGAAAGGACGAGAAACACAACAACCTGCGCAGCTACTACTCAGACAGAAAAATCTCCACCTGTAATAGCAAATCTCGTCAATGTGCCTCCCCGACCAACTCAACGCCAAACATACCATCACCCGAGGGACTACTATGGACAGAAGACGCACTACAACCAGCAACTCAACGCAACACAGCAAGACAACGCAACGCAGCAACACTACGCAACACAGCAACACTACGCAACACAGCAACTCGACTACCAACAAGACACAACTGAAGTACTTTGGACCAACTCCTACGACCATAGGACTGCACCATGTAGCCAGCTATGTGAGGTTCTGGAATGCGACGCGGTTCTCACCAGGAAGCGCAACCAACAGCTATTCAACACCTCTCAACATTGAGAACTTCACTTCTAGACATCGCCGTCTGAGCAGCCTTTGCCTATGTCAACGCCGTCACCCCCCTAAATAAAATAAAATAAATACTTACTTCTCCATCTATATCCCACGTCCACTTCCCGTGTGTGACAGTCAGGACTTGTCATGACTGTCACCCGGTAATCCTAACCCGATGCCGGTAATTTTACCGGCTGTAACCCAACATACTGGGAGGGTGCTTCGGCGGTACCTCACCACCTACGCCACACTTCTTCCCTTATCCCCCGAGAAACCTATCCCATCACCCTTTCTTCCTTCCCGGCGTAATAAGCCAACTCTTTTCCCTTCCAACTCTCTTTCTGTCTCCCCTTTGAAAAAAAAAATACTAATTTCGAAAATAAAAAAAAAAAAGTGATTCGTTACCCTGATGATGGGACAGATACACACTCCCGAAACGTCAATCGCTCTTCATCACTACACCTAGCTCGAAGCCCGAGAACATCTTGAATAAAATGTCATATGTTTAAGACGTTTTATGGCAAATGAGATGTATATTTTGAATTTTCTGACTATAGCACATGTAGTGCTATTCACTCTTGATGACTTTTGTATAGCTGTTAAACCCTAAGAGACCGAATCTTACTATAAAAGACATGTAGATATCGTTAAAACACACAATCTATGCCATTTTGCAGATATTCCTTGTTATTTGTGCGAGTTTCGCAATACCTAAACTTTTCTCAAATGCAAAGTAGTTATTCACCTTTTTATCTCTTCGCCGTGCAGAGAGAAGGTAATTTCAAGGTCTTCATATAGTGAAAATCTTCAAACGATTAGACTATCGCTCAAGGCCTATTGTATTTCCATATTCCGATTGCACCTATAAGAAAATTAGCAATGGGGAACTTCTGCAAATGTTTATCTTGACTAACACGAAGAAGATAGAGGAATAAGAGTTTGTACAAACAGTTGGTACAAGAGTAGAGAAAGTCCTGTGAGTGCAACACATCAGATGTTTTCTTTTTGCGGCTTTTCAGTTTCCGTTTATTGTTGTGTTTTCTGATTTTATGCTTTACAGCCTTACAGAAGTGGAAAATTTAATGCTGGAGGCGGTACTCGAATTAAACTTAGGGGGTTTCTCAACCCTGTTATAGACATAATTCAAGCTTACAGATTTAATAATTCACGGGGTCAGTGCAACAGTGGTCTAACCCATATTTTCTGAAAATGGAGAAAAACTGAGTTGAAGCTAACCACACCTAGTTTTCTTTTTTAGCATAAGGAATAGCCCATTTGAATCACACTGATTGTTCACTAATACTTTCTTAGTTTATTAAGCAACAATGCATTGATCAATGCTAAAATAGTTTTGATATATAACAGATTTTGTGGTGTGCTGCAAATCTTCTTCCGGGTTAGACCACTGTTGCACTGATACTTTTTCTTCTGTCTTACAATGTAAACAAAAGTTTTGCTGTAAATGTGTACCTTTTTAAATAAAATGAAACAAGTTTTATATATACACACAATTTTTTAAAAGCTTTAAAGTGCCTAATGTTAAATGGTAGGACATATGAAAGGACATGAAGCGTGTTGATTCATAATGCTGATCATTCAGGTATATCAAAATGTGGAAAATAGTTTTAAATTATCCATCTCACTTTTACACACATAAACAGTAATGATTTTCAAATTCATACTGTTATTAAATGGTTAGGATATATTATATATCCTATATTATATTATATTATATGTTTTATTCACCCAAGCTTTTGGAACTATGATGTTCACAGTTTTATTTGCATGTCAAAAAATTCACCGTCCATTTCATTTTCACAGTTTTGAGTAACATTTTCAGGAATCAAATTATTGTAAAATGTATGATAAATTAGTGGGACACCTTTTAAAAGCTTATTGATATCCTTAAGGTTGTTTGGATTTATTGGTCTGGGTTTGACATATTTAGGTTCAAGCTTAACATTGCTGAGATCCAAGTGTGTTTATCCTTTCTTTTTCTCTGGGTTCTCATTGGCTATTTATGGTTAGTCCACGGTTGCACTCAAACAACATGGATTTTCGTCTAAGGGAAAATATTAGTAGCTTAAATTTAATACAATGAATGGGTTTTGGTCCAAACCATATGGTGGGAAGATAGGGTTGGACCACTGTTGCACTGACTCCCTCAATTGCAAACCTTTGTGCTACATCATGTGGGCAAACTGATTTCCTTGGTGATATAGCAAATGAAATAAATACCTCTTCAATTCCCCTGATTGAGGAGAAATAAAGTATTTACAAAATATACAGCAACACAAGTTTAGGAAAGTGGAATGTATATATGAATGTATGTACATATGTATGCATGCATGTGTGAGTCAAGGTGTCAGGTGAGTCTATGCAGAATACCGAGCACCAGAATATATTGTGTGAAAATTCTGCAGGGAAGGGGAGGCTCCATCAACCATGAAAATGTAAACGCTTCAGTTCACACGGTACTAAAGGTTATCGCGATTAAGTCCGGTTGATCTATTTGGGTTTCCAAGTCGTATTTCATTTTACACAAATTCTAACATTAGTGGTATCTCTAACCCTAAAGAGCAGTTGCCTTTTCACAGAGGGGAAGTTGTGCTGTAGTAGTAGTTGTAATAATAATAATAATAATAATAATAATAATAATAATAATAATAATAATAATAATAATAATAATAATAATAATAATAATAATAATAATAATAATAATAATAATAATAATAATAATAATAATAATAATAATAATAATAATAATAATAATAATAATAATAATAATAGGCAGAGGAAGGAGAAGTAGAAGACGAAGAAGACGAAGAAGACGAAGAAGAAGAAGACGAAGAAGAAGAAGACGAAGAAGAAGACGAAGAAGAAGACGAAGAAGAAGACGAAGAAGAAGACGAAGAAGAAGACGAAGACGAAGAAGCAGAAGAAGAAGAAGTGGAAGTAGAAGAAGTGGAAGTAGAAAAAGTAGAAGTAGAAGAAGTAGACGTAGAAGAAGAAGTAGAAGGAGAAGAAGAAGTAGAAGTAGAAGTACAAGTAGTAGAAGTAGTAGAAGAAGTAGAAGTAGAAGTAGCAGAAGAAGTAGAAGTAGCAGAAGAAGTAGAAGTAGAAGAAGAAGAAGTAGAAGAAGAAGAAGAAGAAGAAGAAGAAGAAGAAGAAGAAGAAAAAGTAGAAGAAGAAGAACAGGAACAAGAAGAACAAGAAGAAGAAGGAAATCATGTCTAACGGACCAACAACACCAATACCTATTAATTTATGGAATACTCCTCATATACATAAACCAGAATAGGTACCTGGGGCAATAATATCCTTTCAGGACAAAATGGATGGATGTTTAGGGGCCCGTCAACAGCTAGGTCATTTGGGCCCTCAGGACAAAATGGAGAAGGAAATACAAAGAAGAATCTCTCAAGCGTGGAAGACATTTAGGGCCCTCAAGTTCATACTCTTTGACAAAACACTAAGCATACGAAGTAAATTTCACGTATTGAAAATCTGTGTCCACCCTGTATTAGTCAATGCCTGCCAGACATGGTCACTACCAACACAAAAATAGTCAGATTTTTAAAGCTTTGCAATTCTGTTTACTTTGCACGGCTAGGATATAAAAATGAATAAAGATGTTCCATTTGAAGAAAGTTAAAGTTTTTTAAAATTCACAAGTAACTCCGAAATGGTTCACTCTACAAAAAGTTTATTTGGACATAGATTGTGTGTTTTAGCAAGATCTACATTGTTTTATAGTAAGATTCGTTTTAACCCTTTGGGTTTACCAGTTATGTAAAAATCATGCAGCATAAGCCTGACTGCATAGGCTAGAGCTAGAAGGTTCAAAATACACATTTCGTTTGTCATAAAAATATCTTAAACACATGGCATTTTAATCAAAATCGTTAGAGCCATTTTTGAGAAAAGCAGGATTTTCGAAAAAATTTCCATGCAAGGGATAGAGGAATTTTCTTCACAATCTTCGTGTCGCATCCTTAAGATATGTCATGCATGAGTACCAACTTTGGTTTATAACCGAATTTTCGTTTTAGAGTTATGCTGTCCACAGACAGACACACATACTTCAGTGCAATACTGCTCCTACTTACAATAGGTGGTAGAGAAAGTAAAAGTGCGTTACTTCGAAAAGCTGTAGGTGCTGTTTGACCGTGGCTTGTACTGGGGAGGGATGCAGAAATGGAATTGTGGATAAGACATTCCTGCTGTCAGTCACACTCTCATGCTCTGCGGTACTCAGCAGAGACTACCTGCTGTAGCATCTTGAAGGAACAGTGCTGCTATAACATCTCCAACTTGTTTATGTAGGACGTGCTTCACTAGATAAGTTGTGTGAAATTACTAACTTGTCTGCAAAGTTTTGGGTCTCAACTTGTAATGCATGATCCTACTCGACCTGCTTCAGATGGACTACATACAACTTGTATTGATGGTACCACAATAAATATTTGTACTCCGTTTTTACATTCTCTATTAATAAGTACAGGAGGTATTGTATTCCACCCAAAAATTCGATAACGAGATTTCACCGGAAATATTTTTGAGGTCCCTGAATTTAAAGAAAGCATTTTTAGAAAAAGGTTGTGTCTGTGTGTCTATCTTTCAGTCTGTGGACAGCATAACTAAAAGCCGAGAAGGCGGTTAAAAGCCAAAGTTGGTATCTAGCTTAAGGTCTTTCAAGAATGCGACGCAAATGTTATGAAGAAAATTGCTCTACCCTAAACTACCCTTGACATGGACAATTTTTCGAAAATTTTGATTTTCTTCAAAATCCCAACGGTTTGAGATCTTTTTATGACAAATAAAATATATATTTTACATTTTCTGACTATAGCACATGTAGTGACGTAAAAGACCGTAATGATGATGATGATTGTGGTGGTGGTGGTGGTGGTGACGACGACGATAGTAATAATAATAATAATAATAATAATAATAATAATAATAATAATAATAATAATAATAATAATAATAATAATAATAATAATAATAATAATAATAATAATAATAATAATAATAATAATAATAATAATAATAATAATAATAATAATAATAATAATAATAATAATAATAATAATAATAATAACAATAACAACAAAAATAACAACAACAAAAATAACAACAATAACAACAAAAATAACAACAACAAAAATAACAACAATAACAACAACAATAACAACACTAACAATAACACTAACAACACTAACAATAACACTAACAACACTAACAATAACACTAACAACACTAACAATAACACTAACAACACTAACAATAACACTAACAACACTAACAACACTAACAACACTAACAACACTAACAACACTAACAACACTAACAACACTAACAACACTAACAACACTAACAACACTAACAATAATAAATAATAAAATAACAATAATAAATAATAAAATAACAATAATAAATAATAAAATAACAATAATAAATAATAAAATAACAATAATAAATAATAAAATAACAATAATAATAATAATAAAATAACAATAACAATAACAATAACAATAACAATAACAATAACAATAACAATAACAATAACAATAACAATAACAATAACAATAACAATAACAATAACAATAACAATAACAATAACAATAATAATAATAATAATAATAATAATAATAATAATAATAATAATAATAATAATAATAATAATAATAATAATAATAATAATAATAATAATAATAATAATAATAATAATAATAATAATAATAATAATAATAACAATCATCATCAATCATCATCGGTAGCACAGGGAAAATGCTGCTTATCACAAACACATTTACATTTAGCTTTCAGTGTTTTATTCCTGCATAAAACCTCTGGAAGTAATATCAGAGGTGTAACGTTACAGGAGTAATTGAGTAATATTCATTTAAAAGTTTGTCGCTATACCCATTTGAATATGCATGTTTTGATAGATTTTATAATTTGCTTTGCATGCATATGCGCAATATGTTATGGAGATAACTTTCGGTATCAATGTACTAGTTGCTTTGATCGCAAACATAGTTTATAATAAAGTTAAAAAGTGATTATACACGCGTTTTCACAAGCTAAAAATTAATGATATGCTGCAAGGATAGAGCTACAAACAAACCTCATAATTGTAAACGAAGGGTTGTAGATTGATCAGATAAAATGGTGTTAGATTTGAAATTTTGGAAAAGAAAACAGCGTTATAAAATACAACATACATAATTACTTTTCATCTGTTTCGTGATTTCAATACCTACATATTTTATAAAATTACACAGCACAGTTCACGTCTGCAAGCCGTCAAACCACTTCGTTTAATGTTATTCTATTCCATGTAAAAGAAATATACTAACCCTGAAAGCAGCTAGATTATTGTCTAAATGTGCAGCGTTATTTATCAAAACCTGTTCTTAATTTGGATAATATTAAACATAGTACACTTTGATGAAGATCATTTTCAAATTTACGTGGGTGACTATCTTTTCAGTCTCTAATCAAATCATGTTGGTAATTGTTAGGTTACTTATGGCAACTTACATGCATAATATCACCCTTAATGACCACTATACCAAGGAATAGTAGTTATTTCATTTCAGGACCAAAGTTTGTAGTGTTATTCCTTTTCCTTATTTACCTTTTTACTTTTAAGGGCTTCTCCACGCTTCAGCAGTTGCCCTGTAATCTCATTTGTCATTCTTTGCATGGATGTTCTATGAACGTGTCCCCTTCAGGTTGCTCTTGGCCTGCCCGGCTTCCTTCTTCCACGAGGTGACCATTCTAAAATTTTCGAAAAATTTTCCATGTAAATGGTAGATTAGGGCGGCACCGTAGCCGACCGGTTAGCGAGTTCGCCTACCACCTAGGCCGCCCGGGTTCGATCCCCGGGACCCGCATGGGATATTGGTGATGGACGAAGCGGCGTCAGGGTGGGCTTTCTCCGGGTTCTCCGTTTTCCCCCGCCACTCACTCCACCAATTGCTCCATTAACACCATTCTAATCATCGATTTCGCCTGCATTTCATCTCATCCTCTCCCTCGCTACCATACCTGGTGTTTGGCTGACCACCTGCACTCTGTCCGATCCATTGGTTCCTCTGCTCCCCGACAGGCGTCTGATCCTAGGCACTTGCTTGTAAGTCCTAGATAAGGGGAGGGTAATCAGGAAAAGAAGAGGAAAGGTAGTTTATGGTGAAGCAATTTTCTTCAAAATCTTCGTGTCGCATCCTTGAAAGACATTGAACTTAAATACCATCTTTGGTTTATAACCGCCTTTTCGTTTTTTTAGTTATGCTGTCCACAGACTGACAGGCACACACGCGCGCGCGCGCGCGCGCGCGCGCGCACACACACACACACACACACACACACACACACACACACACACACACACACACACACACACACAGAGAGAGAGAGAGAGAGAGAGAGAGAGAGGGGGGGGGCATACATACCCACGCACCTTTTTCAAAAAATGCTATTTTTGGATTCAGGGGGGCCTCGAAATTAACATTTTCAGTAATATCTCGACATCAAATTTTTTGATGGAATGCAATACTTCCTCTACTTACTACACGTAGTAGAGAAAGCTCCTGTCATGTACGAATACCTTATGAGGGATGAAAGTTTACTGTATTGCGACTATTTTGAAAATAACGCTATTGTTTAGCAGCTGCAGCAAATTAATTTTATTCGTCACTTTGACTACCTACCTATATAGTTTCATAGTCAAACAATTCAGAGGATCATACAGTGTCACATCAGAGATATAGTATCCCAAGGGCGACTTACAACACACACGGCTTGTGTGTTTAAACACACCAGCAGTAAGCTTGTTAGCATAAATAAATTATAATTACCTTCTAAAGGTTACTTAAACCCGGGACATAAAGTACTTACAATTGTATGTCCCTTGGGGTAATTTATCACTCATGTGAGATTCCCTTGTGGTCTAACCAGGAAAAAGTACGAATCAGTTGGGGAATTTAGAGTTGTACTGGCAAGTTGGGCATGGTAGCTTAATGGTTAAAGCAGCCGCTCGATAACCGGAAGCTCCGTGGTTCAAATCCCGGGTATGGCATTACATTTTTCAGTCCTTATTCCACCTCTTAAACACTCAAATGTTCTCATCGAAAGATTAGCGTATGAGCGCCATTAGTGGAGAAAGGTTTCTCAAAGTTCGAATAAGCGATTTCTATTTTTGGGTGAAGTTGAAACAAAGTGCACAAGACAAACCCACACACCCTGGAATAGTAGAACAAAATATCCGATAGTAAATTGCCAGCATTCCTCAACATGAACTTCGGCGAGTGATGGATAGTTTCCGAAAGAGATGCCAAAAACGGATGTATAACAACGGTAGCCAGTTTCAGCCTCTTCGCTCGTAAACTTGGTAAGTAAAGCCTTTAAAAGTAGTTTTTAAAATGCTGTATGGTTTCATCTGTGCCTTTCGGTGATAGCAGCAATAATGGCCAAGGATGCCGACAGGCAAAACCCCGCGCAGGCCTTTCGGAGATTTTTTTTTTCTCTCCCTGTACAAGCAAACACAATCTCTAATTGAAATTCGTGACTATATCAATATTGAAGTATCGTTATACCTTTAAATGCCATTGGCTCAGTTGGTTAGACACTGGCTTAGTGATCCCAAGGTCGCGGGTTAAAATCCGGTCCAGACCAATGGTTTTTAAGTGTGCTTAAAAATTACAGTTCCATGTCAGCAAATTTAATGGCATGTAAAAGAACTTCTGCGGGAAAACAGTCGGACACACCGGCAACACAGATGTGATCCTAGCAATTGACAGCGCCGTTAAACAGCAAAGGTTTTAATTTAAATATCCTTAACAAAATATTGTCACAATACGACTACCATGTTACAAAATACAGTGATAAACAAAAAGATTATATCTGATAGCCGCTGAGCAAACAACTTTGCATAAAATATATGAGATGGTCTTGAGGCATAGTTTTGATATTATATTATAATCAACATCAGAGATGATCACGGAGGTGAAGGGAATGAAGGAAAGGTGTAAAGGGACAGGTTTGCCTGTCGGTAAAGCTGCATCAAGTTCGCTTTTTCAGAGAGAGAGAAAATATTCCGGAAACGTCTCTTCCAGATGACGTGTTCCAAAATGGATTGACGCTTGCGGTGTAGCCCTGCTTTCTACCACCGTAGCATCGCGCAATAAAAATGAATTAAGAAATCTGAATAAAGCGATTATTTCCCAGTATATCTCTGGATAGAAAAAATCCAAGCAAATCCTCATACAGCGTCTGAAATACGAGCTACTCTTCTTTCGCTGAAGTTTGGGGGAATATAACAGTCCTAGTGATTTACTGCTATCCCTTGGAAATACTGGAATCACTTTTCCTAGCACCATATTTTTAAACGGCGTGGACTGTAAGGGAAAATGTGCCTTTAAAATTCAAATGGAGTCGCAAGTCGTTATGAATATTTTTCAGTACATAAAATTGAAGCTTTGATCATCTAAAATGCATGCTTTAAATGATTATAGTTGCGACGACAACCTTATGGTAGTAATTAAGACGCGAGTATATGTTATTTTCATATGAGCGTCTTAATTATCATTATAGTAACTTTCATACGACAATTCATGCTCGACCATATACCTAATGTTATAGTTGAGATATTGTAAAATGTTGTACTATCACCAGGGAAAATGACCTACATAATGCATCAGCTGATATTTGGAGTTGTGCGCAGGTGCTAAAGGATTGATTCGTTTCCAGCACTTCACAGCTGCATAATGAAAATAACCTGGGAATGCTAAGTAACATTGAAAAATAGAAGGCAAATTGAGTATATCGGTTTTCAGTGCAATATTCTTGCAATTTGATGCTGTATTGAGGTTAATTTGTGTGTTTTGTATAAGTTGCATCTTACTTAGGCAGGTGGAGTAAGTTGCATCTCACTGTCAGTAGTGTCTTACATTTTCGCGATTTATAAACTCGCGCTAGTTGCATTTCGAGAATTAACTATATTACGCTTTGCCATTGCTGCATGGGAATTCTCTCATTGGTGGAACACCTGTCCTTTAATGAAAATTGAATTGTCTGATTGGATGAGTACCAGACCTTTAATGAAAGTTTGGACTTAAGGAAGTCCATTAAAGGATCGCTATCAGACTTGCAATCAATAAATTTGGTATGGTCGAGCATAAAAGTATTTAAACACTGTAAATTAATGACAGAAGAAAATTTGAATTAACCATTGTATTAATGGGAAGGGCCCATTGCAGATCAACACGTAAATTAATCCAAGTCCTCTTATAATGTTTCTGAATTATTAAGTAATAACAAAAAAATAATTGTGAGCCTTCTGATGATAATATCTAAAATTGTAACTCTTGGGTTTGATATGAAATTAAATCGACATGTTCATAGTAGCTATAACGTAATGATAATTTGCCTTTCGACCGAAAGGCGATCTTTTGTGCCTATGTTCCTGACGGAGCACAACCCTGGAGAATGGATGAGTCGAATGGATCCAAAGAGCTGCCGGAGCGTGGCCACGATAGAGCAGAGGGCATGGTCCTTACATTTTCCCAGTTAAAAACACCCCGGTCGAGACTGGCTCAGCCCGGTTCATCTCCCACCCCTCTTAGTTCGTACACCATGGGGGCATGGGACCAGAAAACAGGCTCCCCCCCCCCCTTGGGTTGATACCATCCCATGGGAGGACCGGAAACCAGTAGGCTCCCGTTCAAATCCGGGGAACCATATTTCCAGGGAGTATTTGTCCTTGCTGCCGTGCCACCGCCGCGACACTTGCCGACGCTTCCAACCCTGAAAGAAACCTAACAGCATGAAGGGTAAAATAAAATAAATGATTAATGTAACGAAATGGGGGGACAGGATATTCTGAGGATATGGAAATCCTTTTCGGCATTCGCCTGGTGAACCGGAGAAACCTCCAAGGAAAAAAGAAAAAAGAAAAAAGAAAAAAGAAAAAAAAAAAGAAAAAAAAACATGGGTGAGCAAGGTCGGCAACGGGGATCGAAACTACGACCTCCCTAGCGCAGGCAATACACGTTACCGCCTCAGCAATCCCGCTGGGTTTCATAGTGATTAAGTTCATCAAATTTTAAGGTAAATGAAGCCATTGTTAATGTGTTTATTTCTTGAAACAAAAAGTCAAGAACTTCCAGTATTTGTGGATTACCACAGAAATGATACACGCTAGAAATGAAGCGAAAAATTAAAGTCGTGTGGGAATTACACTAAATAGATCTTTAAGAATGTCCATGATTAACTGAATTGTTTATAGATATATAAAATCGAACCTTGACATAACGTGAATGCGCACGCGGTATTTCTTAATATGAATATTTCTGTCCAGGAGCTACGGAGTGACGGATTGACGGAGTGACGTGTTGAAGAAGCCACGGAGTGACGAGTTGACGGAGTGACGGTTTGACGGAGTGACGTGTTGAAGGAATCACGGAGTAACGGGTTGACAGTGAGTTTTAGAGAATGCGAGAGTGGAGTGAGAGGACGAGTGAGCGAGTGAGTGAGTGAGTGGAGTGAGAGAGTGAGTGGAGTGAGCGAGTGAATGAGCGAGTGAATGAGCGAGTGAATGAATGAGTGAGTGAGTGAGTGAGAGAGCGAGTGAGTGAATGAGTGAGTGAGTGAGGAGTGAGCGAGTGAATGAGCGAGTGAATGAGCGAGTGAGTGGGTGAGTGAGTGAGTGAATGAGTGAGAGAGCGAGTGAGTGAGTGAATGAGTGAGTGAGTGAGTGAGTGCAGTGAGCGAGTGAATGAGCGAGTGAATGAGTGAGTGAGTGGGTGAGTGAGTACAGTTTAAGGAAAGTTGTGTAAAAGTCCGAAATGCCCAACCACGCCCTCTGTTTAAGGTTATTTAGATCTTCAAGTATCTGTCCCATTTTTTCCCTAATTAAAACAAATATTTAAACGAATACGTTCTAAAAGAATAAAGCATAATGAAATTTGAAGAGTTTAAACTGTACTTTTTTCTTTCATTCTTCGCCAATCTTCACCGATTGGTCCTCTTAAAAAGCACGTGAGAAAGAGAAGTCCTTTCATGACGAATCTGGATAATGTAGTATGAGGAAACATTTAATATCACTGGAATATGAATACGTTTCAATTTCTTATAACGATTAATGATCGAGGTATTGAAGTCTGCATAGCTACTGCTTGCCGGTAGATCCAAGGTTTCTCGTGTCCTATGTAGGGATTGTTTCCCAGGCGTCCACCATTGGTCCAATGACTAATGCATGTTCAATGTGATATTTTTACTTTCTCTATTACGTATAGTAAGTAGCGGAAGTACTGTATTCCATCCAAAAAATACAAGTCGAGATTTTCCCTGAAATATGTTTTGAAGCACCCTGAATCCAAAAAAACTAACCTTTAGAAAGATATCCGTGTTTGTGTGTGTGTGTTTGTGTCTGTGAACAGGATAACTCAAAAATCTGATGTGTTGCACTCACATGACCTTCTCTACTCTTGTACTAACCATTCTTAGAAACTCTTATTCCTATATCTTCCAATTAGTTGAGATAAACATTTGCAGAAATTATCTTATTGTTTATTTCCTTGTAGGTACAAGGGAAATATGGGAATTCAGAAGGCTTTGAGCGATAGCAAAATCTTTAAAAACTCCCGTTCTCTTTGCACGGTTAACATATAAACAACGATGTTGCATTTCACAAAAGTTTGTTTTGCGAATTGACACAAATAACAAGGAATATCTCAGAAATGGTTCACTCTAAAAAAATAATTCGGACATAAATGGTGTGTTTCAGTGAGATCTACATTTTTGTACAGTAAGATTTGGTCCTTATCTTACGGCTTACCAGTTATGTAAAAGTGGTAGAAAGTAAATAGGACTACATGGGCTATAGCCAGAAAATTCAGGATATTCATTTCATTTGTCATAATAATATCTCAAACGTATGACATTCTAATAAAAATCGTTAGAGCCATTTTCAAGAAAATAAAAAATTTAAAAAAATTTTCCATGTAAAGGGTAGTTTAGGGTGGAGCAATTTTCTTCAAAATCTTTGTGTGGCATCCTTGAAAGACATTACACTTAAATACCAATTTTGGTTTTTGACCAACTTTTCGTTTTTGAGTTATGCCGTCCAAAGGCAGACACACACACACACACACACACACACACAGACCTTTTTCTAAAAATGCTTTATTGAATCAGGGGGCCTCCAAACACATATTTCCAATGGACGCCGATGTACGTGTTCATGCTACATATTACTTATATTACTTTTAAGGTGTTTGTAATAACAATACAACATTTAAATAACATTTCGTGGGCTCTATCACCCTCTAATTGGTGACATCGTATATATTTAAACGAGCAATTCTTGTATATATATATATTCCTCGCAACTTGGAAAGGGCTCTAACGATTTCGATCAAATTTTGTATTCATACAGGATTTTTCTTATTAAGTTTATCTACATAGGTGTCATTCCTGAAAAACGCGATTTTACGCGTAACAGTCACAATTACTCTAAACCTTATTTTGGTCATAATTTCTCTGTTAATGGGCCAATTTCAACAAACAAGCCAGGATATTAAAGCTCCTGTCACGGAAACGGTTCCAACAATTAGGGTAAACATTTATATTTAGTTAACATTTTGCTTTTCAAATTTATCTAAATAAGTATCCTCGCCCAAAAAGTACGATTAAAGAAAGGAAAAGAAAAGAAAAGCCGAGTCGCTCAGGTACTAGTCTTAATAAATGCAACTCGTGATGATCAAATTCATTAAATAACTGATGAACGTTTTTCGAAAGTTTCAATTTTCTCAAAAATGGCTCTAATGACCCTAACGGTGTCGTATTACGATAGCTAATGTGATGCAGACGCGAGTTACAGTGACATTATCTTAGATGTAGTTCTACCTTTCACCACATTTAGTGTCCCTCAAGATTTCACCCTGTATCTATCATATTATGCTGGAGACGTCTTGTCTGACGTTCACCAATTGGTCAGTAAAAGCAGAGTGGCAAGTCTTTACGTGGGTTTGTGTGTATTTGGGCGTGTTATACCAAGCCTACAGGACACAACCACTCCCAGCTACTGCATGCGGTAAACTCTCTCTCCATATACTTCTAAGATGACAGTGGAAAAAACAGCAGCAGCTTCCACCCTTTGCATGACAATGCAGCACGTGCGTCATCATGTGGCAGGGTAATAGTTCAACGCCCACTTCACAAACTTCAAAGTCACTGCTGGAATACAATAGATTCCTTTTTTATAATTCTCGCAGGACCCTTCCTGTTGTTTCACCTTTTATTCTCTCTCTAGAGATTATTAAAGAGAACAAGATTAATTTTCCAGGCGTCAATTTGTTTGAAGGAGCATAATAACCTTACAAAAATATTATTAGAGGCACTCGACCTCTAGCAAAGGAATGTCCACAGCAGAATAACTTCAGGCACGCTTTACACAATAGGTAGAGGATTAATTTGCCGCTGGGAGGACATACATTCTTGCGAATTAATTTTAATAACAGCAAGGTTCTGCGCAGTAGGAAGGATAACAAATACTATTTTCAGCCACTGAAGTTCTTAGTGTCGGAATAAAACATAACTCCGGGGACGTTATTGCCCGTGCAATAGTCCCTAATTCTTATATCATCTCAGGAAAAGTGCACAAAGGCTCCAAAATACGAGACTTTTAGGGTATACTCGTGGTCAAAAAGACCCATGTGTTGCACTCATATGACGTTCTCTACTCTTGTACTAAGCATTCCTACAAACTTTTACTCCTATATGTTCTTCGTGTTAGTTCAGATAAACATTTGCAGAAATTATCTTATTGCTTATTTCCTTGTAGGTGCAAGGGGAATATGCGAATACACTGGGCTTTGAGTGATAGTCAAATCTTTTAAAGCTTTCAAATTCCGTTCTCTTTGCACGGTTAACATATAAAAAATGAATAACGATGTTCTATTTGACAGAAGTATAAATTCTCCAAAACTCACACAAATACAAGGAATATCTCCGAAATGGTTCACTCTACAAAAATTTAATTTGGACACAAATTTTCTGTTTTAACAAGATATACATGTTTTGTATAGTAAGATTTGGTCTATCTCTTACGGTTTATCAGTTATTCATAAGTCATATATAGTAAACAGGACTGCATAGGCTATAGCCAGAAAATTCAAAATATACATTTCATTTATCATAAAAATATCTTAAATATATGGCATTTTAGTCAAAATCGTTGGAGCCATTTTCAAGAAAAGTCAAAGCTTTCGAAAAATTTCCCATTTAAAGAGTAGATTAGGGTGGAGGGATTTTCTTCGAAATCTTCGTGGCGCATCCTTGAGCTTTTGAGTTCTGCTGTCCACACACAAATACACACACACACAAACACACAGACACACAGGCACACGCGCGCACACATACGGACACACACAGGGACCTTTATCTAAAAATGCTTTTTTTTTGGATTCAGGGTGCTTCAAAACATTCCGCTGAAATCTCGACATCGCATTTTTGGGTGGAATACAATACTTCCTATACTTTACTATACGTAGTAGAGAAAGTAAAAATGAGTCATGTCTGGAACGCCAGACTACCTTAACGACAGAGAAGAACTCCACGAGTACCAAATACTTGCAGTTTTCAACAAGTAGGTATGTCTGACTGCTTGTCTGTATGTATGTATGCAGGCACTTAGGTATGTATGTGACTTTTTTCCCCTACAGGGGTACATGCTTATGCTGGGAAAAGCAAAAGACTACCTATATTTTTAACCGGCCGTGCCGTGACCGCTTGACTCTCACTAAAGCGACCCGGGTTCGATACCAGGCGTGCGCATGTGAGATGTGTGGTGAACACACCGGGTTTTCTGCCGGTTCTCCAGTTTCCGCCGCCATCATTCCACCCTCGCTCTCACACCATGCTTTGGGCTCATCACCCATCCTGGTTCCTGTATCATCAATTCCGGTTACGAAGACCGCTTATACTGGACGGAAGGGCTCGGGGCGCTGACCACGTCCCACTCTCCACCACTGGACCCCGCTCATGCCACCTGTAGTGGGCAGAGGTAGGGATCTAGCGGCCGGGCGGTAGGCCAAGGCTACACTGAAGAGGGCCGTATTGCCTCAGGATAGACACATCTTTAGCCACAACTTTCTAAAAATTTTCCTGATGATTGGATAATAAACTAGAAATATTTAGACTACCATCTAAAAATACTCTTTATTAGCCTTAGGAAGATTCAAAATTGAAAACGTTTTAACTTTTTTCAAATGCTGTAGCTTCTCTAAAATATAGATGTTTCAGACTACAACGTACCAATATGTTCTCTGAGCATGTACAATGTTTTGAACGTTGATTATATCAAGCAAACTGACTGTTTAAACAATTATGGATTTTGAAATTCCAAATTCATATTGCAATTTATGTTAAGAGTATAGTTGTTGGTTCACATCATTCCCATCTAATAAACTTCGAAATTACGTATGAATGAGGTGTGACTCATATTGTTGAGAGTATTATAAGCTATAACTTTAGTGCACACAGCTGCAGGCGTCTGCTGATGCGCCTGCATATATGACGGTTGCGCGGTACCGGTTATATCATTCATGTTCGTGTTCAATTGTTTGATAAACCACATGCAAAGGCACTCTAAATATTGTGTTTGTTTCTTATATAACATGAATATGAATGTATCATACTGTGAGATGCAGGCACTAAATAAGGAAAGGTTAAGTGTGGTTTAGGTAATTCCGCAAAGCTTTATTGTTGTATATTCTACGATATAGGCCATAGTCTACTACCTGAGCAGGGAAGTAGGATACCGAGGCAATGCCTTACATCGACATGACTGTTTTCCTTAGCGGTTACAGCTAAGACCTCCAGAGTGTGCAAAAGACAGTCCACAAAATAAATTTCTTCCTTAACCAATTGCTACTCGAATTTTCAGTGGACAGTTACGCATCAAATGCACTTAGTGTTCAGAGTGGACTTTTCTTATGTTTCTTCTTTTTTCTTTTCTCCCTCTCCCACTCTCTCTGTCTCTCCTTTATAGCCCGGTCCATTTCTTGCACTAGGAGCAGAATAAAACCTGACAAAAGACCACTCTGTCACGTGACCTGTTTGGACGTGAATGCATAGCGTTTGAAACATTGCTTTTAATGTAATGAAATCGCCGACAATACCCAAAATACTTCATGGAAACAAGAATCCATACACTGAACACCAACCAGTCTTTTACATGAACTTCTCCACTCAATTTTCTATAAACCATGTTACGAAAGCTTCCGCTTTCTGTTTCTGTTCAATCACGATAAACTTACGTTACAGGTGTACATATTCCGTTATAGATATAAGGGTACCGTATGTCAAAGTGTAATTGAGATGTGATAGCCATGTGATAGCTCTGAAATGTCATGCTGTTTGCACGACCACCACAAAAAAAATCTGATGTGTTGCACTCACACGACTTTTTCTACTCTTCTACTAACCATTCTTACAAACTATTATTCCTATATCTTCTTTGTGTTACTTGAGATAAACATTTGTACAAATTACCTTACTGTTTATTTTCATGTAGGTACAAGGGGAATATTAGAATACAATATGCTTTGAGCGATAGTCAAAATCTTTTAAAGCTTTGAGATTCCGTTTTCTTTGCCCGGGTAACATAAAAACAAAAATGAACAACAATGTTGCACTTGACAAAGGTTTGTTTTCAGACACTGACACAAATGACAAGGAATATCTCCGAAATAGCTCACTCTACAAAAAAAAAAAAAAAAAAAAAAAAAAAAAAGCACTGAGACATAAATTGTGTATTTTAGCAAGATCTAAATTTTTTGTGGAGTAAGATTTGGTCTATCTCTCACGGTTTAGGAGTCATCCAGAGTAAGCAGGACTACGTGAGTTATAGCCAGAACATTTAAAATATACATTTCAGTTGTTACAAAAATATCTTAAACATACGTCATTTTAGTCAAAATCATTAGAGCTGTTTTGAAGAAAATCAAAATTTTCGAAACATTTTCCATGCAAAGTCTAGTTTGGGGTGGGGATATTTTCTTCCCACACACGTACCTTTTTCTAAAAATACTCTTTTTTTATTCAGGGAGCCTCAGAACATATATTTCCGGTGAAGTCTCTACATCGAATTTTTGGGTGGAATACAATACTTCCTCTACCTTACTGTACGTAGTAGAGAAAGTAAGAGAGCTTAGAGAAGTGAAAGAACTTCCGATAAACTGGGTAACTTCCTGTCGCACATCTCGTCGCGAGGAGGTTAGTTTGGCTCGATTGAGAATAGGGCACTGCAATTTTTCGCATGGTTACCTATTTAAAAGGGACCCTGCTCCTATGTCCGCTGTGTGACAACCTTTTGTCGGTTCGCCACGTGCTGCTGGAGTGTTGCTCTCTAGCGCACCTTCGGGATTCTCTGCAGCTGCCTGCCAGACTTGCAGAGGTCCTAGCGGACGACAAAACAGCGGTTGATAGAGTTTTTAATTTTTTAGCGGAGTGCAATATCAATTTGAGGATTTAAAATTTTAATTATCTATTTATGCTGTTGGACATATTCGTCACCTTGTTTCATATCTGGCTATTGCCACTGTTTTTTTTTACCTTAGTATATTTTTCCTGTTGCTAATATTTTTATTTTTTGAGTGAAATTTATATCTGGCTATTGCCATGAATGTTTTAAGGGCGCTGATGACCTAGAAGTTGAGCGCCCTTAAACCAAACCAAACCAAAAGAAAAAGTAAGAAGCGATGTATCTTGCTCTTAAATTGCGATTTTACAATAAAAATCTGATGTGTTGCATCCACATGACTTTCTCTACTCTTGTACTAACCATTCTTACAAACTCTTATTCCTATATCTTCTTTCTTGATAGTTGAGATACACATTTGTACAAATTATCTTATTGGTTATTTCCTTGCAGGTGCAAGGGGAATGTTAGAATACAGTAGGCTTTGTGCGATAGCGAAATATTTTAAAGCTTTGAGATCCCGTTCTCTTTGCACACTTAACATATAAAAAAAATGAACAACGATGTTCCATTTAACGAAAGCTTCAAGTTTTCCGAAACTCACACACATAACAAGGAATATCTCCGAAAGGGTTCACTCTACAAGAAAATTTATTAAGACATAAATTGTGTGTTTTAGCAAAATCTACATTTTTTGTATAGTATAATTTGGTCTATCTCTAACGGTTTACCAGTTATGCAAAAGTCGTCCAGAGTAAATACGACTACAGGGGCTATAGCCAGAAAATTCAAGATATACATTTCATTTGCCATCAAAATATCTCAAACATATGACATTTTAATCAAAATCGTTAGAGCCATTTTCAAGAACATCAAAATTTTCGAAAAATCTTCCATGTAAAGGGTAGTTTAGGGTGCGGCTATTTTCTTCAAAATGTTCGTGTCGCATTCCTGAAAGACATTTAACTTAAATACCAAATTTGGTTTTTAATCGACTTTTCGTTTTTGAATTATACTGTCCACAGACTGACAGACTGACACACAGACACACGGACCTTTTTCTAAAAATGCTTTTTTTTTGGGATTCAGGGTCCTCACAACATGTATTTCCAGTGAAATCTCGACATGGAATTTTTGGGTGGAATACAATACTTCCCCTACTTACCAGTAGAGAAAGTAAAAAGGGCGTTATGGAGCCTCAGTCTTAAATACATCTAAGGTTTTTTAAGATACAATGAGTAAAAGCCTATAAATCTCATTTTTAATTTTATTTGCATTGCTAATCAATGCAAATAAAACCTTGTGAGAGACTTTAACGAGCTTCTTGTAGAAACGCCCAGTGTACCTTATGACATCTGGAAACATGAGGATAAAAGAAAAGTAATATCCCCTAATCTTGATTGATCGCCTCTAGATCAGGCCGTACATTTGTCAGATACATTAATCCACTGGGTGATCAATCAGCCCAGATATTAATTTGCTCGTTTGGAAGACAGCACTTAAATTGATATTATAAACCACGAGTTTATTCTTATGTCGCCACAGGGTAGGACAAGGTACGGGTAGATAGAAGAGCAGCCGGCATGTGAGTGAATGACCTCCGACCCCTCGAGGCACAACGAGTTTGTGGCCAACACAAAGAGCATCTAGTGTTGCTCATCGCCCAAAACAGAATGGGCGGAATTCTTAATTTCCAAACTTATTGCACCTTGCAAAGGAACACAAATAAGAACACCTTCTTTCAGTGGTCGTTGTTTTCGAAATAGCAAAATAACTAGATTAATTTCTATATCTGGGGGCATTTAATGGATAGGTATCAACACGTATGCTATTCGTCAGGCTACATTGAATGACAAGTTACCCCAAATACACAGGCATGATTTCTTTTGAAGTCAATATCTATGTATATTTCTGGCGGATAAAAGCTAGCCTTTTTGTCTATGCTAAGATATTACCAAACTTCACTTATTAGTAATGTGCTGAACCTTAAAGCTTCCAGAAGAAGACTTACTTACTTGTGTGCTGTTACAAGTGGCACATTAATGCATTTTAGATTCTTGGAGTGGACAGACTGATTCATCTTTACTAACCAAAAAAGGAGAGAAAAATCGTGGAGTCCCCTGAAGCATGTTTTTTCTAGGAATATAGTATTAGCCATGGATGTAACACAAGCACTACGGGATAAGGGTTAATAATAAATTACTCTGTTGTGTACAGCCATAAAAAATCCGATCTGTTGCACTCACATGACTTTCTCTATTCTTTTACTAACCATTCTTCTAAACTCTTATTCCTATATCTTCTTCGTGTTAGTTGAGATAAACATTTGCAGGAATTATCCTAGTATCTTCTTGTAGGTACAAGGAGAATATGGGATTACAGTACACTTTGAGCGTTAGTCAAAACTTTTGAAGCCTTCAAATTCCGTTCTCTTTGCACGGTTAACATATAAAGAATGAATAACGTGTTCCATTTGACAGAAGTATAAGTTCTCCACAACTCACACAAGTAATAAGGAATATCTGCGAAATAATTCACACTAGAAAAAAATTTATTTGGAGCAAGATCTACGTTTTTGTATCCTAAGATTTAGTCTATCTCTTACGGTTTACTAGTTATGGAAAAGTCAGCCAGAGTAAATAGGACTACATGGGCTATAGCCAAAAAATTCAAAATATACATTTCATTTGCCATAAGAATATCTCAAACATGTCATTTTATTAAAAATTGTTAGAACCATTTTCAAGAAAATCAAAATTTTGGAAAATTTTTCCATGTAAAGGATAGATTAGGATGGAGGAATTTTCTTCAAAATCTTCGTATCGTATCCCTGAAAGACATTAAACTTAAATATCAACTTTGGTTTTTAACCGACTTTTCGTTTTTGAGTTATGCTGTCCATAGATTGACACACACACACACACACACACACACACACACACACACACACACACACACACACACACACACACACACACACACACACACACACACACACACACACACACACGGACGGTTTTCAAAAAATGCTTTTTTTGGATTCAGGGGACCTCAAAACATATTTCCGGTGAAATCTCGACATCGAATTTTTGGGTGGAATGCAATACTTCTACTTTACTATATGTACTAGATAAACTAAAAATGAATGAGCGTATTACGATAGTGGAATACTTCTAAGTCCCACGTCATGTTGCAGTGTAGTTTACACAAGTAGATATTTCCAACATGCAACTGAGTTTATTGATAGTCTCTGTTCTATATGTGATTGTTCTGCGGAAGCACAAATAGCCTGTGTTGACAGATGATAACATGTGGATCAGAGACTATCAATAAACTCAGAGGCATGTTGGAAATATCGAATTGTGTAAACCGCGCTACAACACCTAGGACGTGGGGAAAATCTGTTAACCAATGCACTCAATCATTTTCTCCACGGCTGTACCACCAATCCAGTTATTTAAGTTTGAAATATGCGTTAATATTCCCTGGCAAAGGTAACAATAATAAAGTGAAATGTGTACAAGTGTACCAGTATGAAGTTCCTGTCATTGATCTTCAGCACTTAGTGCAACAGAGCATGAGATATTTGTTGAAAATTAGTTCACAAAATTTCTAAACACATCCGTTACCGTAGATCTTGACTGGTGTGCATGAAAAACGTCCATGCCAAAATTGTGTACATATTCCTGGAAAAAAGGCGAACTTATCAAAATGTTCTCGAACAAATACTGCGTGTTGAGCTCTGTGTGTGTGCGCATACCTGGATGTGTGTGTGTCTGTGTGAAAGGTGAATGTTAAAATGCAGCTGTGAAGTATTTGTGCTGTTCCAGGATGCTCTGTCCAGGCCAGATTGTTTCAAATCCACAATATCACTGATAAAATCAGGGAAACGGTGAACTACGAGATTTAAGATCCATGGGAAGTGTCCATTTTATTTTATTTTATTTATTTTTATTTTGTAATGCTAAACGCCTGCTAAAGATGGAGCACTGACAGAAATTGGCGGCGGAAACCGGAGAATCCGGAGAAAACCCGCCCCTGCACCGCTTTGTCCACCGAATATCCCACATTTGGTTGCCTGGGATGGAACCTAGGTCATTTTGGTGAGAGACGAAAGGTCAAAGCACCCGGCCACGGCGTGACCCCGTATAAGTATGTTAGTACGAATGTCGAATATAGTCTATAGCCAAGATGCGTGCCGGTGCCTCATATTGGAATTCAAATTTCGAACCACGATATCTCGATCAATAATCTGCCTTTGGGTTTTGTTAGGACACTTCCCTTGTGAGCTCCCCTGCCATTCACTTTTTTTGTGTTTTATATTTCTATTGATATTTTAAAACATCTAAAGAGAAGGAAAAACATTTATTAACGTAAGAGCAATTATGTATGACAAATTCAAGAATACAGCAAAATCTATGCATTACCCTAGTATTTTTTGGTGTAGAACATGCATTCATTAGGGATATTTATTTTTAAAAATTATTTTAATAGCCTATTTCTAAGATGTCTACTTAACTCTGGTCATCTATTATCCAGCTTCACACATATGGCATTTAATCTGACTGAGTGGGAGTAAGTTCCAATTGGACTGGCCATAGTTTATATCACAATAAGTATCCATTTATCCTATTATGGAATTATAACACCATACCAATAAAAACAGTTATAGTCTTAGCAATTCACTTCAAATTTGATAGCTTCAACTATTACTGCTGCACGTTCTCATTGTAGTTCTCGAATACTTTTAAATCAACTTTCTTTCTGATAACACCATTAATATCAAATAACGTAAACTACAAAATTTGTCACCAGGACTGCAGAGGTTAAAATTAATTTAATATTGTGTGTTATCTAGCTGAATGTAACGCCGGGTGGTTCAGTTAAAATTAGCTTGTTTTCCGTTTGAATGCGAATGGGATATTTTGACTGCTTGAAATTCCAGTTTCATATTTTGCCATATTGAATATGTGAACAGCTGCAACCGTGGACAGTTTTATGCAATAAATTGTTGACATTCTTCTGTCATGCAATTAATTTCATTAAACCAATTGCACGTGTCTGTTTAAACATGGAAGCATGTGCGTATGATAGCGGGTTTTACACGTGTAATAAAGAAAATGTTCCATTCAGTAACATTTCTAAGAAAGTGGTTTACCTATTCATTCCTTGAGGCAATGTACCCATGAAATTTGGTGAAAATTGCCGAAAATTTTGATTTTGATTTTTTGCATTTTTATTATGCTTATACTTTGCATAACGGTACACTTTAGTTTTCTCAATATCAGTCATTTTTAAAGCTCTAGAAGGGCATTTAAATGTCCCAGTGTGGGTGAGCGTTCCTCGCTAAACTTGGAATGCTCTTTTCGTTTTCACTGGCTTTGATTTTAGTCTCCTGCAGGGATTTTGCTTCGGAAAGATTGTGAGTTGACTGTGCTGAAATGAATTCAATATATCCAGCAGAAATGCTGCGAATCTGACACGTGTTTTGTTTGCCAACATAGAAATGCTGTTAGTGTTCTGTAATTCTGTAATGTTTCCAGGTTATTTCAGTGTTGTAGTTATATATTAGGCATTGGTTAGGTAGTTAATAGGTTTTAAGTTACTCGTTAGTCTATAGTAAAGCCATTACAAGCAGATATTGTATGCATTTTGTGTATAAATTAGCGAAAGTGCATAGTATGGAGGTTAGCTAAGAACAACAGATTTCTAAATTTTGTGAACAATGCGAAGACGAAAGGAAAGATTTCATATTAGGAGACAACCAAGCAAACTTAAAATTCTGTTACTGAGGCCAAGAATAAAGCAACAGAGGTTTCCACATATGGTGCTGGGGAATTTTAAATTGACTGGATTTAATTTAAACACAAAAATATATTGTTAAACTTTAAATTCAATTTTTTCAGCATTTTTCACTATTGAAAATACTTCTTGGGCACTAGTTTATAGCTTATTAGCTTAAAATTTTCATGAGCGCTTGGTTAGAAAATACTAAATAATTGAGCTGAAATTAAATATTTTTCATAACTGATAGTGAAAAATTGAAAATATCAATAAACCGTATAAAGCATTATTGTTCCCTTAAACAAATTAAATCTAAGCAATGACGTTATGACAATTTCTGTATATCTACATATCTCAAATTAGAAAAATTAGAAGAGATACATTAAACTGTAGGGTCTAAGGGTCATTTCATATTAGGATATCTAAAAGTGATTTACGGTTGATAAATATATTAATAATTTAAAAATGGTTTGACATAGAGAAGTAAAATTTTGTGCAGTGAGTAGAAAAAGAAATTCCAAGCAACCAGAAAAAAACTGTGGATATTTAAATGTTCATAGATACATTGTCTTAACATTTCACCAAATCGCTTCTCTGAAGAACCATTTACGTTAGAGACTTCATGAGGAACTTCAGTGTTTGTGTTCACGTGATTATCGAGCTATTCTGATGAATTAGTGAACCCTAGTTGGGAGATTAAATAACTGCAATAAATAATTTTAGTATCTCAAAATCAGTGCATACTATGAAGAAACTTGGGTTAGATTTTGTAATGAGCTAATTAGCAAGTTTCGTGCTATGGAGGACCAATTAGGCTAGTGTAGCTCAAGAAATTGCGGTTTTGGTGAATCAGTTATGCTCAGATACTTACTTGTACATGGGGAGTCGTAGTTTCTGAGATATCCAGTGCATTCCTGAAAATTAAAAAGAGAAATGAAATTCTTTGGATTAATCAATTCAGAGTAAGAATTCTGTTTTAGATACGAGTTAGCATCTTCAAGATTTGGCAAAATTATGAAGAAATGTTGGTTAGGGTAGCCATGATGGTAAGACTTACGTTGATAAAAGGACTGTATTTGAAGGGTCTAACTGCAAAAGTCTCATTCCCCACCTTTTAAAATTTTAAGAAATCCACAAAAAACTAATACAAATGAAAATATTCATTGATTAGCAATTGTTTTGAAATTTCCATGAAGAATGAATAATAAAGAAATGTTGCTTCACATAAAAAAATATATCTAGGTATTTGATTGATAGAAAAACAGGATTAAATATTGGAGAATGAGAATGTGAATGTGTAAAAATATGGAGAATGTTATTTTTGATACCAGGAATAATGAAGATGTAACACTTCTTGGCAGGTGTATCAATGAAATCACTTTATTGTAACTTATACATTAGCAAACTACAATTTTATACATTGAAATTAAGTGAAAAAGTCTGTCTTAAATGTGTAAAATAAGTGATTCTTCTGCATGACTGCATTTGCACTCATGTTCATCTGCCCCTACATCAATTTCTGGGCCATCTATTACATGTTTAAAAAAGTGTAGAGATTCAAGCTGTAGGCAAGTAGAGCAAACGTCTACCCTAGGACTGCCAAACCCAAGGTTATAGAACCTGTTAAAATATAACGAAAGTAAGTTTCTTTCACCTGCAGAGTCTCAGTTTCAGTATCTTCTGAATACATTCTCCATAACTTCCTTATATTCAACTCCGAAGATAAATAATTTCGCCCAGTCGTGTTTCGCTACAGGTGAGCTTATTTATAAATTTAATAATATGTTCTCTCTTAGCTCTACTTTTATTACCAGTTCTATCACCACCCCGACGTTCCTTGACCAATTCACCAGTATTATAAAATATTTCACCAATACGTATCACTCGATTTCTTGATACCTGCAAAACACCCAGGTACCAGTTCTTTATTGTGATTGTGAATATAGTATTTTGCTCAAGCTGCTTTTCTCTGATACATATTGTTTTTTGTACGTCGCCTCTTTACTGGCTGCATACTTAAATGTTTCAAAATAAAATATTATTGACTGGTGTAACAGCCAATGAATGCATTATCTAAATAAATTTCAAAACACTTTTATGAAAATTTCAGAAACACAATATTCAACAAGCTCCCATAGTAGTATAAACAACTGATAATCACATGACCTCATGAAAGCTTCCTATTGGTTGAGCGGAGAATGTAACTTTAGCAGCCAAAGTGGTGGTGGAGAACGTGAGTTTTGCAACCACATGCAATTTTCTTCCCTTCTTTAATATAGGCGTATGCCATTTTAGTTATATAATTTGACTTCATTCACATGGAGATCAACATTTAGAACAGGAATACGCAAAAAAGTGTATTTCACCCAAGAGTGGAGAATGTGAGTTTTGCAGTTAGAGCCTTTATTTATTCTTTTTCTTCGTGTTTACGGAAGTGTTTACTGTGATCGATTATCGGCAACCCTAACACTTAAAGGCCGCAATATGATTATACAGGTATCCCAAAATTAGAACGACAACCTCTGGGAGCTGATAGATAACTATTAGCTGATAGATAACCCTTTTTTTTTGCTGCGGTGCTTCGTTGAGGCGTTATACGACTTAATGTCATAGATTACTGTCTCCCACTCAGTTTAAGTATTTACGGTAAAATCAACAATGCAAATTAGTATTGCATTTATCTTAGTAAGGCACACAATCTTAATCCAAAAAACAAACACAGTACACATAAACAAAACACAAACATCTCATTGTTTAAAGTTAATCACAGGTTTATTATTCAAAACAAATGTTGGAACGCACGCCCATTGCGATTAACACAAAGAGTGCATCGGCGTGTCCTATTCTGCCGTACTCTCCTGTGATTAACTGTAAACAATTATATGTTTGTGTTTTGTTTATGTGTTCTGTGTTTCTTGGATTAAAATTGTGTGCCTTACTAAGATAAATGCAATACTAATTTGCATTGTTGATTTTTCTGCAAATACTTAACTGGGTGGGAGGCAATAATCTATGACATTAACTCGTCTAGCGCTTAAACGAAGCACCGCAGCAAAAAATTTTCCTTAGCAAAAGGTGTTTAAAATAACGTTATCTATCGGCTCTCAAAGTTTATCGGTCTCATTTTGGGACCTCCTGTATAGTGTCCGCTTAGGATTTCTGCGTCTCACGCTTAGGCACGCTTCGCATTATTAATACGGAAACAATTATTTTTAAACCGTTAATTCTGATGTTAACAGATATATGCAATAGTCAGCACTTTGAGCGATAGCTTCAGAAACAGTTTAATTCTCCAAGCTCAAACAGTTAGCAACTCAACTTCAAATAACCAGATTTTGCGAACATAGCTTCAAATAAGCTGGAAGGTTATAATCGTATACCAAATTATTCAAGAGTGGATGCAATTCTTTGATCTCATTTTCTTGAGAAGTAATGCTATTCTTTTCTTCTGTCTCGCACCCTTACATTCAGTTTCCAGCTGCAGTAAACCTTCCCCTCAAAGCCTTAAAAGCCCACAGGGCTTCCCATTTTCTATCCTTGTTTAGAGAAGTTGAGGCACAAACTTAGCGGTGCATGAGAAACTGTACGACCGAAGGAAAATGTATTATTTCGTTTCCTGTCCCATAAACCTACCCTTCCCGCCGACTTCTACTGCGCAATCCCTTCCGAATACTGTTGTTTTGTGCGCAAAAACTGGTAGAGGAAAGTTGAAAGTGACAGGAAAAAGTGAGGAATGAAAAAGTGTGCTGGGGAAAACAAATCAGTGAAAGTTGTTCTGTTTTCCTATGTAGTTGGGAGTGTAAGAACTTTACATACTCCGCATATCGGAAGTTGTAAACATAATTGGCCGGTTCTACTCTGGGACTACAGTTTTTATTGTTTGGTAAAGTACAGCATTTCTGAAATATGGTCAAATACTATTATAACCACTTTTCGTTTTATACACTCAGAAAGGTTAAAGGGTAAATGGTACAGGTACAGAGGGGAGACACCTTGCTCACTGCGACCTACAAAGGTCTATTGTGGCTACCACCCCCAGGAGGCAGGGATGAATGAGGGAACCGAAGGGGTGCTACCAGACCCGCAGCTAGACAGGTCCACCAGAGACGCGTGGAAGTCCCTAACCAGTGCTGAGATGTCCTCATTCCGGCGCAAGGCCCCACCAAGCAGCCAGCACCACACCGCGGGTCCGGGGTGGTATCGCACGCAGCGTCCCCCTCCCACGACGGAGGGCAAGGGCCACCAGACGCCACCCAGCGCCGAGAACAGTTACCATGCGCAGTCATCCACGCCATTTGCCCGACACCGCTCACACTACATGCCCGAAACTTGCACCACCTCAAAGATAAGGAAACGGAATGAAGTGAAATGATAGAAAGAGAACCGTGGTATGAAATAATGCACCCCAGCATTCGCCTAAGTGACGTGGCGAAACCATGGAAAAACCCAAATCAGAGTGTGCGGCCACGGGGATCGAACCCGTGGCCTCCCGAATGCGGGGCACAGACTTTACCGGCTGAGCCATCCACCTCGGTCACTCAGAAACCATACCCAACTTTGTAGTTTAAATGCGAACTATTTATCCTAGTTAAGGTGTCAAGTGACAGTTTAAAAGCAATTTATCGTGCGTTTTAAGCGAATAATTTGGAAACTATCACTTTAAAGCACTGAAATCTGTATGTCATGTAAACAGATCAACTTTAAACCTAGAGCTGGCATGCATTTTAAATACTCTTGCAGTGAGATGATTTTTTAAATACTTTTCTGTGCATTTGATAACGTGTTTACCTCATTTTGGTATCATAGAAAGGCTTTGAGGGTTATTCAAGTTATTTAATAGCGTTACTTACTAGGATCTACAGCTTTAATTTTGGTTATTCTTGGTGCTTTTCTTTAATTTCATTTTATTCTATTTCCTTATTTAATGAAGGGCGAAGTACAATAAAATATCGAGGTGCATAAAAGTGGTAACATTTTTGGAATAACTTAAGACAATGTTTAATTTAAAAAAAAAATACAGAAAGAACTCATTTTGAGGATGTAAACATTTGATATTCACGAAAAAAATGTAAAAAATTAGGGCGACAACATATATAACTAACACCTTTCCAGGCCAAGGCCTAGCACCCGGCCACTGGTTCCCCACCTCTGTCCACCACGGGCGTCAACAATGGGGTGCGGTGCTGGAGGTGGGATGTGGTCAGCGCTCCGGTACATCCCGGCCGGTTATGCCCCTACTATTCAATCAAGTAGCTCCTCAATTGGCACCAACGGGAGAAAATCCTCACGCCAGTACCGAGAGCCAAACCCGGGTCTCCCATTTGGAAGGCAGAAATGCTACCACCGTATATGTGATGTTCTTTTTTTCAGAGCATGACAATATATTTATTGGTTGACAAATATATGCCACACCTAGATTCCACCAATGATCGCAGGGTATATTTCCAAAACAAAGATTGATTTCTTTTAATGAAGTAAAGTTTTTGACAGAGCAGAAGTAACAACATATGACATTAAATTATTTATCAATGTCTAACAATGCATAAACGTGTACACGTCCTCAAAGTAATATAGTGATTGGGGAAGAGGGCGAAATTAATCTCCTAACTGTTGTGCGCCCACACATTGCCTCTAGCGTTACCGCAAATGGAAGTGGAGTGGGCCAGCACAAGTCTGTGGCATATTAGCTTTAATCTCTACATTTAAAAGCCACGAAGTGATGACTTCCAAAAATAGTATTTCTCTTTGTAAACGAGTATTATGAATACACCGAAGTGAATAGGAGATTTTCTGAAGTACTGAATTTAGAACTTAATTTTTTGCGCAGGCAATTCCTGCAGCTAAAGGAATTGGTGTACGCAATTTCATTCCAATATCTAATTACATTCTCGATATATTAAGGATACCCATCTGTGTAAAAAGGCTAAAAATGTCAAAAATTGTCAAAAATGGATTTTTGTTTTATCAAATAGCTTTTTATAACCTTACGGCCTTTTTAACTATGTCCCGTAGCCGCCTAATTGATTGCTTGTAAGTGGTCATGTCCATTTAAATCCATACAGTTTCATTATCCTTGCTATGACTTCAAAATTAGTTTCTCCATGGTTTTATTTTTTAACACTATTTACTCTTTAAAATGCTCCACACGATGCAATTTTCAGTACTTATGCATGAAATTTGGTGTATCTGCTTAGAAATAACATTAAAAAGAAATGATGAGATAATTTTTTCATAACGTGAATAACTGCTGAGTAATTAAATATTAAAGTTTACATTTCGAAATTGAAATGAAAAAACATAATGAATTTAAACTTTAAAATTTATTTTTATCCAAACTAATAACAAGATTAAAAAATTATCTCATCAATTTGCTAACATTCTATTACAGGACATAACTGAAAATTATTAAGTTTTCAAATCAAAATTGTATCATGGGGAACCATTTATATAAATATTTAAAAAAGTATAATAAAATATTGATATGTTAGCAATTAACCTGACTAAATGTATGAAATTTAGCACAGTTACTCCTCACTATACAGTGATTGTTGTGTTAAAATTTCAAATCAATCCAATGAAAACTGTAGATTTTCAAAATGTCACAGATGTGTATCCTTAATTAACTTATATCAATTTTATCTCCTCCAACAGGTGTTTAACTACAAGGTTGATTTTTTTAAATTATATGATTATTAACTTTGCAACAAATTAAACTATGGAAATTTAAATATAATAAACAGTGTTTCTTTAAAAAAAATTTAATACCGCAAAGTGTAGAGATGACATGAAAACAGTACATTATTATATTAATTATTCTTTTTTAAAATTATAACTAATGTCAAAATTCCAAACTGACATTTTAGTACACATGCTTTGAACCGTAATGGATACAATTTCGATCTCTAGCAAGATTTTTGTGGCAGAAGATAGATTTTGGATATGAGAAAGTAACAAAGAAATTGTTTCCGAGGAAAATGAGTTTAAAGTTCAAATGGAAGGTGCGGGTATGCCCATTTAAATGGCAGAGGCGCACCACTTTAAAAATTGCATCTAAAAGATGTGTTCCCCCTCCCTAGAGGATTAAAACTTCGTAGATATATTATTTAAAGTATGGTGCAGTGTTTGCAATAAAAATACAAAAATCGATTTTTTTACCAAACAGTTCCCTGAAGATGCTATACACTAGATTCACAAAGCTTTCTAAAGGCACCTTTAAGTCATCATCTCAATTGACAACTTCTTATTTTGGTTCAGCTTCTAAGACACTAACTATGCCAATGTTAGAAGACGAGGAACACCTAGCATGTACACCACACCAACCGAAAAAAAAATGTATCAAACATGTTGGAATGGACAGAGTGGACTTCTAAGGAGGCCGGCCTGTGATTTTACACTATTGAATATTTTCTATGACGTAAGCTTATAAAATATTGTGATACGATGACAAAAATCTAGCCCAGTTTTTTCTCACATTATTTTCTTTCTAAACTGAATGCACAACACCACAGGTCTCTTTTATTGGCGTTAACACACTTCAGTTCTATTACCACTCACAACTCTTTCTTCTCAGTCTCTCAAACAGCTGACTTTGACTATACAAGCACTCGACACTACTCAACTGCCTCACCGGCTTCATTTCAGCGCACTTTGACTGCACACACACACACACACACACACACGCGCGCGCGCGTTATAAATTTTTTCCTATTTGGTTATTAAAACTAATTTCTTGAATTGGGGTCAACGATGACCCCAAGTATGCAGTATGGAACTTTTATTTCCTTGTATTTTTTATTTTATTGCAACAATATTTTTGAATAATTTAATACACCATTGCTGCGTTAGTCAAACTGTTTTTATGCTTCAGTTTACATTTGCATTGTTCTGCCGATTCTTGACAGATTATTATATCTCCCTTTATATATATATATATATATATCTGCATTTACTATTTCTTTTCATTGTATTCCTGTTTTTGAGAGAAATAGTTTTTCCTGATAAATATGTTTATGCATTCCTATGCTCATCACAAAAGCCAACAGTTTGAAGCAAGATTTCTTCATTCTGTTCTCCGGGAAACCCAATTGCAAAAATTTAAGTCCAAATGGGACAATAGCTTAGCATTAGTGTCCAATTGTGTTAGTGTGTAACATGTAGAAAACTAATTTACAAAGATTGCTCGAAAATAAAAATGTGTAAATAAATATAAATCTGGCATTATTAACATGTTGTGTCTAACAAAAGTTACCACAGTGCTTATAACTTTTTAAATAGTAAGTAATTGGTATGCATAAGTGCAGCAATGTATACAGAGATATTGCAGTTCAACTGGGGATCAGTAAAACGTGTAGCACAGACAATAAAAAGCATATAGGACAAGAGACAATTTTTTAGACCTGGAGCGAAGTAGTAGTCCAAGGGTTGCATCACCCCGGTAGGTTGTTGTTGTTGTAGTGTTTAACGCCCGCTTTTACTACTACGGCACCGCAGGCGGTGACACTGATGATACATGAAGATGGAGCACCGGTGGAATGAGATGGCGGGGGAAACCGGAGTACCCGGAGAAAACCCGCCCTGACGCCGCTACCCGGTAGGATAGAACTACGACAGTTATATACATATGAGATCGGAAGGCAGAGGGGTAGCTGCCCGCAGGCCAAGAAACCGCCTAGAACTTCGAGAGACATCAGAATCTAAGAATAATATTACCATTCAAGAGTGTCTGAAAAATCTGATGTGCTGCACTCACATTGCTTTCTCTACTCTTACACTAACCATTCTTACAAAGTCTAATTCTATATCTTCTTTCTGTTAGTTGAGATAAACATTAGCAGAAACTGTCTCCTTGTAGCTACAAGGGGAGAATAAGACTACAGTAGGCTTTGAGTGATAGTCAAATCTTTTAAAGCTTTGAGATTCCCTTCTCTTTGCACGTTTAACATAAAAGAATTAAAAACGAGGTTGCATTTGACGAAATATTAAGGTTTCCGAAATTGACACAAATAACAAGAAATATCTCCGAAACGGTTCACCTTACAAAAAATTTATTGGGACATAAATTGTGTTTTAGCAAGATCTACATTTTTGTACAGTAAGACTGAATCTATGTCTGAGGGTTTACGAGTTATTCAAAAGTCATCCAGAGTAAACAGGACAATAGGGGCTATAGTCAGAAAAATCAAAATTAACATTTCATGTGTCATTAAAGTATCTTAAACATGTTATTTTAATCAAAATAGAGCCATTTTCAAGAAAATCAAAATTTTCCATGTTAAGGGTAGTTCAGGGCGTAGGAACCAACCTTGATTTTTAACCGACTTTTCCTTTTGGAGTTATGCCGTCCACAAACTGACACACACGCGCGCGCACCTTTTTTCTAAAGATGCTCCTTTTGGATTCAGGGGCATCAAAACATCTAGTTGTCGTCCCCGTCATCGTCCCCATCCCACTTCCCGTCATCGTCCCGGTCCCCGCCACCGACACCGCCACCGCCACCGTCATCGTCATCGTCCTCGTCCTCGTCTCAGTTCTCGTTACCGTTCTCGTTCTCGTCACCGTTCTCGTCCTCGTCACCGTTCTCGTTGCCGTTACCGTAACCGTTCTCGTCACTGTTCTCGTCGTCATTCTCGTCACAGTTAACGTCACCTTTACCGTCACCGTTACTATCAACGTTGTCGTCACCGTTCTCATCACCGTTCTCGTCACCGGGCTCGTTACCGTTTTCGCTACCGTTACCGTTCCCGTCACCGCTCTGGTACCGTCACAGTTACCGTCACCGTTCTCGTCACCGTTTTCGTCACTGGTACCGTTACCATTCTCGTCTCCGTTCTCGTCACCTTTACCGTCACCGTTACCGTCACCGTTACAGTCACCGTTCTCGTCACCGTTACAGTCACCGTTACAGTCACCGTTACAGTTACCGTTACAGTCACCGCTCTCATCATCGTACTCGTCACAGTTAGCGTCACCGTCATGCTGTCACCGTTCTCGTCACCGTTTTTGTTACCGTTCTCGTACTCGTCATCGTCCTCGTAACCGTTCTCGTTACCGTTACCGTCTCCGTTCTCGTCATCGCTCTTGTCACCGCCACCGTCACCATTACCGTCACCGTTATCGTCACTGGTACCGTTACCGTCACTGGTACCGTTTCTATTTTCGTCACCGCTCTCTTCACCGTCACCGGACTCTTCACCGTCACCGTCACCGTTCTCGTGATTGTACTCTTCACAGTTACAGTCACCGTCAACATTTTCGTCACCGTTGTCGTCACCGTTCTCGTCACCTTTATTGTACTTGTCATTGTCGACGTCACCGTTGTCGTTGCCGTTGCCGTTCTCGTTACCGTCACCGTTCTCGTCAGTTCTCGTCAACGTTCTTGTCACCGTTACCGTAACAGTTACCGTCACCGTTCTCATCACCGTTATCGTCACTGGTCCAGTTACCATTCTCGTCACCGTTCTCCTAACCGTTACCGTTCTGGTCACCGTTACAGTCACCACTACCGTCAACGTTACCGTCACCGTTCTCCTCACCGTTATCGTCACCGTTCTCGTTATCATACTCGTCACAGTTACCGTCTCCGTCACCATAACCGTCACCGTTCTGGTCATCGTTTTCGTTACCGTTCTTGTACTCGTCATCGTTCTAGTAACCGTCACCGTTCTCGTTGCCGTTACCTTTCTCGTTACCATTACGGTCCCCGTTCTCTTCGCCGCTCTTATCACCGTCACCGTTACTGTCACCGTTACTGTCACTGGTACCGTTACCATTCTCCTCACCGTTACCGTAACCATCACCGTTCTCTTCACCGTTACCATTACCGTCACCGTGCTCGTCATTGTACTCATCACAGTTACCGTCACCATTAACGTCACCGTTGTCGTCACCGTTCTCGTCACATTTATCGTCACCGTTATCGTACTCGTCATTGTCCACGTCGCCGTTGTCCTTGCCGTTACCGTTCTCGTCACCGTTATCGTACTCGTCATTGTCCTTGTCACCGTTGTCGTTGCCGCCACGGTTACCGTCACCGTCACCGTTCTGGTCACCGTTACCGTCACGCAGTCACCGTCACAGTTACCGTCACCGTTCTGGTCACCGTTTCCGTCACACAGTCACCGTCACAGTTACCGTCACCATTACTGTTACCTTTACCGTCACCATTGTCGTCACCGTTCTCGTATTCGTCATTGTCCTCGTCACCGTTGTCGTTGCCGTTACCGTTCTCGTCACCGTTACCGTCACCATTCTTGTCACCGTTCTCGTCACAGTTCTCATTACCGTTCTTGTCACCGTTACCGTCACCGTGACCGTCACCGTTCTCGCCACCATTGCCGTCACCGTTCTCGCCAACGTTGCCGTCACCGTTCTCCTCACCGTTCTCGTTACCGTTTTCTATACCGTTCTCGTCACCGTTACCGTCACCGTTGTCGTCACCCTTACCGTCACAGTTACCGTCACTGTTACTGTCAATCTTACCGTTCTCGTCACCGTTCTTGTCAGTTCTCATTACCGTTCTCGTCCTCGTCACGGTTACCGTCACCGTTACCGTCACCGTTCTCGTCACATTTCTCGTCACCGTTACTGTTCTCGTCACCGTTACCGTTACCGCTCTCGTCACCATTATTGTTACCATAACCGTTACCGTTCCCGTTCCCGTCACTATTACCCTTACCTTTCTCGTCACCGTTACCAGTTTCAACACCGTTCTCTTCACCGTCTGCGTTACCGTCACCGTTCTCTTCAGCGTTTTCGTCACGGTTCTCGTCACCTTTCTCGGCACCGTTCTCGTGACCACTCTCCTCACCGGCACCGTTCTCGTCAGTGTCACCGTTCTCGTGCCCCTTACCGCAACCGTTTCCGTTATCGTTCTTGTTACCGTTCCCGAAGGATTTGAATTCCTGTTCCTTTAAAGGACATCGGAAAATGAATTTCAGGCAAATGTCGTTTTTTTATTTTTTATTCTAAAAATAGTAGAAGCCCTTAGCTTTAAAACATGGTATCTTATAGGGTAGTAAGCCCTTTAATTTGGTTATGTATATCGACGGGCATGGACACGCCCCGATTTTCCACACTTTAACCTGAATTTGCCGTAACTTCATTTTTTAAAAATTGTCGACTTTTGAATGTCTATTAAAGATATTGCCTTGAAACCTGTACTGTACCTATATAGTTATGCATTTTCAGTACCTGCTGAGCTGGGCTAGTTTAGACATATACAATTTAATGTGATTAAAAATAAGGATAAGATACAAAAATACACATAATGTGTCATTACATTGGCAACATTTTTCCCCTCCTCATTTTAATGGCAATTATATTTCCTTACATAAACATATCAAATTATGCATCAACTACCACACAAAAAGAATAAGAGGTTTGTAGAGTCAAAGCTTATGGAGAAAACTGCACTAGAAGTATGAGAGAGGAAATATTTTGTTGGAAAGCATGGTCACAGTTACACCACTTCTGAACAAAATGTTTTAAATGTAAGCAAAATATTATACACTTACTAAATGTATAAACATTTGTTCTCTAAACACCCAAAATTGCATTTAAATCAGGTTAATTTTGGTAGGAAAACCTGAAATTGAAACAACCACATAACTTGAGTATGGCAAAAGCAAAATCAGCTCCTGGTGTACTAAGCATACTTCCTTCAATGCAATAAACGAGGCAACAGCTGCATACATCAAGAATTCCATAGCTTAGATTATTCTGAGTGCTATATTTGTATGCATAGCTTTGAATAGGTAAGAGCAGATTGCTTTTGGATGGACCATTTAATGGACTGATGCCCGACTGTGTGAATGATACGGTATTAGTATTCCCTTCTATTTTTTACTCATTACAATCCTGGTTTTACCCTGCCAACAAATAATATATGCACCTTTTATCCCTCCCAAGCCCATTTCCCTTAACCATATTCCTTCTTTTCACTTCAATTTGACTAAATGCCTTTTACATATGCAGAGATGAAGGGAAAATTCGATCCATACACATGCTTCCCATTTGTTACTCTTTCCGAAGATTTCCACTCTATTCTTAGGAGCTGTCAAAATGTCTCTCTAAGTGACATCTCTAGACAATGAAAGAGGATAAAATCCAGTTCTGCATTCTCAAGCTATTCCATATAAAACGCCACTTCATTTCTGCTTATATCGCCAAGATTATGTAATATACAAAGCGAAAAGAGCAATACTTCTGACGTGTACATTCACATTACTTTCTCTTCCCATTATCGTTTATTTGTGTATAACTTCCAACAATTTTTACCCAGGATTATGTTTATATTTGCAATTAGGACAATGTATCTAAGAAATTTGGTGAAAATTGCCGAACATTTTGATTTTTACTTTTAACATTTTTATATCAGCCATTTTGAAGCCCCAAGAGGGCATTCAAATATTTCAGTATGAGTGGAAATTCATCGTTAAGCTTTATCGCTACAATTTGAAAAGCTTTTTTCGTTTTCACTGGCTTTGATTTTAGTCTTTTGCAGGGAATTTTGCTTCGGAAGGGTTGTGAGATGGCTGCGCTGAAGTGAATTCCATATATCAAGCTGAAATGCCGCGAATCTGACGCATGTTTTGTTTCCAAACAGAGAAATGCTGTCAGTGTTCTGTAATTCTGTAGTCTTGCCAGGTTATTTCAGTGTTGCACTTATATATTAGGCATTGTTTAGGTAGTTAATAGGCTTCAAGTTATTCGTTAGTCTATAGCTGAGCCGTAACTAGCAAAAATTTCATGCATTTGGTATATAAATTAGCCAAAGTGCATTGTGTACAGGTTAGATAAGTACAATAACTTTCTAAATTTTGTGAACAATGCGCAGGCGAAAGGAAAGTTTTCACATTAAGAAAGAGCCAAGCAAACTTAAAATGCTCAAAAACTGCTACTGAGACCAAGAAGAAAGCAATAGAGGGTCCCACATATGGTGCTGGGGAATTTTAAGTAGATTGAATTTAGTTAAATTACAACAATATATTGTTAAACTTTAAAATCCATTTTTATGAGTTTTTTCAGCATTTTTCACTATTTAAAATGCTCCCTAATTATAACTTATTAGCTTGAAATTTTCAAAAGAGCTTCAGATATTAAAGTATTAGAATTTGTCATGGACTGGTTAAAAATATATAGCATAATTGAGCTGAAATTAAATATTTTTCATAAGTCATACTGAAAAAAATGAAAATATCAATAAAATACACATAAAACGTTTTTTTTTTTTCCTCTTAAAATAATTAAATCCAAGCAATGGCGATAGGACAGTTTCTTTATATCTACATACTGAGGTCAAATTAAAAGGATAGATACAATAAACTGTAAGGTCCAAGGGTCATGTCAGATTGGCATATCAAAAAGTGATTTATTATTAATAAATATATTAGTATGCTCTATATATTCTATGTTCTGAGAGTTTGAAAAGGAATTCAAAGCAATCAGAATAAAACTGTAGTTTTTTAACTTTCATAGATGCATTGCATTAAATGGAAATACAATTTGCTTAAAAACTTATTACACCTTTCGTTGCAGACGAAGGTAGATAGAAAAAACTGAATCAATGCTCAGATGGTCAAAATTGTCAAAAAGTCGAAAATTGTTGTTTTACCTTTAAATGTTCCTGGAACACCTGTGAATTTGGATCAGCTAACATTTTTCATATCCCCCACTCCATGTGGTCATTACAGCCCTTTCAAATAGTGCTCTTCCCTTAAGGTACACAGGATGCTCCTATATAAAAGCCTGTTTTTCTCAAAACTACATTTCTGCACATTCCAAAAGAAGGTCGCACCTGAATTTTGCTTCAAATTCAATTAAAATTTCCAAAAGTATTCATAAATAGCAGCTAAACAAAACTATGATTCAATATTGATGTTATCATTAACATGAATTCCAAAAACATTTTTTTTGTATGAAAAAAAATCAATAATTTTTAAGACTAAATGTTCTTTGTTATTAAAAAAATATGTACAGCATAATCAGCAAACTTATTTGAAATATCTCTTCATACAATTGTTACCCATGTTTTGGAGTACCAGTTCTGTGAATATAAATGAATTTTGAAAAGTCAATAGACTCGAGCTCTATTTTGAAAATGTGCCTATTAAATTCATAAAATAATTTATATATCATAAACGAATTATCCAATTTTAATGAAATTTGGTGTACCTCCTATTCTCATATAGATACAAAGACAGTAAAAATTTCAGAAAAATCTATCAAAAATGTGGAACTTTCAAATTTCACTCCCAGTGTCCCCTTAACGTGTATAAAACTCATGTAAAAGAAATTTGTTTCATGTTACAGTGAAAAAAGGTTGCCATGTAACTAGAAGAAGTCAGATACAAATTCAAAAAATTGGCTGCGGCTGAACGATTCCAGGTAATTGGATGGTTACAAAGAATTAGATAAGTGAAAGGGAACATCGTAAAATCGCTTGGAAGTAGATGGAGTTCTAGGAATTAAAAAGAGAAGAGAGATAGACCTCTTCTGTTGAACAGCGTGTTTGCGAGAGACACTTCTTGGGTGAAGAGCGGAGGAGCTGCGTATTAGCAATACGCATTAGTGTGCTTCTGAGAAAGTCATTGTGGTAATGCATTTGTGTGCCCGCAACGTGAATTGTACTCCTGCGTATAGTTACCAGTTCTACAAGTAATGTTCAGTTTTATTATACTACATCGGTCGACAACTTCTCCGTGGCTGATTCATTAAATATACGAGTCCGTATGGTCCTTTGACCAATAAATACTCACGCATACCCTGAGTTAGGAATCTCATTGCTCGAGAGACGCCAGGAAAAAGAACGAGCAGAGATATTGTGGATGTGGGGTCCACTGGCGCCCAGAATGCTTCATCATGGACCAGAAACACTGCTTCAAAGTCGATATTATCGTCGAGAGATGGAGAGCACAGCTTCACAAATTGAACATCATACCATCAAACCTTATACTGAAGGTTTTGGGTAAACCATTACTCTTTTTCGGAAAAGTGAGTTGAAAAAGTGGTCAGCATGAAATTGAAGTTGCTTAATTTTCGATTCGAAGCTATGAACTGGTGAAAATGGCCAGGAACGTGCTGTGGGCGTTGGTGACATCAGCTGTCACGTTGTGGTCGAGGTAAATGGTATGAGAGACCATCGTGGTGTCAATCAACTGACTCTTTGGCGACAATCATACAGATATTGCGTGTAGGGTGATATGATCAACTTTGGTTTTTGACATGTTGCTTATTGTGTGGATTGCTTCTAACTTGTTGCAGAACCTGTGTAATGCTGATAGCTGGAAATGGTTCTCCATTTCGTGATGTGCTCCCTATATTTGTATTTTAGCTTACTTCTCTAAAACGACTATAAAAAGTTATTGATCAGATGTTCAGCACTGCCACTAATAGATTTAAAGAAACGCCTGTTACAAATATTTAGAAGATATATTAAAGCTTTACTTAATTGAAAGTTCTTCATTCTGTGAACAGAATTAACCTGCAAGTGAGGCTCTACTTTTAAACGGATATTAAATGGCAAACATAAGGATACCCAACTGTGTAAAAAGGCTAAACATTTAAAAAATTGTCAAAAATGGAGTTTTGTTTCATCAAATAGTTTAAAACTTCTGCTTTATTTTGATATGCTTTCTATAGCCTCACGGCCTTTTTAACTATGTCACGTGGCCGCCTAACTGATTGCTTGTAAGTGATCATGTCCATTTAAATCCATACAGTTCCATTATCCTTGCTATGACTTCAAACTTAGTTTTTCCATGTTTTTTTTAACACTATTTGCTCTTTAAAATGCTCCACACGATGCAATTTTCACTACTTATGCATGAAACTTGGTGTACCTGCTTCGAAATAACATTTTAAAAGACATGATGAGATAATTTTTTCATAACGTGAATAACTGCTGAGTAATTAAACATTAAAGTTTACATTTCGAAATTTAAATGAAAGAAATTATGAATTTAAATTAAGCTTTAAAATTTATTTTTATCCAAACTAATAACAAGATTAAAACTTTATCTCATCAATTTGATAACATTCTATTACAGGACATAACAGAAAATTATTAAGCTTTCCAAATCAAAATTGCATCATGGGGAACCATTTATACAAATATTTAAAAAAATATAATAAAATACTAATATGTTAGGAACTAATCTGACTAAATATATGAAATTTAGCACAGTTACTCCTCACTATACAGTGATTGTTGTGTTAAAATTTCAAATCAATCCAATGAAAACTGTAGATTTTCAAAATTTCACAGATGGGTATCCTTAAAGCATTACTTAATAAAAAGTTGTTCATTCTGTGAACAGAATTAACCTGCAAGTGAGGCTCCACTCTTAAACGGGTATTAAATGGCAAACATTGAGAAAACCTACACGTTTAGTTCCCTCTATGGTCCTATTAACTGACATTTTATTTTTAATTTTATATGTATTCAATCATAGTAAGCAAAATGCCTATGTTTTAAACACCTCTTAATAATGATACTAATTTGACAGTTTGCAATGTGAACTGTGGGCTGTAAATGTCATAGCTACACACCTTGGAGTTGACTGATGAACTTTAACCCGTGTTTTACACGAAGCTCTGCTCTAGACATCGCTGCTAAATTACTTTTTCTGGTATAAATGCCGCACTTTCTCGAACACCACTGCATAATTATGCTTTAGAATGATTTAAGCAACCTGTGAGTGCTATTGATGAAGCACTCAACTACTTGGTGATCAGTACCCTTATGAAATAGGTAATGGCAAAAAAAAAAAAAAAAAAAAAACCAGAGATAAATTTCAGTAAAAAAAAAAAAGAGCACCTGATGTGTTGCACTGTCATGACTTTCTCTACTCTTGTACTAACCATTCTCACAAACTCTTACTCCTATATCTTCTTCGTGTTAGTCAAGATAAATATTTGCAGAAATTATCTTACTAATGTAAGAACAATTTAGAAACTAAAAACTTCACTTATCTTAGTAATGTTGCATGTTCTCCTTGAACAAGCTAGAACATGGAATAAATTTGGTCCCTCAAAATAAATTTAATATACAAGATTTACTTAATTTTTCTAAAAAGATAACATACCAAATTATAAAATATCTGGCATTTATCAATTTAGCTATTTAGATTGTGATAAGATTTATATTGGAAAAACTAAACGTCATTTAGAAACCAGAATAAAAGAACGTTTTAGAAATATTAAATATAAACAAACTGATAAATCAGCTGCGGCAGATCATTTTTGGTCATTTAATCATGAAATTAATCCAGAAGTTAAATTATTAAAAAAATTAAGTGGTCCAATAGATTTAATGGTTTGGGAAAAAATTATTTTAAAAAACAGGAATCGTGTTATGAACTTCGAATTACCATCTATAGATTGTATTTATAAATTTTTGTTTTCAGAGATTGGTAAATAAAAATTGAATATCAGTATTTGTTTTTGTTTTCAGAAAAAAATGAAAGATTGTAGCTTTGGTAACGAATTTGTTTGTATAGCTTTGAGAATGAGTTGGAGACAACTTGAAACCCTGGGTTACCTTGTTCAAGGAGAACATCCAACATTACTAAGATAAGTGAAGTTTTTAGTTTCTAATTTTTTCTTACTTTAGAATCTTGTTGCTTCACTGTTAATAGCTCCAATTTTCCTTATTTAAATTATCTTACTATTTATTTTCTTGTAGGTGCAAGAGGAATATGGGAATACAATTTTAAATAATAGTCCATTAATGTAGTGTGTATAAAATTGATGGCTTAGGGCTTTATATTTGTCTTTAATTTAAACGTATGTGTAGATACTTTGTGTTATGCATTAACTTCTTTAATTTATTAGGCATGTGCTATTGGACAAGGTAATATTTTGAAAAGGTGCACCACGCTCGTTCACGACTAACACTGCAAAGAACCGTTCTCAGTAATTGAAAGCCACTAGTGTTTTTCTGTGCAGTGGATAACAAATGTTCGATTCCGTTTTATGCAAATGTGAAACGTACAAACAAGCCTAGTTTATTGCTTTCTCTAGAGTTCATTTCACCAGTCTCCAGCTATTTCGAACTTTCGTGGTTTTAATGAGGTGGAAGGTCACTTAATTTACAAACTGAATTTTTGCACTACGAAGGATACTGAAAGTTTGTTTCCACATCGGTAATTTTTAGAAAATTCTCGCTTAAATCAAGCGCCAGTTATAAGGAATAATTAATGATCCGAGAAAAACAATCTGAATAAAGCAATAATTCTTCTCCTAGAAAGTAAACATAATTATAAGAATGAAGCTTTTAAGATTATGTGAAGTAATGTTACTTTTGTACCTTAATGAAAACAACAGCATTGACATCAGAAAGCAATTATTTTTACGTATGTAAGGGTTTCAGGGTTTAAGGGACACTGGGAGTGACATTATGGTCAAAATTGTCAAAAAGTCGAGAATTGTTTTTTTACCTTAAAATGTTCCTGGAACACCTGTGATTTGGATCAGCCTACATTTTTCATATCCCCCACTCCATGTGGTCATTACGGCCCTTTCAAATAGCGCTCTTCCCTTAACGTACACAGGATGCTCCTATATAAAAGCCTGTTTTTCTCAAAACTCCATTTCTGCACATTCCAAAAGAAGGTCGCGCCTGAGTTTTGCTTCAAATTCAATGAAAATTTCCAAAAGTATTCATAAATAGCAGCTAAATAAAACTATGATTCAATATTGATGTTATCATTAACATGAACTCCAAAACCATTTTTTTGTATGAAAAAAAATCAATAGTTTTTAAGAATAAATTTTCTTTATTATTAAAAAAATATGTACAGCACAATCAGCAAACGTATTTGAAATATCTTCATACAATTGTTACCCATGTTTTAGAGTATCAGTTCTGCCAATATAAATGAATTTTGAAAAGTCAATAGACGCGAGCTACATTTTGAAAATGTGCCTATTAAATTCATAAAATAATTTATATGTCATAAACGAATTATCCAATTTTAATGAAATTTGGTGTACCTCCTATTCTCATTTAAATACAAACACAATAAAAATTTCAGAAAAATCTATCAAAAAATGTGGAACTTTTAAATTTCACTGCCAGTGTCCCTTAAATGAAATTGGATTAATACTCAAAAACTCAAAAGATATTTCTTCATGACCAAAAGATCCTTTGAAGCTTTAGCTTCAATTACACATTTCCTCTCATCGCCCTTTTAAGGATAAAGGATATGTGCCCAAAGCACACTGTGTAATTGCTTGTATCTATTTCCAGTGTCGTTTACTGGACTGTAGTTTGTAACCAATCTTGCACAAATTGTCAGCACAAACATGGGTGTGAGCGAGACAGACATTGGAACAAGGCTTTGCTACACCTTAAAATTGCTAAGATATCACAAAATTAATTTAATCAATTAAAAATTGTTACAAAGGTGACATTCAAAGGTTTAAACTTCCTTTCTGAAACAACCAGAGAATAGAAATCAATTTAGGTATATGCAGGTCTGCGCATTAATATCCAAATAATAGGTATATATTTTATTTGTAGTGATAAAGGAAAAGGAAAATATTTTCTAAAAACGTATAATCGTAGTAGACTATATGTGAAATGTGAAAACATTTAGATAAAAACTGTAAGATTTACAAATTTCACCCCAAGGGTAGGTTACAAGTGCAATTCAGTCGATGTTAAATTTTTAATTGCATTAACAAATTCTGTCAGAAATTTCAAGATATCAGACTGACATTTTGAGAAATAATATATGTAGTGAAATAATACACGTTGTTTATTAAGATGCATATAAACGGAGAAAAGAAAACTACTATCATGCACAGGTTGTCAGATAAATAGTCAGCGACAACGCTTAGCAACCTGATCAGGGTTGATAGGGACACCGGTCCGAAAATACAGAATTGGCGATAGTGCCGGCCATGGAACTGGTCCATTTCTACCAATATGCGACGCTGAAGTGATTCCGCACATTTTCATCAAAATGTGCTGGAGCTCAAGTCAAATTGCTTTTGTAAAGAATTTGGTAAACATAGAAAAAGGTGTAACACTAAATGGAATTTTACGATCATAAAGATTATGCATATAACGCCTTTGAAGAAGTAGCAGGAAAGTTCATGTAGTATATCTTAAATCATTTTCCAGCACGAATATGTATTTATTTTCCTTCTTTAAACTTCTTGTGATTCCTCCAAAAAGTTAGCGCCATGGTAGGAAATAGGTGTGTCATCAATTATAGTGTAGAATCGTTAAAGTTTACGACGATAGGCACAAATGTAAAACCGGAGAAAATGAGAAGAAAAAGCCTGTTACTTTTTTTGTTTGGGTTCCAGTTTATATACTTAAGATTTTGGTGGACTAAATAATTAAACAAGGATATAATGATGGAAGCGCGGAGCCGTGTGCAGTCATACGCGACACAGGTAAGTTGTGTACGGAGAGTGACGTAACCACTACCACACACCTGATGCCTGCAGCTGTGTACCTGCAAGCGAGCAACAATAGAACCAATGTGCATTAAACATGTATGTGGCTATTTGCACTAATATCCACCCTCTAGTAATGAAAAACAGCTAGTACCTGTCTCTCGAGAACACGTGTTCAAACTAACCGGGGGGTTATGCATTCTTCGGGTGTAAAATGCGTGGCATGGCTTCCTTCGGAAGGCAAGTAAAGTCGGTGGTCCCGACTGTGACGGCACGTAAAAGAACCTTAACCCTGATAATTAGGCCTATGACATAATTTAAACTATATTTTACACCCAATATAGAATGGGACGCTGAGAATTACAGCAATTAAGGAGCATCCATAAATAAAAATGTTTTAACACACACATGCACCGTGCGAACTAAATACTTGCGAAAATGTTTCCCAATGCATAGTGTATCAAAACTAAAATTTGCACACGGTATCCCTTTAATCTGAATGCCGCTATGAACAGCAGATGCAAAACCGAGAAAGCAAGCACGTGTAGCCGCGGGAGCTGTTTCAGTTTTGTTTTCCCAAGCTATCAGGCAGAGCTCTAGTGGCCATTATGGATTACGGCCTTCTTGACTATTTCCTGCAATGCATACACCTATTCACAATAAGCACATAGTGTGCTAATGATCGGAAACTGGTAAAATGAAACTGACACTATTTCCGTTGGTGTTTGGGGCTCCGGAAAGCTTCCCGTTTATTCTGCAAGCTCTCATTTGAGAACGAGTGTTTCAACTTTGTTCCCGCTCTGGTTTTTGTTTTTCTTCCCAAACGTCACTGAATCTAGGATTTTAAGATTTGAGAAATTGTTCAAAACTATTTATTCTTACTTGGAAAGTACCTTTTGTGAAAAATATTTAGTCACTGTGTGTGTCAAAATTTACAACAGAGTCCAATTACCTTTTCTGTCACTGTATTTTCTTCTAAATTGAAAGACAAACACAGAGTTCTGTTTTATCATTAATCAGTCAACAGTTCTTCGTGACAGCTGTGCTGTCCTCTTGTAGCCTTGACACACACTTTCCTGTCTTTCAGTTCTCTCTCACAACCTGCTGGCATCGACGTACACACCCACCAAAACTGCTTCACACAATAAATTAGGTGCAACGTATCAATGTCCCAACCGTCTATGTCAACGAGAATAAATGCACTGCTCACAGGTGTTCCGTTCAACACTCCACCAACTATCCCTTTATATCACAAAACTACCACTCTCTCATCGTCCCGCAAGTTTTTTATAGGGGAGTTTTCTGGAAATTCACCTTTTCGTCGATGCTTATGCAAACAAACTGGAAGTCGGAGCTTTAGGAAGTTCTCGAAACTCTGTTCTGCTGCAGTCCATTGTTCTGTGTTTACTCGCCGCGGGTGGTGTGGGAATACTTGTCTTCGGGTCTCGCTTTGACTTACGCAACCGCCAAGTGGTGCGAGGTAGCCTGCTCTTGAGACTGGAAAAGATACATCATACCTTAGAAAGTATATATGCGAAGTTTTAATCTCCTAGGGGGAGGGAAACTAATATTTTGGACGCCATTTTTAAAGTGGTGCGCCGCTGTTTCTGCCTTATAAATGGGTATGCCCACACCTTCCATTTCAACTTTAAACTCATTTTTCTCAGAAACGATTTTTTGTTACTTTCCCATATTCAAAATCTAGCTAGAGATTTAAATTTTTTGTCCAATATAATTAAGAATATGTGTCATAAACTGTCCATTTGGAATTTTGATATAGCTTATACTTTTTTTAGAAAATAATATAGTATTGCGCTATTTTTATGACATTATTAAACTTCGTAATATTAATATAATGATGCAAACATTTTTCTCAAAACGATTTTTCTCGTATACGAGGTGCCTCAAAACAAGTGGTTCTGGTGAAATCTTGACATAGTTTTTGGACTTCGTGTTACCCACTGTACATAAATAGGTGACAGAGAAAGTGAAATATCACTGTTTCAGTCTATTCCAAAACGTTTGCCGATATCACTGGGTACATCTCAAATACGTGGGTGAATATTAAAGCACGGCAATAGCTTAGTTCCTAGTTACGGATCACAGATCATATAATTTCACTGTCTATGCCCTTGTATAACGGCTTTTGCATAGATTTTCCGTGATAACTTCCAAAGTACTACGTTTGCTCCCATTATGTACCTCAGCAGTGAACTGCTAATGTAGTTAATGCTGTATCCATACTGCAATTATCCTGGCCATTGCCATCTGCAACACACAAATATGTCTCCAAAATCTAGTTTTCATGGAGCTTGGTCCACAAAGTACAGAAAAGGGAGAACCTGATGAGTGCTGTTGATCGTGTGTACTCTTATACCCGTGATGAACGGTTTAGTCGCTTAAATCAGTTACATAATTGCTGTGTCAAAACGGCTAACCCCTCACTTTATTTATTTCAAATACGTATCTTGATATTTTTTTTTACACATTACTTATGAGCTGGTACCTTACGACTGGGCACACAATTTATAGACGAGCGACGAATATATTGTGACAAAATGACAATTAGAGGAATCCCACATCTGACACCATCAGGACGTTTTATCTCGTTTTCACGTTCTGTTTACCTTTTACATCAGGTTTTACGTTTGAGCCGTTTTATCTTACATCTTTAGATCACTTTTTACGTTTTAACTGATTTAACTTTTACGTGGTTTGCTTTTCCAGTCTTAAAAATTTAATTCATTGTTAAGCGGTAGTGAGCTTACCTGATTTTTTGAATCTTTTTGACTTGGCGCCCTAATGACCTAGATGTCGACGGGCCCTTAAACACTACTCACTCACTCACCCTCATACCAGTGTGACAAAATGGCAAAATCAATCGAAATACTTTTTTGTATCACTTTATTTTCTTCTACTGATGTAACGAAGTCTACGATCTTTCGTGATATTACAACTCACAACTGTTTAGTCTCGTAACCTTGACTGAGTCTTTTCACTGTTTTACTTGATTTTCTCCGTCTCTCATGTACTAAATCCCATGATGCAATCACTCAACACTCGTTAAAACTTCTACACTTCGACACAGGGCAACCTTCAGGACAACCCCCCCCCCCCACACACACACACGCACATAGATGTTTCGCCCTCATTGACACACTGACCGACTCATTTATGTAACTGTAACTCTTTCTGCAATTTTCTCGCCGCATTATATAGTGAGAATGACGTAACATGGACGTGATTCTCCTAGTCATGGCCCAATGAAGTAAAACCACAATCGCCTAATAATAATACTAATAATACTAATAATACTAATAATACTAATATTAATACTAATAGTAATACTAATAGTAATACTAATAACAATACTAATAACAATACTAATAACAATACTAATAACAATACTAATAACAATACTAATAACAACAATAATAACAACAACAATAACAACAACAACAACAACAACAACAACAACATTAATAATAATAATAATAATAATAATAATAATAATAATAATAATAATAATAATAATAATAATAATAATAATAATAATAATAATAATAATAATAATAATAATAATAATAATAATAATAATAATAATAATAATAATAATAATAATAATAATAATAATAATAATAATAATAATAATAATAATAATAATAATACTTTAAAAAATTCTTGTTAAATATATACAAAAGATACAGTTTTATCACGATGGTGTACAATGTTAGCCATATATCAGACTACCATTAATACGTAACTCCGATATGCGCCGCAGCCTGTCTTTTTCGTTAGCCACGGATCTTTCTCGACTTCCACAAACACGCCGGTGATGGCGGAGCCAGATATTTCTCAAAGGTTTTGGAAACCCTTTGTGTTGCCACATGATTGTTAGTCACGTGTTCACCCACGTGAGTGGGTGGGGGAACTTGCTCTTGCACATTTGTTTGGTCGCCGGCCTGGCATGTGGTATGCGATAGCTGTGTCCCTGCTGTGTGTCGTGTCCGGTGTCACAATATATTTCGATTCGTGATACGATAACTTGTTCACTGAATTGTGTTTTTGTGTGTTTCTGTGTATAAACGCATGTAACCAATTTTGGTTTCGCTCGTTTTCAGATGTCCCCGCGTCATGATTTGACATAGCCAATATGTCTGCAAAGATACCGGACGTTAACTCTCGCTGAATGGTAGCAGAATGTACAAATAACAGTAATAATGGATAATCGCCTAGGATCGCATGTATTTGTGACTTCGGTCACATGACACGAGCCGGGCCGGGCCACAAAAGGACCGTTTTGTAAATTATAACGCTACCATGGTGTCGTGGGGGGAGGGTATAAGCTCTATGCTCGCAATGTTAATTTTAAGAAGTTTATCTCCACTTTTCAGAGAAACTATTTGCTCTGAAAGTGAATTTGGTAAACATATAAATCAATGCTTGTTAATTATAATGCTTTTTTATAATAGATAGCTATGTTGACCTTATTTTTAAAAAATTATAATGTATATATTATTTTCTCACCCATTTTAATAAGAAAAAATTCTAGCATCGTAATTATAGTGTTATAAAAACATCAGAACCACTACAAATAACCCATAAATGAGTGGCAAAAGTTTCGTTACTCGTGGTTCCTGAGAAAGTAGGAGAAATGTATACAGAAAAATAAGTTTGAGAAACACCTCAATAAAAAATTGGGGAGGTTTTATGGTCTATGATTGCAATGTTAATTTTAAGAAGTGTAACTTCAGTTTTCAGAGAGACTATTTACTCTAGACGTATGAAATTTGGTACACATATAAATCAATGTTCTTTAGATGTACTGGCTTTTTATATTACACCGATGTTATTTCCATATACAGGGTGATCCAAAGGTTTCTTGACATTTTCGATAATTTATGCATTTGTGTTATAGATAATTGGAAACTGTTCTGGCAATAGAGTAAAGATTAGCTGTCATTTTCGCTCGTATCCGAGGATTGAATTAGAAGCAGGTCCAAGAAAAACTCATTCATGAAATCAGGTCCTAAAAGGCAAGCTGTTAGAGGTCTGGTACTGAAACTGAAACGGACGGGATCTGTTGCTGATGACGCAGTGGGAGAATGGATGCAACACCAGAAGACGTGTAAACCATACGGGATGCCATCACATGGAGTCCCGGCACGTCAACCATAAGACTCGACAGTAAGCTGGGTATGCCCCAAAGCACTGTATGGCGTAACTTTACACTTTACGGCAATTGAAAAACCAATAGCTGCAGCGGTAGCTACCATCATGTCAGCTATGTTGGCAAATATGTTTCGATCTACACAATAAAGATGGAGTCTGTGCTGTGGCATAGATTGCACCACATTGCAATGTACCGCGTTGATCATCCAGTAGTCGTTACCTTCCATGTGTAATAAAAGGTTTGATATAAAACATGGTTTTCACGAAAATATCAAGAGACTTTTGAATCGTCCTGTATATAAAAACAATAACGAATATATAATTACTTTCTCTACTGGTAAGTAGGGGAAGTATTGTATTCCACCCAAAAATTTGATGTCGAGATTTCACCGAAAATATATGTTTTGAGACCCCCTGAATCCAAAAAGAGCATTTTTAGAAAAAGGTCCGTGTGTGTGTCTGTGTCAGTCTGTGGACAGCATAGCTCAAAAACGAAAAGTCGGTTAAAAACCAAAGTTGGTATTTAAGTTTAATGTGTTTCAAGGATGCGACACGAAGATTTTGAAGAAAATAGCCCCACTCTAAACTACCCTTTACATGGAAAATTTTTCGAAAATTTTGATTTTCTTGAAAATGACTAACCATTTTGATTAAAATGTCATATGTTTGAGATATTTTTATGATAAATGAAATGCATATCTTGAATTTTCTGGCTATAGCCCCTGTAGTCGTATTTACTCTGGACGACTTTTGCATAACTGGTAAACCGTTAGCGATAGACCAAATCGTACTATACAAAAGTGTAGATCTTGCTAAAATACATAATTTATGTCTGAATAAATTTTCTTGTAGGGTGAACCATTTCGGAGATATTCCTTGTTATGTGTGTGAGTTTCGGAAAACTTAGAACTTTCGTGAAATGAATCATCGTTGTTCATTTTTTTATATCTTAAGCGTGCAAAAGGAACGGGATCTCAAAGCTTTAAAATATTTGACTATCGCTCAAAGCCTAGTGTATTCTAACATTCCCCTTGCACCAATAAGGAAATAAACACTAGGATAATTTGTATCAATGTTCATCTTAACTAACACGAAGAGGATATAGGAATAAGAGATTGTAAGAATGGTTAGTACAAGAGTGGAGAAAGTCATGTGTGTGCAACACATCAGATTCTTTTTTATTCATATCCGTCCTTGGACCGTTAAATTTATTTTAAAGACACTTCTGGCCCGATTTTAGGGGTTAAAAGACTATATCATGATAAAATAGGCGTTAATTGGTCGTTTTGACCCAGAGCAGCCTACAGCCTCCCCTTGGCCACCTTAATTACCGCAGGTTATTATTAAACGAACGAAAATATGCAACGGGCAGTTCTACAAACAGTTTGAAAATATAATCAAATTTTGCAAGAGGAACAGTTAACTAGGAATTGCATAAGGAAGTTTTATACAACACCTCGAATATGTGATAGTGAAGTCCTAATACTTAACACTGTTTCTTGAATGTTTCTTCAACCAGCTTTCTCAGCATAGCTTCATTTCAAAGGATAAAGTGTAATTTACTTGTTGCTGGAGGGCAAACTGCATTTTAAATGTTCATGGTTCCATGATTAAACATACTCCTAAACGTTTATTCTGTACTCTAACGCACATGACAAACTAACGCCTCTGCGAAACTTACCTAAACGAGTATAATAAATTTTTGTTAACAATTATATACGTGTTTTGTTAAGCTGGTTTAATTTGCATTAGCTGGTTACATTCTGCCTCGGGTGTTAACAGTTGAGAAAATGCTTTCTAGTTTCAACACCATGTAATTACATTTCTACACATTTACGCACATATAATGTGTCAGTTTTCTGATCTGTTGGGTCGTGATGGTGCTAAAGACATAATAAAGAAACGTTGTTTACAGTACCTGAAATATATTACACGGAAGTATAGGCAAAAATTTAAAATCTAAAGTTGTAAGTTTAGATTTACTTAGCTGGGTTTCTTTCCAGGTGCCCCGTTATAAGAATTAAGGGACACTGGGAGTGAAATTTTGGTCAAAATTGTCAAAAAGCTGAAAATTGTTTTTTTTTTACCTTAAAATGTTCCTGTGCATTTGGATCAGCTAACATTTTTCATATCCCCCACTCCATGTGGTCATTACGACCCCTTCAAATAGTGCTCTTCCCTTAACGTACACAGGATGCTCCTATATAAAAGCCTGTTTTTCTCAAAACTACATTTCTGCATATTCCAAAAGAAGGTCGCGCCTGAGTTTTGCTTCAAATTCAATTAAAACTTCCAAAATTATTTAAAAATAGCAGATAAACAAAACTATGCTTCAATATTGATGTTATCATTAACATGAATTCCAAAAACATTTTTTTTGTATGCAAAAATCAATAATTTTTAAGATTAAATTTTCTTTGTTATTAAAAAAATATCTACAGCATAATCAGCACACGTATTTGAAATATCTCTTCATACAATTGTTACCCATGTTTTAGAGTATCAGTTCTGCCAATATAAATGAATTTTGAAAATTAGATAGACGCGAGCTCTATTTTGAAAATGTGCCTATTAAATTCATAAAATAATTTATATATCATTAACGAATTATCCAATTTTAATGAAATTTGGTGTATCTCCTATTCTCATATAAATACAAACACAGTAAAATTTTCAGAAAAATCTATCAAAAAATGTGGAACTTTCAAATTTCACTCCCAGTGTCACTTAACACTCTTTTGCAGGACTATATGGGAACAAATGGCCAACAGATTACTTTCAGTTTCATGTGCAATAATGCACATTGAAAATAATTTTTAATTTGTTATATTATATTGTTTTAGACACAATGCTTATATTTTAAATATACCTGCTTTTAGTGATGGCATTGCATATGTCGTTTTATACTGGGTATTCTACGCCACTCTACAGAAACCATAAACTCAACACTGTTTGGAATATAAAGATGGAATTAAGTATAATTTTTAAGAGAAAATTTTCTGTAATGTTCAATATGGCAATTTCTGTATTCAAGCAACACAGTTTTGTCTTTACAGATGTGTACGAGCTTGTTTTCTCTATTTTATGTGAACAGAATTTTTTGTGCATTATATTTTATGGTATAAATGACCCGATTTCTCAAACTATTGTAAGCTAGCTAAATTTAATTTTAAAGCGAAAACCTCTCTACAGGATGTTTCAAAATTAGACTCACATACTTTGGGAGCTGATAGATAACACTATTTTAAACACTTTTTGTTAAGGAAAGTTTTCTGCTTCTGTGTTTCGTTTAAGCGCTAGACGAGTTAATGTCATAGATTACTGCCTCCTACCCACTTTAGGTATTTACGGCAAAATCAACAAAGTTAGTAAGTATTGAATTTATGTTGGTAAGACACACTTAATCTAAGAAACAAACACAGAATATATAAACAAAACACCAACATCTCATTGTTTATAGTTAATCACAGCTTAACTATTCAAAATTAGAACGACAAACTTTTAAACCAGAGATATGGCTGGTGTCTTTACAAGAGTACGGCAGAATAGGGTACGCCGATGCACTCTTTGTGTTAATCGCTATGGGCGCTCGTTTTAACATTTACTTTGAACAGACTATTTACTATGCCTGTATTACTTCTGGCAGTGTCGGCTGAGGTGAGGGAGTAGACAGGGCAATCACGGCTAGTGGCGGCAGGTACGACGCAGCAGGATTCCTAACGATTCCAGAACAAACATCCCAACACCAGCCGTTTTCCATGCCTCCCATTCTCACAGGTAGGTCTGAGCACTCGGCTTTATCATAATGCCGAGGTAGAAACCTCCCTTTACAACACGATCACCACCACTCCCCCATAGGATCGGGTCTGCAACTCTAAAAAGGGGATGAATGGAAATAGGAGGTAATTGGGGACACGTTAATTCTTAGTATATCAAATCCGTCGCAGCATTTGCCTAGTTTGTAGGAAAATGCCCATCACAAATGGCACTCACATGACTTCCTCTACTCTTGTACTAACCATTCTTTACAAACTCTTATTCCTATATCTTCTGCGAGATAATTGAGGTAAACTTTTGAAGAAATTACCATATTGTTTACTTTCTTGTAGGCACAATGGGAGGCGGCGCCATGGCTGAGTGGTTAGAATGCTCGCCTACCACCTAGGTGGCCTGGGTTCAATCCCAGAGACCCGCATGTGGTATTCGTGCTGGACGAAGCGGCGTCTGGGCGGGTTTTCTAAGGTTATCCGGTTTCCCTCGCCATTCACTCCACCAAATGCTACATTATAACCCTTCCAATCATCGTTTTCGCCTGCATTTCATACCATTCTCTTCCTCACTATCATACCTGGTGCTTGGCTGACCACCCGCTTCCAGATCTTCACTCTGTCCGGTCCAGAGGTTCCTCTGCTCCCCGACAGGCGTCTGAACCTAGGCACTGGCTTGTAAGTCCAAAGGGGGTGTAAGTTCTACATAAGGGGAGGGTAATCAGGAAAAGAAAGTAGGCACAAGGGGAATATGGGAATACGGTAGACTTTGAGCGATAGTCAAATCTTATAAACCTTTCAAATTCTTTGCACGGTTAATATATAAACAAATAAATAACGATCCTACATTTGACCGAAGTATAAGTCCTCCAAAATGGTTCACTCTACAAAATAATTTACTTGGAGATAAATTGTGTGCTTTAGCAAGATCTACATTTTTTTGTATAGTAACATTTGCTGTATCTCTTGCGGTTTACAGTTATTGAAAAGTCATCCAGAGTAAACAGGGCTACATGGGCTATGGCCAGAAAATTTAAAATAAACATTTCATTTCTCATAAGAATATCTCAAATATGTGGTATTTGTTAGAGCCACTTTCAAGAAAATCAAAATGTTCGATAAATTTTCCATGTAAAGGGTTATTTGGGGTAGAGGACTTTTCTTTGAAATCTTTGTGTCGCATCCTTGAAAGACATTAAACTTAAATACCAACTTTGGTTTATAACCGACTTTTCGTTTTTGAGTTATGTTGTCCAGTCTCACACACAGACACACACACATGCACGCACGCACGCACGCATGCACAAACCCGCACACCTTCTTCTAATTTTTTTTTTTATTCAGGGGCCCCCAAAAATATATTTCCGGTGAAATCTTGATATAGAATTTTTGGATGGAATAGAATGCTTCCTCTAGTTACTATACGTAGTACATAAAGTCAAAATTGATAGTAAAACAGGATTTAAAACCAGCTTCTAGTTAAATGTTCTAAAAAGAAGAAAATAAACTTTAAATGAAATCAAATCCATCAATTTATTACATTACACGATTTATGTAACATATAAGCTATAATACCTATTTTACAAAATATTTTTTTTCTTAGATTCGCTTACATCAGGATCAAGTTACATATTGTATTCTTGTTTATCTACACAGGTAAATCTCACCACAAGCTTTTATATCCTATAATTTGTGTAATGTAATAAAGTGATGGATTTGATTTAATTTAAAGTTTACTCCGTTCTATTTAGAGCATATAATAAAAAGCTTGCTTTATAAAAAATAGTAGTATTAATTCTTTCTTCCTATAATTGTTTCATTAAATAGTTTCCTTCTATGTGAGGTTCTTTGTTTTAATTTCAAGGAAGGTGTTCTTTTACACTGCCAAGCTCTCTTAACATCTCAGCTTCAAAAGGATTTCTAGAGGGTTGACGTAATTAACACTAGACGACTAAAGCAGTTTTAAAATGTAACTAACAGCAGTTCCTCTTCGGTAGCTGAAGCATTGGGAGAGTAAAAAATATTAACTAGGATTTTTTCTTCTGAAAAATGAGAAACGGAAGCTGGCAGCGCTATAAGTTGGCTCCATTTTTCTTTAGAGTTTTTTTCGCCTTCTTTTCCTTCGGTAAACACCATCTAAGCTTGTAGACAGCCAGGCCATCAAAACAATCTCTTATGCCTCTGTCCGTGCTCATCCCTTGCTTTACCTTATCCACGCTGGCCTTTTCTTCAGCACGGTTTTCTTTGAAGAACATTGAATTAATAATACTGTCTGCTGATACATTGCACCTAGATCCCTCCCTTTTTATCAAACATTCCATTTTTCATGTACATTGGATTGAAAAGGTGATATTTTAGACTAGGCGGCCACCAGCATATGAGGGAATTCGGTTTGTTAGTCCAATAGAGACACAATCATTACTAGCAGAGCCAGAACTGGATAATAACAAATTCTGCATGTAGATATTTCGTTGCTAAGCCGAAATTATTTAATTTGTATACGTTTCAGGTAAGCATTAACCACTCCGGTTTCATTATTGCCACATCGAGAATTGTATAAATCAGAGTGTCCTAAACCAGTGATGCATAAACAGCTTTAAGTGTTACTAGGATTGAAATTTCAACTAAAACTGACAGAATATATGAATTTTAGATTTTCACTTACTAAATCACCCAGAAACTTCAGAAATTACGGGACACTGGGAGTGAAATTTGAAAGTTCCACATTTTTCGATAGATTTTTCTGAAATTTTTACTGTGTTTGTATTTATACAAGAATAGGATGGACACCAAATTTCATTAAAATTGCATAATTAGTTTAGGATATATAAATCATTTTATGAATTTAATAGGCACATATTCAAAATAGAGCTCGCGTCTATTGACTTTTCAAAATTCATTTATATTGGCAGAACTGATACTCTAAAACATGGGTAACAATTGTATGAATAGATATTTCAAATACTTTTGCTAATTATGTTGTACATGTTTTTTTAATAACAAAGAAAATTTAATCTTAAAAATTATTGATTTTTTTCATAAAAAAAATGTTTTTGGAATTCATGTTAATGATAACATCAATATTGAATCACAGTTTTGTTTAGCTACTATTTATGAATACTTTTGGAAATTCTCATTAAATTTGAAGCAAAACTCAGGCGCGACCTTCTTTTGGAATGTGCAGAAATGTAGTGTTGAGAAAAACAGGCTTTTATATAGGAGCATCCTGTGTACGTTAAGGGAAGAGCGCTATTTGAAAGGGCCGTAATGACCACATGGAGTGGGGGATATGAAAAATGTTAGCTGATCCAAATGCACAGGTGTTCCAGGAACATTTTAAGGCAAAAAAACAATTTTCGACTTTTTGACAATTTTAACCAAAATTTCACTCCCAGTGTCCCTTAAATGCATAAAAATGTTAGATTCCGACATTTTTGAAGTGCCAGTGCACGTTTAAATACTTATAATCGCTCCACTCTTAGATCCGAACTTGATGTAAACAAGCCATCAACAACTGTGCCGAAACCAAAGCGCACCATAGAATATAGTACCTTAAATATTGGTGATTGTCTGTGACTTTTCAGTATGCCTGATACTCTGGTAAAGACTACTTGAATGTAACGCTATTCGTAAAGCTCCCGAGTAAATATAATTCTGTTACATAATAAACACGATGTGCCCCAAGGTCACAGCACGTTGGCAGGAATACTATTAGGCTCAGGACGTTCATCCGCAGTATACAGGTGGCTGAAGGGTTGCTAATGTTCCGTATTAAGACACCAAAACAAATCAGAACAAGTTGTCACAACCGTTCGTTCTCAGACTTTAACGCCCTACAGCGTCCAAACCTTACATTTCCGGACAAGGGTTCCTTCTTGAAACCCGAGCAGTTTGCCATCTCACGCAACACACTAAGCGTTGTCGGTGGGTTTTTTTTTTTTTTTTTTTTTTTTTTTTTTTTTTTTTTTTTTTTTTTGCTATTACTCATAGGATTATGTGCAATAGAGCGTGCTGGATGAAATGTTTTGAGTTGCAGTCATTTACATTCATTTAATATTTAACTTAACTTTAATTTAAAGTTGAAAAGCAATGTACACGGTAGAAAGAAAGCACACTGAAATTTTAACTCATAGCTACACCTCTGCTTAGTAACAAACAAGAGTAAACAAAGTTCAACTGTTCATAGCAGCAGTCACAGCAGTTGCAGACAAAAACATAAGCAAAACAGCATTCATATTTTTCTGCTGTTTCTTAAATGACGTCACAGTACTCCAACTACCCGGAGATATCTTCGTTCCTCTCCCGTGGTATAAATTAATAGGGAAATACGCAGCAACCTTGAAAGGTTTTGCTTACATTAGATTGCTATCTATAATATGTGAACTTTAGAAATAATATTATAACAATTTGACAATTCCACGAATACCACTCCTGACACCAATGTAACAAAACCGACAAAAGCACAGCCCAATTATTTTATTTCATTTATTTTCTCTAAAACTGAATGAACAGCTTCTTCACAGTTCTCTTTTACTGGCGTTAACACATTCTACAATGTGAAGGTTTTTAGTTGCTATTTATATATTCAGGTAGACAATCACTTACTTGTAGTTGTAGATAAACAGGACATCACTATATATAATGCTTCTCCTTTTAATCTTAATACATTCTACAATCTTACGTGATTTTACAACGCACAGCTGTTTTCTTCTCGTACCCTTGGCTCACTCCTTTGTCTTTCTTCACTTTCTGTTTCTCTCAAATCCCAGACTTTGACGATACAATCACTCAACACTCATTAACTGCTTCGTTATCCTCCTCCACGACGCTCCGGCTCTCTCACGTGCGCATGCAGCTGACACACACACACACACACACACACACACGCACACATACACACATGACGCACTAAAACTAAAAGCTGACTGATCCACTCCCATCGCCTCGCCTCCTTATACAGCGTGGATTTCTTTCTCGAACTTCTACAAGTACGCCTGTTGCTGAACACTTCTCGAATGATCTAGAAAAATCCTTTTGGTTCTGCCACTCTGACTGTCACGTGCTCACAAGAATCACGCGGGGGAGCCTGACCTTGATCGCCTTTGATACACAGTGAGGCAGTCCATCCCCTAGTGTCCTTTGTTGTATACCGCGGCCGGCGTCACAAAATGTCCATCTGCTGTAGCAATATAAATACACTTAGAATTGGCATTTACTCCAACACTTCTACTGGCACACATGATTTTTAATACTAGATTTACGAAGCCGGATCTCTTGACGTAGCAGATACTTTCTGTGCATTCTGTGACATCCTGTCGCAGCGAAGAGAATATGGGTGTCCTAGGACATCTTGGTGGAGGGACCAAAGCAAATTAGGACAGTATTCTATAACATTGAACAGCGATGTAATATTTCCAAGAATAGATCCAAGCGTCTAAAACTCATAGGTTATATATGGAGATGGTTGTAACTGCACAAACAAATGTAAGGACTCTACATTTGCCATGTTTTGCTGTTGTAGTTCATGTGACACCATTATATTTGTTCTTTCTTCCCTGTGTAGGCAGAAACATTCAGGCGGAACAGTTAAATGGCATATCATAATATATTTATTGGCACGCGCAAACACTTTATATGATTCAGAACAACAAAGGTGAATGAATGACAGGAAAGGAAGCTTCTATGATGGTGCAGGAGTTGCAGTCTCTTTATTGGCTCTCCTGGGAAGTTAACTATCAATAATGTATTAGCTATACACTTACCCCGTGTTGTACTTATGTTTATAAAGTTACTTCGGCAGGTTAGTAAAAGGTAGTAGACACTTAATTTGTGTAACAGGCTAATAGACTGGGTATTAGTTTTTACTTCATTAAACCTAAGAAACACATTTGTATATTGCTAAATTATGTGCTGCTAATGGCTATGTAGCAGGGGTGCACCTGGAAAAGATCATCGTCTTCATCATCGTCATCGTCGTCATCATCGTCATCACTACCATCATCACCATTATCATTATCGTTATTATTGTTACTATCATTGTTATTATTGTTACTAGCCTCAGCCTCAGTATTATTATTATTATCATTATCATTATCATTATCATTATCATTATCATTATCATTATCATTATCATTATCATTATCATTATCATTATTATTATTATTATTATTATTATTATTATTATTATTATTATTATTATTATTATTATTATTATTATTATTATTATTATTATTATTATTATTATTATTATTATTATTATTATTATTATTATTATTATTATTATTATTATTATTATTATCATTATTATTGTTGTTGTTACTGTTATTGTTATTATTATTGTTGTTACCATCATCATGATCATTACCATCGTTATCATCATTATTATTAATAATAATATTAATATCATTATGATGCTGATCATGATTGATTATGATGATTATCATTATCATTATTATCATAATTATTATGATTATTATGATTATTAAATGAATTTGAGGTATGCACGTGGTTTACCGGAAAAAAGTGAGTCAATTGAACAATTTAGTGTCATGCATGTTGGGCATGGTAGCTCAGGGGTTAGAGCGGCCTGAGGGAGACCGGAAGCTCGGTGGTTCAAATTCCGGCTATGGCAATGCGTTTTTCAGTCTCACTCTATCCCTAGTCCTACAGATGGCTAGTGTGGAGGAACAACTAGTTTCCACTAAATCAGTTTCTTTTTCAACAGTTCCCCATAAACTACGACAATTTCAGGATAACTGGTGGAGATTTTTATCATGTTCATGATGCTGAACTAAATTTGTATCAGAGAAAGACATTTGAAAATTGGAATTTCATATAAAATACATGTACACAAACTTTTGATTTTGTTAATTACATCACAAATAGCACACTGATTTGAATCCTAATCGTAGAATACGAAGCTAGAAAATAAAAATACGGAGCAGCAACTGTAATATTCACACATACGAGGTTAGAGAACATTAATAAAATAGCGAGTTTTATAGGAAAGATAAGGAATAAGTGAAGGAAAGGTATAAACAAGCAAAACAACGGTATAGAAGGCTGTGGGAATGTTTATGCATTGTAGACACTGTTTACCATAGATACAATCTGGGAGTTAAGGCACAATAGTTTTAGAGTGAGTTTTGTTTAAGGGCCCGTCGACAACTAGGTCATTAGGGCCCGATAGTTTTAGAGTTTACTTTAAACAGGTATATGGTATGTTGTTTGTAGCTTGGTGGACTTGTAAATAAAACACTAATACTGATTGGAAAGTACAAACAGAATAAAACATTAACATTTTGAAACTCAAACTTTGACCACTTTTGGGCCAAAGATCACATATTGCTTAGCTTAACTAATTCGTGAACGGTTACAGAGGAGAACGGACTATATTGTGCTGTAAAATAAGTTCATTTTAACTATAAAGTTTGGGAACCAAGTGAGTTCACATTAATCTGAGGAATAGTAGTATGGTGTTAAGATAAATCATACCAAGCGGAATGGCACAGGCGGTAACGTCTGTGGCCCGCATTCGGAAGGTCGCAGGTTTGATCCCCGTGGTCGAACTTTCAGATATTCCTGGGTATTCTCAGAGGTTTCTCTGGGTTGGCAGGCGAATGATGGGAAAGATGTCTATTCTCTATTTTATTGCATTAATTTCATTTCACCCTTAATCCCGTTAGTTTTTTTTCTTTTTTTTTTTTTTTCAGAGTTGGAAGCGTTGGCGTTCCCTGGATTTGAAGGCGAATTTGCTTGTTTTTGGGGCCCCCCTTGGGATGGTACAAACATGAGGTGGCAGGAGAGCCGGTTTCCGAGTCTCGCGCCCCCTTTGGGAGTGCGAGCCTGAAGGGATAGGAGGGGAGCCGGGCTGAGCCAACTTCTGCCGGGGTGATTCTAACTGGGAAAATATAGGGACCCTGCCCTCTGCTCAGTCATGGCAATGTTCCGGCCGCCCTTCGGATCTATTCATATCATCTAATCTTCAGGGACTGGTCGTGCCCCGTCAGGGATATAAGCACAAAAGACCGCCCTTCGGTCGAGGTGCTAATTCCCCATCCACAAGTTGTCAATGAGTTAATGAGTCATTAAGATAAATTATTACTCTTACCTATCGTATATCAAATCAGCTCTTAACTGCGAAGGATTTTTAATTATTCATAATAAATGCGAAATAGCCACTAATTAGCTCGGTTTCATAATCAGCAAAATTTCCACCCAGCAGCAATTTCTTGGATTTAATTTCCGCTTCCTACCCTTGAGATTTTCTGAATTTTAATGAGTAAACCATTTCTGCATAAGGCTGTGAAGGTACTTTCACTCATTTCCCCCATGGATTTTACATCCGGACGGAGAAGGGTGTAGCAGGAACTTCTTACTCTGGTCTGCGAGGCTTGCCAGCGTGGATAATGCCTTCCTTGTACAAGGACTACAGGAGCAAAATAAAATGCCTTAAAGAAATACTGTGCTGCAAATGAAATGCTTAGTCATGATTCTGTACTCGTAACCATTATACCTTTCATTATGTGCGGTTTTTCCAGCCCTCCACTACTATGTATTTCTTTTTATAGCACCGAAGGTTAAGTAAACTTAAAGCACCTTTTTGCCACGCTTTAATGTGTTTACCAGGCTTCTATACAAATTCCTTCCAGAAGGTCTTGTAACAAAGAGGAGAAAAACACCTGTTAACGGTCTAAGACCGTCTCTTAACGCGAACAATTCCACCTGGTCGTACGATAGATGGCCTTTCTTTAAGCAGGCTGCAAATGTGTGTTACGAAAATAGTCACAGCTATAGTAATTTACACGTAATTCTAATGCATTTGGTTTCCAGTTGACACCTTTGCCTAAATCAGCAGTCTGAACTGATGAAGAATGTCTGGTTCATTTACCCATTTCTATTGTAACTATGTCTAAATGTTGAATTGAGTGGGTCAGCGCAACAGTGGTCCAACCCTCATTACATTACAATATTACATTCTGTAATATTGATCTCATCTGTCAGGTTTCCATAGGAACTCTCTTCCCAATATATGCTTTGTACCAGAATCCATTCCTCGTATTAAATTTAAGCTACTAATATTTTCCCTTAGACGAAAATCCATGTTGTTTGAGTGCAACCGTGGTCTAACCATAAACAGCTAATGAGAACCCAGATGGATCTTAGAAATTTTAACCTTGAACCAAAATATGTCAATCCCGGACCAATAAATCCAAACAAACTTCAGGATATAAATTACCTTTTAAAATATGTCCCACCAGTTTATCATACATTCTACAATAATTTGATTTTTGAAAATGTTACTCAAAACTGTGAAAATGAGATGGATGATGAATTTATTTTTACATTTTATGTAAATAGACATGAAAATGAAATCGTAAACATCATAGTTCCAAAAGCTTGGGTGAATAAAACATATTTCATTACCTTTAGATATATATCCTAGCTATTTAATAACAGTATGCATTTGTAAATTATTACTGTTTATGTGTGTAAAATGAGATGGATAGTGTAAAATAATTGTCCATATTTTGATATACCTGAATGATCAGAATTTTGAACCAAACACGTTTAATGCCCTTTAATATGTCCTACCATTTAACAATAGGCACTTCAAATAGTATATAACAAATTGTATATACTATGTATATAACGTGTTTCAAAAGGTACATATTTATCGCCAGATTTTTTTGTGTGGTAGGGCAGAAGAGAAAGCATCAGTGCAACAGTGGTCTAGCGCAGAAAACATTTGGAGCACACCAGAAAATCTGCCATGTATCAAAAATCTTTTAGTACTGATCATTGCATTGTGGTTTAGTAAGCAGAGAAAGTATCAGTGAACAATCACTGTGATTCAAATGAGCTTTTCCTTATCGTAGAAAAGAAAACTAGGTGTAGTTAGCTTTAACTCAGTTTTTCTCCATTTTTAGAAAAGATGGGTTAGACCACTGTTGCACTGAGCCCCCTTAATTGTACGTACATTTTTGCGAATTTTATTTTTAAGTGTAATAATGTAAAAACGATTTGTGGCTAATCCAGTTAGTTTTATCGTTTTCCTGTGCTACCGGTGCATTACTTTTGCAGCAGAAGTAATATAACAGGATATACTTTAAGGGTCCTTAAAACGAAATTTGAATTTTCTATATTCTTTGTAAGCATGAAATCAATACTTCGCAGGGTATTTATGTCATGAACTACCACACAAAGTTCCAACACAATCTATTTTATAGTCTTAGTGAATTAATTATTCAATTTATTCACAATGCAAAAATACCTTAACTCAAAGTATTCTATGCGCATCAAGAAAAAAAAATCTCAGGACAGTTTTATTAGTTTATTCATACACTCTAATTGCCCTAAAAACACCATCAATGTCTTTCAGGAAGAAAATGTAATTAATTTTAGAGTAATTAACTTCTTTGCTTTGTTGGGCATTGAAAATATTTTAAAATCTTTTCTATGTACCTATTTAATTCTATAAAGTTAAACAAACTTTCAAATGTTGAAACCAAAGACTGAAGCAAATGGAGCACATGCTGGAGCAATTCTAAATAGCGTTCCACTCTTAGAAGACAGTATGGAGTTAAATGGGACATCTGTCTCTATCTAGCGCATACAAGTTGTCATTAGCCGCGTCCTTTTCTACCCTCGCGCTGTTGCCAGATTACTAATAGCATGGTATAAATATTCATTTGTTATAAATTTCAGGTTTGAACACATTATCCTATCCAGAATTTCTTTTCTCTATCAGGATATATCCTTTTTAGAGTCATTATACATTTCTATAGGCCCAAATTTCTTCAGAAAACATTTTTTTCAATAGAACTCCGAAATTTGCTGTTTCTACACTCATCACGCACTAACTAACAAACTAACTGCTAGAATGCATCTATATTTTTTTCTTAGGTAGAGTAAACTATAGTGCTACTACCTGCCTACTTTGAATTCTCTATGTTTACCCAGTTAAGTGTTATAATTTTTTAAATTAAATGTTTTCGGAAAATTTTATATCTGTGCACTGCAAAAGTTACGCAGTGTGAAACTTTTTTGTTATTGAGTTTACATCAGGGAATCAGCGAGAGCAAATGTTGAGGAAGGTTGGAGAAAGTTTTTAAAATAAACCAAAGGGCAGTAACCTCTTTCTTTTATCCAGTAAGGCAAACAAAAGGTATTCATCTATTCAGCGTCAGGCCTGACACAGAAGATAGTATAAGCAGCAGCACTAACATTAGTTCGAAAGAAAAAAAAAATTATTTTGTTATTTAACGACGCTGTCAATTGCCAGGATCACATCAGCGTCGCCGGTGTGCCGGAATTTCGTCCCGCAGGAGTTCTTTTACATGCCAGTAAATCTACTGACATGGAGCTGTCGTTTTTAAGCACACTTAAAAACCATCGGCCTGGGCCGGGTTTGAACCCACGACCTTGGGATCAGTAGGCCAGCGTCTAACCAACTGAGCCACCCAGACCGACAGTTCGAAAGAAGCCGTGTGTGTAACTGTGAGCTGTTACTGCGTTATTTGTTTAATATTTTTGTAAATATTTGTAGTTATGGAGGGGGAAGCTAGGAAGAGACGATATGTTGGTAAATTAAGAAGTAAGGAACGCCAAATAATTATGAATGTGTTAGATTATTTTTGAAGTAAAATGCGTGTAAGGCAGTAAAAGAAACAGCTAAGGCTATTGAGTGTTCAGAAGCAGTAGTGTATAGGATTAAAAAGGAAGTAATGAAAGGACTTCTAAGAACGCCATCGAAAAAGAAAGCAAAAAGGGTGGGACTACACCAAACGCTAGGTTAACGCAATATGATTGAATAGTGCAAGGTGGAGTGCGGCGAATTGTTCATTCTTTATAGTTTGCAAATATTCCACCCACGCTGAATATAATTTTTCACGGGTCAACAGTGATGAGACCCTACCAAATTTCTCAAGGGCCACTCTTAGTCGGTTCTTACATGATTTGGGGTCCGAATATGAAAGAAGGGGTAAGAAGTGCATATTAATAGAAAGAGACGATACCATCAGATGGCGACATAAATATCTAAAATACGTAAAAAGGTTTAGGGACCAGGGGAAATCAATTGTTTATACAGACGAGTCATTTGTAAATTTAGGTAATACAGTAACAAAGACGTGGAGGGATACCAAAGTTAAAAGTGTCCGTCAAGCAGCAATTGAGGGACTAAGTACATGACTCCGGTCACCTCGGCGTCGCGCGCGGAGAAAGATTCGCAACTAGTACATGTTGCAACACTGCGCTCCATTTAACGTGTACTGTCTTCTAAGGGTGAAACGCGCTTTAGAAGCACAGCACAAATCTGAATTTGGATGGAGCATGTAGTGTATTCAAAATGTAAATTTGAGAAAAGAAATTCGTCTGCGCACTTATATCAGGATAATGAGTCAGATTACATCTTTGTCACACCTTTCCTCTTTTATCTAGTTGTCTTCTCCTCAGATTTATAAATTTTCTGCTGTGGCAGGATGCTACTTAACCTTGCCCTGAATTTCGGTTATTTTTAGGCCTTTTTGGGCCGTATTTGTACCTACTCTACTACGTATAGTACAGTAGAGGAAGTACTGTATTCCACCCAAAAATTCAACAACGAGATTTTCCCGGAAATATATCTTTTGAGGAACCCTGAATTAAAAAAAAATTTTAGAAAACGGTCCGCGTGTGTGTGTCTGTCAGTCAGTAGACAGCATAACTCAAAAACGAAAAGTCGGTTAAAAACCAAAGTTGGTATTTAAAGCGTCTTTCAAGGATGCGACACCAAGATTTTGAAGAAAAGTCCTTCACCCTAAATTACCGTTTACATGGAAAACTTTTCGAAATTTTTGTTTTTCTTGAAAATGCCTCCTAATGGTTTTAAATAAAGTGCCATATGTTTGAGATATCTTTATGACAAAGAAAGTGTATATTTTGAATTTTCTGGCTATAGCCTATGTAGCCCTGTTTACTCTGGATGACTTTTGAATAACCCATAAATCGTAAGAGAAAGACCAAATCTTACTGTGCAAAAAATGTAGATCTCGCTAAAGCACACAATTAATGTCCGAATAATTTATTTTTCTTTGTAGAGTGAACCATTTCGGAGATACCTTGTTATTAGTGTCAGAGTAGTAAAGAGAACGGAATCTCAAAGCTTTAAAAGATTTGACTATCGCTCAAAGCCTAGTGTATCCTCACATGCCCCTTGTACCTACAAGAAAATTAGCAATAAGATAATTTCTGCAAATGTTTATCTCAACTAACACGAAGAAGATACAGGGATATGAGTCTCTAAGAATGTTTAGTACAAGAGTAGAGAAAGTCTTGTGAGTGCAACACATCAGATTTTGTGAAACATTGCTGAAATTTAAGCAGAAAGGGGGACGTTTAATTGTAGCGCAAATGGCATTTAAAGCGTGTGCTAGACTTATAAATGGCGGAATATAAAATATTTCACTGCCAACCGATGACAGAGGGCTTCGGGAACATGTATATGCATAAACCTAAAAATTGTCAATTTGATAATTTTTCGGTCATTCTTCATCTCATGATCCCTTAACAAAAAGTGAATAATAGTGTCGACTCAATGTTCAAACGCTAAGCATTTAAATTTCGTCATAAATTTTACATTATTTGGTTGCGTGTATCTAAAATATTTTGGCTTCTTAAATATATTTATATATTATGATTTGGTTTAGTCTGGGTTTAAAGGCAGAAGATTTTTTTGCGTGGCAGATATTCAAGGAAACTGCCGTCATATGTCCGTTGGGCCTTTTCAGGGGATATAGATAACCCTATGAGTCAGTCGAACTTTCTATACAATTAAGTGCAACTTTCGTATCCTCTTAACATTTAATGAAACAAAACAATGCGTATCATATGCAAAAGCCCTTTGCTTCTATGTCTTGAGTCACCGACGAAAATAAATAATCCTAGTTGTTTCAACTACACTAAAATTCAAGAAATATAAATCAAAATTGAATTACAATGATGAATTATACATATGTAAGAGTATGAAAATATACAGATATTTAAAAAGTGTCGAATATTGCTACAGTGGCTGTGATTGGTCAGAACTAGGATAAATGCCCCTATAAACATATGTTCGGAAACATACTTCTTGACATATTAGAAAAATTAGAAAAATTTCCAATGTATGCACTTTTTCAATAGGTTTGGCATACACCAATGTCTTTAAATGTCTCCATAGCCAGAAATTCAATAGATTGAGGCCCGGCGAACGGGGAGGCCATGCTACTGGACCTCCTCGACCAATCCATCGTCCATTAAATGTTTGGTTTAAGTATTGTCGCACGATGGGCTGGTGCCCCCTCATGCATAAACCACATACGTTGTCTTTCCACAAGCACAACTCCTCCAAAAGCACGGGTAACTCATCGTGTAGGAATCAATGATACACAGCATCTGTTAATCTGTTCGGTAAAACGTATGGTCCTAGGAGTCTGTCCCCCACAATTCCTACCCACACATTGGGACTAAAGCGATCCTGATTCACAAACCAAATGTTTAAAATATCGGATGCTTTTTAAATACACTGTATTTACCATTATGTTAATTTCACACATATATTTGTGAAAGTTTAAGCGTTTCACCCAAAAAGAGGGTTCCTGGTTTTGAACATACTTCTGTATAAAATCTTTGTGTCTCATATTTGTATCTGTTAGAAATTTTAGGAGTTACTTTTTGATTTTATTTCTAAGGGAAGTGATTCATTATAAAAATTGTTGTGAGCAGAAACATCTTTTTTCACAGTTATATTTTGCACATTCAGGCATAGGAATGCGAGAATCTGCATAGTTAATTGTGCAGTAATGTTATAATCTGCGTCATAATTAGTACCAATAGTACTATTTTTGCATTACGTAAATAATGGAGCCATCTCAAAATGTACTACCAAAAAGAAAAGCAAAGAAGTGTTTATAAAAGGTACCATTGAATTATAAAGAAATGGGCAAGGTGGGACAGACAGCTTGAGTTAACAAGCAACAAAATTAGTTTCTGTCATGAAAAGGGTTACTTGGGGAAGCATACAATAAAATACGAATATCTTTAGAAATAATTTAAACCAGTATTATTCAATGTAATGTTTATGCTATCGGAGAGAGTGTGAAACCAAATTTTCCAGCTTCACCTTGTGATAGTGTTTAACGCCCACTCTTACTAGATTCAGCACCACAGGTGGCGACATTGTGATACATGGAATGAAGTAATTGGAAATGGAAGTTCGGTAGGAAACGTTCCAGGCCAATGTTTAGAGTACTTACCAGGCAACCGAGAGAGGTGGCCCTGCGGTGTTTGCGACTCGCATTCGGGAGGTCTCGGTTTCGATCCCCATCGACCGACCACTAAGACTTAGGTTTTTCCGTGTTTTCCACTTGTTACTTGGCGAATGCTGTGGTGGGTTCTTTGCTCCACGGATTCCTTTCCCCCACTTTCTCATTTCTCTTCCTTGTCATCTGTCAGGTTTGGTTAGTAGCGCAGCGGATACGGACAGATGTCACAGATGCCTGCGTTCTGGAAACCCTCGTTCCCCGACCCCTCCTGGAAGTTTCTGCGCGGGAACCAAGGGTCGCCTAGTCGCCCTCTCCCTGGGTAGAGGAAACAATTCGATGTTGCACCATGTGTCAATATCTGTAACTGTTAGGGACTTGTGTGCGTCTCTGGACTTCGCTGCCTCCATTCTCTAACAAGCCGCTGGTGTCACTTCGCTTCATCCCTTCCCCCGTTGTGGTAGCCTGTAATAGATCCAAGCCAGCGTCGCGGTGGTTAGTGGTGTGCCCCTCTGTTACACAATCATAATCACGCAAGCACCCCCCAGGCATTTAGTTGTCGAGGTCAGGGGTTAAAACCCGACGGAGGACGTGAATCCTTTCAGCCGTAAAAATTCGCAGCATGTCCTCCTTCGTACGGGAAGTAAAACCGTTGGTTTTACGTCACGTCAAAGAACCTCGAAGCTGATAAACAGGCCTCTGAGCAAAATTAAGCGGTCTTCAATTTTACTGAGTCAGGCTTAAAAAGAAAGAAAGAAAAACATTAAGTCAGAGAGAGAGAAAGAGAGAGAGAAGGGGGTGGTTACGACGGGGTTTTGACTGCAGGCTTTGCGTCCCTTAAACACTTTAGCACCCTGGTAGGTTTTTCTTCGTGCTTAAACTGCCAACATTTAGCTAGGGTAAATGATATGGCTAGAATGATATTCAAGTGACCCCAGAGTTCATATAACACATAGACACATGACGCTTATTTCCTTAGTGTAAGGGAAAGGTCCCAATATGCGCACCCACAAAGTTTCGAAATCGTGTCCTTTAAATTACTACAGGGGTCGCCGTCTAGGGGATATGTGAATGGCAACCACAAGGTACCCAAGCTGAGCAGAACATTACTTCCACTTACTGGTGTTTTGCTCCTCACTGTAACTTTTCTATCTGACTCTACCTTGGTTATCTCTTGTTCTCTTCTGACCCCGATGGTATTAGGGTTCCTGAGGGCTGGGGAGTCTTTATTTTTCCAACCTCTCCATTTCTCTAATTTCTCTATAAAATCTTAACCCCTAACATGCTGACCTGTCATGGCATGTAATATGTCCTCTGATTGGTAATCAGAGGGATGCTCGGTGAATTTATTTTGATAATTCTCCCTGTCAGGTCGGTGAGACCTGTAAACCAACGACAGGTGTGGTCCTCCAGACATACTGGGGGTTGTGAGAGAGCGATGTGACCACCAAAACATAAAAATATGGTGCTCTCTAAAAAGCGGTTACTATTACTGCTATTGCTCTTTTCAATATCAAATTATGAAATATGACTCGAGGGGTAAAATGTTCCGGAGTTAAAATAGTCCCCCATTCGGATCTCCGGGCGGGGACTATTTCTCGAGAACCAAAACATTATATTAATGGAAGATCTAACATCAGACTTCAACACCACTGCGGGTGGTTTCACACAAACAGCAGCTAAAAGATTAGCCAACTCTGAATTAAAAAAAAAATTATTGCAAAATATTACTATTAAAAATCAAAGAATAAAAGATGGGAACTACCAAACATTCAAACAGTAATTCCTGAGTATCCTCGAAAAACAGCAGTTGCAACCTTCAGCTTGATTACAGGACATGATTGTCTGGCAAAACATTTAAACAGAATTGGGATATATTCTTCACCGCTCTGTCCTCTATGTGATCTACAAGAGGAAATGGATCGAGACCACCTTCAAATATGTCCGGCCACTTCTAGTGCCCCATCCATCAGTGAAAAATATTGGAGAGCAAGAGGATTAATGACTTCATTGTCAGAAATCCAGCATTAGCTAACAACAACAAAATTACTCCAGGCTACCACTACCCAGAAATGTTATATTAGCAAGTTGACATCAATGCTATTTTGCTCAGGATCAATACATTAGGTGAAACTGTTGCAGTGTTTATTGCACGGGCTGTACCACACGTCATCTGTTAGTTCCGTGACCTACAGATGGTACACAGTGAACGGATTATATGAAGTTACCGGGTATTTGCATTCCGCCCTGCACCCCTTCCACAGCCTGGGCCCTTCAGAGGGGGTGGAGTCTTGGTCTGTATGTGCAAATAGAGGTCCGCTATTGTTCTGGTGAGCTGTCTTGCAAGATATTGTTAGTGGTCAGACCATTAAATTAATCTATTTACCACACAAGAAAGACTGTCTTCTACCCCATCTGCTGTTGGAAGATGGATTACATCATCAACCGTAGCACCGTGAAATTACGGTTCTGTAGCGCAGATGGTTTTTAAGATCCTATACCGTACGTTACAGCCCATTTGGATGGTAGAAAAACACATTCTGACTTGATAATGAAGCAATTCGTACCTCACCTTTGAAATCGTTTCCAGTCTTGTTCTCCGATGAATTAGCTGCCAGCTGCTCCAGTATTGAACTAGAAGATATTTTTGTCAGGGTATGTGGGTGGGTGTGATGATAATTCGATTTAAGGAACACTGGGAGTGAAATTTGAAAGTTTCACATTTCTTGATAGATGTTTCTGAATTTTTTACTGTGTTTGTATTTATATAAGAATAGGAGGTACACCAAATTTCATTAAAATTGGGTAATTCATTTATGATATATAAATTATTTTATTGATTTAATAGGCACATTTTCAAAATAGAGGTCGCGTCTGTTGGCTTTTCAAAATTCATTTATATTGCCAGAACTGATACTCTAAAACATGGGTAACAATTGTATAGAGATATTTCAAATACGTTTGCTGATTATGCTGTACATATTTTTTTAATAACAAAGAAAATTTAATCTTAAAAATTATTGAAATTTTCATACAAAAAATGTTTTTGGAATTCATGTTAATGATAACATCAATATTGAATCATAGTTTTGTTTAGCTGCTATTTATGAATACTTTTGGAAATGTTCATTGAATTTGAAGCAAAACTCAGGCGCGACCTTCTTTTGGAATGTGCAGAAATGCAGTTTTGAGAAAAAGACTTTTATATAGGAGCATCCTGTGTACGTTAAGGGACGAGCGCTATTTGAAAGAGCCATAATGACCACATGGAGTGGGGGGTAAAAATGTTCGCTGATAGAAATGCACAGGTGTTCCAGGAACATTTTAAGGTAAAAAAAAAAAAAAAAAAAAAAAAAAAAAAAAAAAAAAAAAAAAAAAAAAAAAAAAAAAAACGGTTTTAGGCTTTTTGACAATTTTGACCAAAATTTCACTTCCAGTGTCCCTTAATTTCGGTTTAAGGGCGCTCAACTGCATTGTCATAAGTGCCCTTATTGTTCGATATTATTTCCATATTTCATGAACATCTGCATATTTAAAAATTTTACACTTATTGGACCTTAAAAAAATTAATTTACGTGTTTCACATTATTTTTCTGCTCCCATCAATATTTCTCTTAAAATAAACCGCGCTTTTCAGAAAAAAGTATAGTACATGTAGAAAGTACGAGAGAGGAAGTGACTGAAGTAACAGTAAAAAGGACAGGGGGTACAGCATTTATGTCACGAAACGTTACAAAGGATGTAAACTGAGCAGAAGAACCAGCGATGGCTATTCTCTCGTTTATAATGCCTTAGGATGCTGTAGGCTACTGAAATAAAATCACTACTTCATTGAATTAAACAAAATATAAGTTACTTTTTCTTTTAATCGTTCCGTTTATACCACGCCCTTAACTGCAGTGGTCATATCGGCACCCTTTAACCTTTGGAACATATTGGTTGTAGGCAATGTGTTAACTCGTGTACATTCATTCTGTCATGAGAGAACTATTTTCTTGTATATTTTTCCAATACAGTGCCTATCTGCTCTAGCTTATCCGTGGCTAGAAGTCTGGTGTATCTCTTTTTATCTAATGAACCTAGTATGTATAAATGCTTCTAACAATGTACATATTATGGATTAGTTAGGAACGTTGACAACAGCAAGCTGCTGTATAAATTCAGAGCCTGAATTAGCTGCAGGTCATATAAACTCTATAAAGTCCGGCCAACTGACTGGCCGGTTAAAGAGATAACCGTAAGTACAACCAGGAGCGCTCGTGAACAGCAAACCCCTTTTCGAGTGATAATTATAACTAGGTTCTTCTAGGAGCGTGTTTCTCCCCACCTGCGGCAAAATTTCCAGAACAGCAATGTTGTACGTTTGTGAAAGAGGGGAGGTTGGATTTACCTCCTTCCACTTTATGCGCTGGTACCACCCTTTTAACACCACCCAGGCTTTCCCTAACCCCTCTAACGCCCAAGGAGGTTAATTTGACCCCTACTGTATAAATTTAGTTTTCTTCATTTTTATTTTAAATATATTTATCTAACACATTTTAATGTTTTTCCTCATTATTCACATGTTAATTAAGTTTTTATGAATGTAAAAGGACATTGAAGAAGTATAATCACATTATTCGAACAATATCTATAAACCTTATCAATAAAGCCCATCGAACACAAACAACTGCAATTGATCACTTTACTTAGGTTTAAATGAAAATAGCAGTTAGATTATCCATCTTAATTTAAACTTTGAATAGTTTCTTCTTGTACACAATTGATACATTTGTATTGAAATTTTTTTGTGAAGTTTCCACAAATAATTTTCTTACAAACAGTGCATTTATAGGTAATTGTATTGCATTGGCAGAATTTAAGAATCTGACGTTTCCTCCGTTTTGGTGCCATTTCTTCTTCAACTTCATTGCCGTTGTGTTTATTATCACCTCTTGATGATTCATTTTCTACTTCTCTACTTATTTGCGGTAAGAACTCATCTGAGTCATCATAAAAAGGTTCACTTCCATCTGAATTACCTTTGAGAGCACCTTGTAGCTCTGCAAACATCTCATCTTCACCTTGATATGTGTATAAAACTGAGTTTCAGAAGTGAAGGACACTCTTATTGCCCATTGTTGATTATTGACGTCATTCTAAACAAAATTGCATTGTTGTATCACAACCTAAAATAACTTCTATATAAACAGTATGAAATAAATGTAAAGCATACAAAAAAGATGACAACCATATTACCTTAAAGGGGTCTATATGACCACATTAGGCATTGAAGGTAAAACCTTATATAATTCAAATTGGATCCAGCGAAAAGCGCAGATATTTCAAATGATGAAAGTGCCTCTAAAACAAATTGTCTTAACAGAAAGTCTTCCTAGGATCGTTCTCTGAAAACTAGTTAAGACTTGACAACGGAAAAGGTTTATTTTCACCCCTCTGGGCATTCTAGTGTTAAGACTCATTGTGCTGCAGTGGCGGTTTGGTTGTCTTAGTTGTACTTGATTGACGAAATCACTTTCAAATCTTATGCCACAATCACCTGTTCATTAATGAATTCTTTAGTACTGCTTACACTTAAGAAGTCTATCAATATTTGGCAACAAAGTCGAAGTGCATAGCCTTAGAAGATACACCAAGTGATCGTCGCGTAACCTATTGCGATACAAGAAGGCTAAATAAGAAGTGGGCGCGAACCTTCATACAGGTTGCGGAGTATGGACCGTAGGGACTAGGAGGGGTCAGTCTGTCACAAGATCACAGCACATAGGAGCCAGGTACAGCCGATGTACAAAGGTTCTAAATAACATTGTTGCACAACTTACACCCTGTTCGGTCACCATTTGCAGTAAAATAATCACTCCCAAATTGTTTTACAAGTTCAGCAATATGTGAATATTTCGATTTTTGTGCTGCAAGCTTTTTATTCTATGGAACTACTGAACACATTCGAGAGAGATTGTGTACTGTAGCCAGTCAGTCCAACTATGTGGTGCTGTCACTGTACTCGCGCAGTAACGTCACGCTCTGCCCATGTGGCAGGTAACTTGTGATCGCCTCATTTCGCGATAGGTCTAGAAAGGTTCGAACCCTATTTATTAAGACTCCCTCATGCATTAAATAGACGAAGAAGGTAGCAAATAAAGAATTCGCATTAGTTAAGCATTTAATCTAGTCATTGTTGTAAACCTGCCCTAATAAAATAAAATCTGATATGTTGCACTTGCATGACTTTCTCTACTCTTGTACTGACCATTCTTACAAACCCTTATTCCTATATCTTCTTCGCGTTAGTTGAGACAAACATTTCCAGAAACTATCTTATTGTTTATTTCCTTGTAGGTCCAAAGGGGAATGTGAGAATACAGTAGACTTTGAGCGATAGTCAACTCTTTTAAAGTTTTCAAATTCTCTTTCTCTTTGCACGATTCACATATAAAAAATGAATAACGATGTTCCATTTGACAGAAGTAGGTGCTCTCCAAAACTCACAGAAGTAACAAGGAATATCTCTTAAGTGGTTCATCATAAAAAAAAAAAAAATTTTAGACACAAACTGTAAGTTTTAGCAAGATGTTTATTTTTTGTATAGTAAGATTTGGTCTATCTCTTACAGTTTACCAGTTATGCAAAAGTCATCCAGATTAAGGGGAGGCATCTGTGAAAATGACAAAAATCCACAACTTTTGTCACAATGATGTGAAAATTTGTATGTTTATTGTTTTTTTTTTTTTTTTTTTTTTTTTTTTTTTTTGCTGCAATTTTAGGGTAGTATAGCAAACGCTTTATATAAAATATGATTTGTTCTAAGTAAACTAAACTCTGGCCATATATTTCCCTAGATTATGTCTACAAAACCTGGTGTTTTTATTTGGCTATGTCAAACAGTTTTGGAGAAAAAAAAATTGAATACCTCAGTGTTCATTTTTTTTTCAAATTATTAATAATTTTCAAAATAAAAATTCGATAACAATTAAACTACTCCATCTAGAGCATTTAAAATACCAAGTTTTATGAAGCAACTATCTAAAAACATGTGTGAAAAATTTAAAAGAAATCTATTAAGAACTGTATGAGAAGATGCATTTTGAAGATTGAAAAATGTGAAAAAATAGAAAGCAGAGAAAAATGACTTTAAAGTTTTAAGTATATGACAACATACATACGCCATGGGCATTTAAATCATGGCGCAACGGCCTTTTAAATGGGGATGAGGAGTAAACGACGGTAAATTCTGAAAGTAAAAGGCACAGACATAATTTTATGGCAAAAAACGAAAAATCGCATTTTTCGTCATTTTTGTCCAAATTTCACCGATGCCTCCCCTTAAATAGGCTACATGGGCTATAGCCAGAAAATTCAAAATAAGCATTTCGCTTGTCATAAAAGTATCTTAATCATATGGTATTTTAATCAAAATTGTTAGTCATTTTCTAGAAAATCAAAATCATCGAAAAACTTGCACGCACGCACACACACACGCACACACACACACAGACACACACACACACACACACACACACACACACACACACACACACACACAAAGACCTTTTCCTAAAATGTTTTTTTTTTATTCAGGGGGGCCTCAAAACGTATATTTCCGGTGGAATCTCGACATCGAATTTTTGGGTGGAATACAATACTTCCTCTACTTTACTATTCGCAGTAGAAGATGTAATTATGCACTAACTTAATCATCAGCTGTGGGCAATTATTGCATTGTTATCGAGTACATTTTATGTCGGAGAGGGTATTTAAACGCAACTCTTTCAGATGGGGACCTGAGTGCCGAGTCATATTGCAAGAATCGTTCTAGTAAACTGGGCACGTAGATCGCTTGAGTATTTCGACAAGTCCTCAGCCGGGAGATAAATTGCACAATGTATCAGAGCTGCATTAGTGGGAAAAAGCTGAGCTAGTGGACGGAAGTTACTACGGAAACTCTTGCTATAAGTCGTCTAGGGTCAGAGGTTATCTTAAACGTGCTACTCTTAAAGGAACAGCTCCCATAAGGGTACAGTCACCGCAGAAAAATACTTCGCATTGCTTTCACTTAATCTTCATGCTAATCCAAGAGTAGATGGTATAGTGAACTATGCAATGAGTAATATATGCATTAATTTAAATACAGAAAAAAGAGGGGGTGTGTCCTAAAGACACACGATAGAAGTGAATCTTTTGTATTACGGAGAAACATTTTAATTATCCATCAATCATCTTTGAATAGCACAGATTGTGTTGACCATTAATTTATTTGCGTGAAATTATGCTTCAAACTGAATGGATTATTTATAAAATGTCGATTGATGATATTATGTGCAGTCATGAATATGTTAAGGATACCCATCTGTGTAAAAAGGCTAAACATTTAAAAAATTGTCAAAAAAGGATTTTTGTTGTATCAAATAGTTTAAATCTTCTGCTTTATTTTGATATACTTTTTATAGCCTTACGGCCTTTTAACTATGTCACGTGGCCGCCTAATTGATTGCTTGTAAGTCGTCATGTCCATTTAAATCCATACAGTTCCATTATCCTTGCTATGACTTCAAACTTAGTTTCTCCATGTTTTTATTTTTAACACTATTTGCTCTTTAAATTGCTCCACGCGATGCAATTTTCAGTACTTATACATGAAATTTGGTGTATCTGCTTAGAAATAACATTAAAAAGAAATGATGAGATAATTTTTTATAACGTGAATAACTGCTGAGTAATTAAATATTAAAGTTTACATTTCGAAATTTAGATGAAAGAAATTATGAATTTAAACTTTAAAATTTATTTTTATCCAAACTAATAACAAAATTAAAAAATTATCTCATCAATTTGCTAACATTCTATTACAGGACATAACTGAAAATTATTAAGTTTTTCAAATCAAAATTGCATCATGAGGAACCATTTATACAAATATTTTAAAAAATATAATAAAATATTAATATGTTAGCAACTAATCTGACTAAGTGTATGAAATTTAGCACAGTTACTCCTCGCTATACAGTGATTGTTGTGTTAAAATTTCAAATCAATCCAATGAAAACTGTACATGGGTATCCTTAAAATCAGAATACTTTAAATTATCACTGATAGGTGCAAGCGGAGGTGCCTGAGCCAAGGTGCTAGTTGCTGGTTCATTGTCTTCATTGTTCAAACTATCCAAAGTAGCACGTATTCTACTCGTTTCTCTACCATCTCCTTCAACTTCGGATCTACTTTTTCTTTTTTCGCATTCTGAACTGTCACTTCACCATCACGCTTTCTCTCGCGCCATCCGCTTGTTTTTTCTGCTCCTGACTTAGGCATATTCAAAACAAAATTGTATATTTTAATGAAGAAAATAGATTATAAACAACGAGAGCACTAAACAATACTCGAAATGCGTTGGTTATACACACGTGTTTCAACTGATGTTCTGTTGACAACCAACAGCTGTACTCAGTGATCGCCACGCCGCCTGAACACAGTACACGCAACCACGGACAACGAGAATGAAAGAAAGCGAGAAGAGCATACATATATCACTCTCTTCTCCTATACCCGAAGGCAAGCGAGACACTCCTCCAACTCCACCCGACTCAGTGTTTACCCCCACCACTTTTCGTCACACAAAAAAGTTGCGGATCAGAATTTCAACGCCATCCCATAAAAAGTTTCACTTAAAAAAATTTCAATTTATCTTACCACGATGCACCTAGATTTCATAAACTTACACATGAGCAAACCGCCGTTTTAAGCACAGAAAAGTATTACATTATTAAAATTTACAGAAAAATCGCTTGTTGAAAAATTTCACCAAGAATATATTTAAAGGTTTTAGTATTATTATCTAGTTGTGGTTTAGCACTACATTGAAATTCATGTTCGCTCATATGTGCACATTTGCAACCTAAAAATGCTATTCATGTTCTTTGTTTATTTACTTTCACGTTTTGTATACGTTCTTTGAAGGAAGACAAAGGAATGGAAACACCTATTGCTTGCTATCTATTATAGTTTTGTTATTGAATGTCTCACTAATTCTAGAACATTAAGTGTTAATAGTGCATAATTTTTTATGGAACAGCTTCGACTTTGCACATATTATAATTTTATTGTAAACAATGTAGTTTTGGAACAATGCAAGTGTATAACTTCGAAACATTCACGTTTCAACACGCGGGGTCTTTCAAGGATAACTTCATTTCTATTTTTGGAACATTTATTTATATCTTTTTTTTTCCCCGTAAGTTAGGTATATAGTACCAGAAAAATCTATTTTCTACATAATTTTGTTAAGAAAATCTGTGATGAACATTTCAACGGTGTTTTCAGTATAACGACCCTAATGCCCTAAATTAGTTATTATTTTAAGTATGGAGTAGTCCAACAGAGTATAATAAACTCACCGACACTTTTCTATGATTTCCATTGTGAATGTATCTTTCAGAAAGCTTTTAGATTTTAGCACTAATACCTCAAAATGTTAAAGAGAAATACTAATTTGAAATTAGAACATATAGCTATAAATACCTCACAAAAATAATGAAGTAAATTTAAGTTTATTTAATTGTAAGTTATATGGATTCTCCTTAAGAAATATACGAATCCTTTTTCATACTTGTGAATAATTTCCATAACAACCCTCTACGATATTTCTACACAGTAGAGGGCTCCGTTAAAATTTGAAATCCTGTTATGAGGATGGGTGTATATGGTTTAAGGACCCGTTGACAACTAGCCCATTAGGACCCGTCCTGTTATGAGATGACAGTAACAACAACCACAACAGTAGCTATAGTAGTGGTGGTAGTGGTAGCGGCGGCGGCGATGGCGGCAGTAGCAGCAGCGGTGGTGGTAGTGGTAGTGACGGTGGTGCTGATGGTGGTGGTGGTGGTATAATATAATATGACAATGTTGTATAATACGAATTTAAGGACACAGACAAACCTGGAAGTATATTCCCCGAAAGGCATGAAATTATTTAAGTCGTAAATCAAAACTAGACAATTAGATGTTCCACATTTGAACAGTATGAAGTTGCAAAACCTTTGTAAGTCTCTCTTTCTCTACTACGTATAGTATGTAGAGGAAGTATTATATTCGACCCAAAATTTCTATGACGAGATTTCAACGGAAATATGTTTTGAAGCCTCCTGAATCCAAAAAGAAACAGGTTTAGGGAAAGATTCGCGCGCGCGTGTGTATGTGGGTGTGTGTGTCTGTGTGCGTCTCTCTCTCGCTCTCTCTGTGCATGTGTCTGTGTATGAGCAGCACAATTCAAAAACGAAAAATCAGTCACGAATCAAAGTTCATGTTTCAGTCTGACATCCTTCAAGGGTGCGACACAAAGATTTTGAAGCAAATTCAGCCATCCTAAACTACCCCTTATATGGAGAAAATCTCGAAAGTTTTATTTTCTCAAAAATGGCTCTTACGGTTTTGATTAAAATGCCGTGTGTTTAAGACAGTTATATGACAAATGAAATTTATATTCTGAATTTTCTAGCTGTAGCCTATATACCCCTGTTTATTCCTTATTACCTTTGCGTAACTGGTAAACCGTAAGAGATAGACCAAATATTATTATACAAGTAGATCTTGTTCAAACACACAAGTTATGTCCCAATGCAATTTTTTATAGAGTGAACCGATTCGGAGGTACTCCTTGTTATTTGTGCGAGTTTTAAAATACCTGAACTTTTTTTTCAAATGGAAGGTCGTCATTCATTTTTTATCTTTTGATCATGCAAAGAGAACGGAATTTCAAAGCTTTAAAAGATTTTACTATCGGCCAAAGCCTGCTGTATTTCCATATTCCCCTTGTACCTATAGGGAAATGAGCAATAAGATAATTTCTCGACTAACATGAAGAAGATACAGGAATATGAGTTTGTAAGATTAGTTAACACAAGAATAGAGAAAGTCGTGTGAGTGCAACACATCTGATTATTTGAGGGATAACCATTTCAGTCCGAATTTGTTCAGTGACCAACAGCAAAGTCTAGAATTACTTGGCCATTATTAATTCATCAGTTTGGAGCAGTAATAGGTCACTGGCATCTGAAGTAATAACCCCTAAATCCCTTATATTTGGCCGCAGCACCACAAAGTCATGGAGGGTAGCAGCTTAGTGGGCCAAATCTGTTGCACAAAAATAGCATCCCTTGTCTCAGGTTGCGGGAACCAGGTAGGGGCTTAAAGGGATAGAACCGCACAACAACCATTTCATTAGCGTCTGTGAAATCATCTAAGTTCATGTACGACCTTGGTATCAAATGCCAGAGGCAAGGCACCATGGGATGGTATACTCTGTGTAACTCTCGAGTGAACATATCGGGTATATCTCATATCTCGTTAGTGTGTACAAAGAATATGAATATAATCTAATGTTTGAGTTTTTATAAATTATAATTTTTAACCCTCCGTTAGGCGCGTAGCTGGTAGAACACTGTTAGTCGCGCGGGGTCTAGTAGGCCCTCCCTATATTTTTGTCCTTATATGCTTGCATTTATTTTTTCATTTGTATTTTTCCGCTATTCACATGTTTAGTTTCATTTAGCATAATATGCACGGTTTTTATAAGAATTATCGTACAAGTTAGATCAAACATCTTTCATGGAAAGAATAACTTGCGATGTTCAGGCATACAACTTGTAATTTTAAGTGCACTGGCAACAACAGCAACAACAACAATAACACTAATAACAATAACGATAACAATAACACTAATAACAATAACACTAATAACAATAATAACAATAACAATAATAACAATAACAATTATAACAATTATAACAATTATAACAATTATAACAATTATAACAATAACAACAATAACAACAATAACAACAATAACAACAATAACAACAATAACAACAACAACAACAACAACAACAATAACAACAATAACAACAATAACAACAATAACAACAACAACAACAACAACAACAACAATAACAACAATAACAACAATAAGAATAAGAATAAGAATAAGAATAATAATAAGAATAATAATAATAATAATAATAATAATAATAATAATAATAATAATAATAATAATAATAATAATAATAATAATAATAATAATAATAATAATAATAATAATAATAATAATAATAATAATAATAATAATAATAATAATAATAATAATAATAATAATAATAATAATAATAATAATAATAATAATAATAATAATAATAATAACAATAAACAATAATAGTAACAATAACAATAATAATAGTAATAATAGGAACAATAGTGATGATGACGACGACGACGACGACGACGATGACGATGATCCGCATATCACACAGGTTGGCTTCATCTTCTTCTTTTTGATGACTTTACTGAAGATAAAGACCTCGTTTTCAATTTATCTTCAGAACTAGAATTTATACAGGGTGTTACCCATGGATAAAGCATCACCATCATCATCACAAGGTAGGTGATGCACTTTTCCAAATCCTCGGGACTTTGTTGACCATACCTTTTACTCCTGTTTGTGATAAGCACTAACATACAACTTGCAAAGGCAAACCAATATTGTACATCTAACGAGAAAAAACAAATGTCAGCAACAGATAACGAGCCTAGGCGCGCAGGGTCCGGTTGACCCGTGTTACAGTCATTCTGGCATCTAAGTAAATAAACAGATAAGCTTGTTGCTGCAGCAAACAAATCAAACAAATTCATTGAAATTCAGGATTAGATAGTGAAAAAGGTATAAAATGGTGTTTCAATATATTATCATGTGCTGTTTTTTCCAAATGTTTACATAAAAACATTCATTATACAGAGTGGCATGCCTAAAAATAACAAAAGACGGTCGGGGGTTATCTTGTGTATACACTTGTGCTTTACACATACATTTCTGGATCTCCTGCTAAAGGGGCAGGTCAAAGGAAATCCACCGGAGACCTGTGATGTATTAAAACATCTTTGTAGGCCTTGAGAGCTCACGGGAATTGCGGTAGGACAGGTTATTACATCACGTGACTGCAACATCAAATGCTGGCTGGGAGACCTAGATTGCTTTGTGTTACACCAGACTTCTGTGGAGGATACAGTTATTTGCCTGAATGAGACGGGCCTCTCTGCCCCAACATCGAATCACTGGCCACTGTGTCTTAACTATTTCAATTCAAAGTGCACTATTTCATAAATCATATGTCAAGGTCACACACGTCAGAATCATCTAAAATATGAACATGCATGACAACTCATTGCTATCTTAAAACTGCTCGCATATATAGCATTAATACAACTGAAGGGCTTGAGCAGAGCCACCTATGAAGAATCCACTTTAATTCAAATTTCAACACACAAATCAGGTTTTAATACATATGTAGACGAAGTTTCATGTACATCTTTCAATTAGTTGCAGAAACATTAACCAGCTTCTGTACTTTTTCAGATTTAAAAACAATTGATTCACAAGCTGAAAATATTTTAATATTTTATAACTACAATCTTTAATAATATATTAACAAGCTCTAGAGATGGATGTTTACTACTCTACTACTTATAGTAAGTAGAGGAAGTACTGTATTCCACCCAAAAATTCAATGTCGAGATTTCACCGGAAATATATATTTTGAGAATCCTGAATCAAAAAAGATCATTTTTAGAAAAAGGTGTGTTTGTGTGCGTGTGTGCGTGCGTGTGTGCCTGTGTGTGTGTGTGTGTGTGTGTGTGTGTGTGTGTGTGTGTGTGTGTGTGTGTGTGTGTGTGTGTTCCCAGTATGTATGTCTGTGTGTCTGTCTGACAGCCTGTGTGCATGTCTGTCAGTCTGTGGACAGCATAACGCAAAAACAAAAAGACGGTCAAAAACCAAAGTTGGTATTTAAGTTTAATGTCTTTCAAGGTTCCACAAGAAGATTTTTAAGAAAATAGCCCCACTTTAACTACATTTACATGGACAATTTGTCAAAAATTTTGATTTTCTTGGAAATGGCTTTAACGGTTTTGATTAAAATGCAATATGCTTAAGATATTTGTATGACAAATTAAATGTATGTTTTTTCAATTTTCTGGCTATAGCCTATGTAGCCCTGTTTACCCAGGATGACTTCTGAATAACTCGTAAACCGTAAGAGATAGACCAAATCTTAATATATAGAACATGTAGATCTCACTGTAACATACAATTATGTCAAAATATAATTTTTTTTTTTTTTTTTTTTTTTTTTTTTTTTTTTTGGGTGCAGTGAACCATTTAGCAGATGTGCCTTATTATTTGTGTCAGCTTCAGAAAACATATTGCGTGAAATGGAACATCGTTGTTCAGTTTTTTATACGTTAAGCGTGCAAAGGGAGCGGGATCTCAAAGCTTTAAAAGATTACACTATCGCTACTGTATTACCATATTCCCCTTGTACGTACAAGGAAATAAGCAACAAGATAATCTGTACAAATGTTTGTTTCAACTAACACGAAGAAGATATAGGAATAAAAGTTTGTGAGAATGGTTAGTACAAGAGTAGAGATGTATTTGGGATGGCATGTTTATTGTAAAGTATAGTGAGGACAATATTTTGTTGTGTTATTTATGAAATTTCCAAATGCAGTAAGTATCTTTTAGCTTAAAGACAATGTTTAAAGTTTAGATATAAATATTTATATTACAGGGTAGCTTTTCAACATAGGAATGTTACCTAATGTGAGTTACGTTTACACAATAAGAACGACAAATTATTAATTGTTATAGACATATAACTGCAAGTAATTCAGTTTATTTTACATATTTTAAAAATTAACACACATAGATAGTAAACACAAATAAGAACACGCTTTCTTAGTGAGGTATATTCCGCAGTACAATACCACAAACAGGAATTATAAACCAACGAACAGTGACAATTTTTACTCCATATTGGTTAATTACAGGAATGTAATTACTTGTAACTTCACCAGAATTTTCACTTACATTTTCTCCTTCAACATCACTGTCATTTGGTATGGAGCCGTCTGAATCATTATTTTCACACACATGTTGCTGTATGTTACCTCGTCCCATCTGAATCCTCACTATTTTTATATCCGCAAACACTCACATCGTCGCCAACATCCTCTTCTAGCCATGCAGTTACCGTTCTCTCAAAAGCAGGACTTGAAGCACACACACTTCGGTCATTTAATCTCGTATATCTTGAGAACAAAACCATTTAGTAAGCGAGTATCATAAGCTGACTATTTAGAAGTTCGAACTACCGAAAAATATACTCAAACGTCTCAACAATGTACTAATTTCCTTTCAAAATAACTGTTATAGCTAGGAATCCCAAAAATATAGTGTCTACTAACTGCTTCGTTGCCAAACTGTTGTTATAGCGCATAAACTGAAGCTTAATTACGCATAGAACCTTGGAAGCCCTGCTTATGCACTCTCGGTGTTTATGAAGGAAAATGAAATAATATGAAAACTAAATTAGATACATTGCTAATATCTTAACAGAAGGCTGTCTAGGCTTTATATCAAGATTACATAGAAGCTCAGTAACCACACTTTAAGGATAACACCATGGTCAATGCATTATTAAGTAATAGAACCTCGGATGCCCTGCATATGCGTTCTAGGGTTAAGTGAGGCACCCTGTATACTTCATAGGATATATTAATAGGGAAAAAGTGTTCTGTAAACGTTTTTGTCGCTTGCACGATCAATTAGAAGCCTGGTTATGACGTTTATCAAACTAAATATCCCCGCAAAGTGCTGAAAGGTCAGAATCCAGGCGCGTGTCGCAGACGTGCCACCTAAACAGCGACTGCCACTGGTTTTCACAGTCGCTTATTTAGAATTAACTTGAATTACTACTGACGGTCAGAACTGTAATTATAAAATAAATGTGCCATTATGTTGGCTAACGTCCTTAGGCTCTGTATGCATATGATGCTGTTCTGATGCGAGTGCAGACAAATTTAAAGAATTAAAATTTTGCTCCATTATAACTCACTCAATATTTAGTGTGAAAGACCGTATGTAATTTTGCAGTAATATTACAGTACAAAATCTGACGTGTTGCACTCACATGGCTTTCTCTACCCTTGTATTAACATTTCTTAAAAACCCTTATTCCTATATCTTCTTCGTGTTAGTTGAGATAAATATTTGCAGAAATTGTCTTATTACTTATTTTCTTGTAGCCACAAGGAGAATATGGGAGTACAGTAAAATTTGAGCGATAGTCAAATCTTTTAAAGCTTTGAGATTATGTTCTCTTTGCACGGTTAACATATTAGAAATGAATAACGATGCTGCATTTGACAGAAGTATAAGCACTCCAAAGCTCACACAAATAACAAGGAATATCTCCGAAATGCTTCACTCTACAAAAACATTTATTGAGACATAAAGTGTGTGTTTTAGCAAGATCTACATTTTTGTACAGTAAGATTTGGTCTATCTCTTATAGTTTAACAGTTATGCAAAAGTCATCTAGAGTAAATAGGACTACATGGGCTATAGCCTGAATATTGAAGATACATATTGTCACCGCGCCCGCTGTATCTAATTGCCGACAACCGCAGTGTCACCCATCGCATTATTGTCGGCACTACCGCAAAGGAGCCGAAGGAAAGAGACGGAGAATGGCCGCATTGTTGGGCGCTTGCCGAAAGAGAGAAAGTGATAGAGGCTTCTAGAACTGTCTGCTTTGTGTTTCACCGCTAAATAAGTGAACGTTCCGGAAGCTTCCAGAATAGTGCCTGGGAGATATAAATAGCGGTAAAGTGTGAGAAGAGTCAGTCAGACGTACGTGAAGCGTTGAGTAGTGCCGACGGAGAACAGTCAGACGTACGTGAAGCGTTGAGTAGTGCCGACGGAGAACAGTCAGACGTACGTGAAGCGTTGAGTAGTGCCGACGGAGAACAGTCAGACGTACGTGAAGCGTTGAGTAGTGCCGACGGAGACGGACAGACGATGTGGAGAGTTGTGCCGACGGAGAAGAGTTAGTTCTTTGTGTTACGAATTCGGAGTCGTGCTGTTGGAGAATCGGAAAACTTTCTTGTTGTTGCAACGAGTGTACAAAGTTACTGTTTACGGAAATAAAAGTGTTTCTTTATCTCGACTACATCTGTCTACTTTACTTCACAACCAAACCAAAAAAAGTTACACTGGTGTCAGAAGTGGGATTCGTCGAATTGCTTCTAGTTTCATTACATCGTCAGAAGTTGCAACGTTACAACCAAGATGGAGAGAGATTCGGAAACCAGGATGATAGCAATGATGAAAGAATTATTCGCCGAAATGAAGACGGAAATGGCTGAAATGAAGACGGAAATGGCTGAAATGAAGACGGCAAACGACAACCTCACTGCCAAAATGGAAACGTCAAACCACAACCTCGCTGCCAAAATGGAAACGTCAAACCACAACCTCGCTGCCAAAATGGAAACGACAAACAACAACCTCGCTGCCGAGCTGAAAGAAGAAATGAAGACGGCAAACGACAACCTCGCTGCTGAACTGAAAGACATGAAGACGACAAACGACAACCTCGCTACAGAAATGAAGACGGCAAACGACAACCTCGCTGCCGAGCTGAAAGAGGTGAGGATGGAGCTATTGGCGCAAATTGACGGCGAATTGACTGGCGTGACGGAAGATTTGGAAGAACTCGGCGAAAAGGTGGAAGACCTCTGCCAGCACGTGGACGTCGTGGAGGACGACGGGGAACGTCTTGGCGCCCTGGTAGTAAGAGTTGACGAGAGCGTCAAAGTACTGGATGCCAGGGGCAGACGGAATAGCGCGGAGCCGGGGAGGGAGCACCTAGTGGCCGAGGCGATAGTTGCGCCCGTTTCAGATGATGTGAGGGAAGACGTGAAACAACTCGGCGAACTGATTGGCGTGACGGAAGACGTGGAACAACTCGGCGAACTGATTGGCGAGACGGAAGACGTGGAACAACTCGGCGAACTGATTGGCGTGACGGAAGGCGTGGAACAACTCGGCGAACTGATTGGCATGACGGAAGACGTGGAAGAACTCGGCGAAAGGGTGGAAGACCTCTGCCAGCATGTGGACGTCGTGGAGGACGACGGGGAACGTCTTGGCGCCCTGGTAGTAAGAGTTGACGAGAGTGTCAAAGTACTGGATGCCAGGGGCAGACGGAATAGCGCGGACCCGGGGAGGAAGCACCTAGTGGCCGAGGCGACAGTTGCGCCCGTTTCAGATAACGAAAGTGTACGTCTCGGGGAAGACAAAGGGGCAGTTCAGGGACGTCATCGAGGATCCTCTGGAGGAGTGTGTCGGGTACGTAACCAACCAGGATATGACGTGGAGGACGATCAGCAGGGAAGCGCACAAGCAAACGATCAACACGCGAGAACCGACTTGGCGTGTGACATGGGGGGACCGTCAGAGCCATCCAATCACCTGACACATAGTGCCGTGAACGGAAGAATGGTGGACATCATCTTGGACGGCAGGATACAGGAGAGGCCGTGCCGAGCACGAGTGAACACGAGTGCAGCGGTGGACGCGACTCGGGCGGATGTGGTGGGGTTTGTTGCCGGACCCATCGGAAGCAAGGTGGCTGCGAAGGTGCGCCAGAGAGGTCGGCGGACACGGTACCCAATGAGCCGTTTCCAAGTGCGCAGGATGGCCCGTCAACACACCAGGAAGAAGGGCAACTGGACGAGGGCCCGCCAAGACCGGCGGTACTGTTGCAGAATTTCGAAGCAGGATGGCATACGTCGTCCTACCCGGACCAAGGGACACTATCCAACAGCGATACCTAGGATCGTGCCTCCTGGAGAAGAGGTTCGATGGGTTAGTCCACCGGGGCGCAAGGGAGATGCCGCAGTGATAGTGCTGGTCGGGACGACCAGCTCTGAGGAGGGAGCAGTGTCACCGCGCCCGCTGTATCTAATTGCCGACAACCGCAGTGTCACCCATCGCATTATTGTCGGCACTACCGCAAAGGAGCCGAAGGAAAGAGACGGAGAATGGCCGCATTGTTGGGCGCTTGCCGAAAGAGAGAAAGTGATAGAGGCTTCTAGAACTGTCTGCTTTGTGTTTCACCGCTAAATAAGTGAACGTTCCGGAAGCTTCCAGAATAGTGCCTGGGAGATATAAATAGCGGTAAAGTGTGAGAAGAGTCAGTCAGACGTACGTGAAGCGTTGAGTAGTGCCGACGGAGAACAGTCAGACGTACGTGAAGCGTTGAGTAGTGCCGACGGAGAACAGTCAGACGTACGTGAAGCGTTGAGTAGTGCCGACGGAGAACAGTCAGACGTACGTGAAGCGTTGAGTAGTGCCGACGGAGACGGACAGACGATGTGGAGAGTTGTGCCGACGGAGAAGAGTTAGTTCTTTGTGTTACGAATTCGGAGTCGTGCTGTTGGAGAATCGGAAAACTTTCTTGTTGTTGCAACGAGTGTACAAAGTTACTGTTTACGGAAATAAAAGTGTTTCTTTATCTCGACTACATCTGTCTTCTTTACTTCACACCCACAACCAAAAAGTTACAATATAGTTTCGTTTTATGTACATAAAAATATCTAAAAAATATGTCATTTTATTCAAAATCGTTAGAACCATTTTCGAGAAAATCAAAATTCTCCAAAAAATGTCCATGTAAACGGTAGTTTAGGGCTGAGATATTTTCTTCAAAATCTTCTTGTCGCATCTTTGAAAGTCATTAACCGTAAATACCAAATTTGGTTTTTAACTGACTTTTCGTTTTTAATTTATGCTGTGCACGGTCTGACACTGACACACACACACACACACACACGCACGCACGCACACACACACACACACACACACACAAACACACACGCGGACTTTTTTCTGGAAATGCGATATTTTTTTTTTTTTATTCTGGGGGCGTGAAGACATACTTGCGGTGAAATCTTGACATCTAAATTTTGGGTGGAACACAGTGCTTCTTCCAATTACATAGTACAGAAATTAAAAAAAAAATAATGTACTATATTTTTAGATTACGCATTGCAATATTGTACAGAAATATACAAATAATTTTAATTACTACAGCGATAAAAGTTCGCTTCAGCTAGCAGTGCAAAGTCCCAAAACTGCATTGTTTGGAATATTCTCTGAAAATCCAAAGTGTTACAAAGTTAAATCATAACTGATAACTTTTTGCCAAAGCCACACTCGAACCATGGAACCTCAGTTCTGCGCGCCGATTTTTACAGCATGGGCGGGCAGAATAGTGTCTTGCCGGAATCCATTGTGCACGCAACCCGCGTAACATTGATGGTTCATCGCTTCGTAAACTCTTGACAGTGGTGGATTGGCACAGTTAACAATCACAGTGTTTGTTTGAAAGATTAAAGACGTCATACTTTTACTATGTAAAATAGGAATTACATACATTAATGGTCATCATCCGAACATATAAGAAGACGTTCAAACTCTGGTGTAATATCTGTAACAGCAATACGCAGTTGTGCTGAGAAGTGGTCATCTGAAACGCGAGATCTCAGTTTTGATTTTGCTAGGTTCATCAGAGAAAAAAAAATTGTTCACAGACATATGTGGAGCAAAATATTGCTGTAACAGAAGCAGCAAATTCCCTCACATGCACGTAATGTACTTTACACAGCCTTTCGTGTGCGTCTGTGACAACTAACTCTGTAGAGTTATTCCTTTTTGTGACTGGGTCTGTTTGTAAATCTATGTGTTCACGTTGTAGTTAACTCCTACACTGAGTACATCTACAATAAAAGGGTTAGCAAACATTGAAATGTCATTCTCAAGAATCCTGAAATCGTGGAAGCTATGTGCATTAATCGCAATTTTTAAGTCTTCGCGAATGGTAATGTAACTAAGTAGTTTATCCTCTGGCACAGTATTAAGTGATTTCATGTATCTGAAATAAGTATTTCATAATCTGATTTGTTGGTTAAGGTGGTTAAGCAACTTGCTACATGATATGGTGTGTTTGTTATGATTAGATTGTAAACCTTCCAGAAGTTTGACACGCTCAAAATCTGTAACTATGAAAAAAATTATGACGATGATGATCATAAAAGAAAATGTATACCTACAACCTATACCTTGGGATTCCTGAATTAACTAAGGAAGAGTGTGTGTACCGTTGTGTTGCATATTTATATGGCGAAAGGTTCACGAATCACACGGATTCATGAAGCCGCTTATGCCCATCTGTGCAATCTAGGGTGAAATGCTCCGAAATAGATTAAAACATTCTCACGTGATTTAGTTATCTCGGTAGATCTTCAAGTCTATCTCAAATACCCGAGATATTGTTGCAAGTTCGTTTGTTTTAAGCGAGGATAGCTGAGCTGGAAAGATGGTTGCTGACAATGGGCATAGAGTCGGTCTGACAACGAGGTCATCTAAAGAACAGATTTAGGAGGATTTCAAAAGAACACTAATAAACATCAGCCGACAGATAGGAAATTGAATGTAATTGTGAAATTAAACTTTCTCCAAACCCAGCAAATGAAATAAATTTGAATGGGGTGAATGACATTATATACTTCGGAAGAAACGAAAAATGAAGAATGGCATGATCTAGATTGGTTGACCAGAGAAAGTGACAAAATATGGGCGATTTCCTGACTCCAGTGAGTGAAGCCACATCAAATTTGTTGACTTAGAGGCCATTTACTTACATTTCTTTTTCATTACTTTCTTTTGTCGTCCTTAGCTTTCATTGAAATACATGTGCGTCAATGAACCACGCAACAAATGCTGGAATAAGTAGGTAATGATTTTACACCATTAAACATACCTTATATTTGTAACTATCTAGTTTCGATTTCAAGCATTATGGCTAACCGCTCAATTAACTCTATTGATTCCTCCTTCGCATAAGCTGTCTCTGGAGAGGTAGTTGGTAGACTCCCGGAAGTGGTATGGACATACAACGTTCTTAATTATGAAGTCGGGAAATTAAAATTACTTGAACGTTGCTACTTGCCTTTATGGTATGCTACCCGGAGTACTCATTATATCGTTCATGGTTTACTAGAAAGTCTAAACTACATGAAAAGATATCGTTTTCCATGACAACGCAAAGGCAAAGCAATGACATGGAAGACCGAATAATTATTATCTGTTGATTGAATCCGACTCGAGGCAATGCAGTTTTATACCCAGTTCAACTTTCAAACTCAGCTTGTGAAAGTATCCAAACAAAAATTCTGGGTGTGAAATTCTACTCATAAATCACTCATTACCAATTGCTAAATCCTTAAACGGGAATGAAAGATAAAAATAATATTTCTAAATTAAGGATATGACCTTTAAAATGCAGCTGTGAGACTGTTTTCTTACTACGCGATACCGTTATCGCCGTGCAAGCGAAATAAGAAACACCTCATGCGTCATAATTCGCGCGCTGCCGGTACGTGGAAATTCACAACTTGCCTACTGCTGCAAGTGCACTAATGCGTTTTCATAAATTGTGCTTGGTGGCATTGAAGTTCAATAGTCTTTAATGTGGTGTTTTGGCGATGGCATTACGGAGTCAGTTTAGTATTATACCAAGAATGTAATATTCTGAACAATAAAATGCCTCAAAGCTCTGCTTGGCTGCAATATGAGAAGCGAAGCATACAAGGGAATTCTTTTTCAATCGTTTCCAAAGACAAATCTCCCAAAGATGCAGGATATGAGTAAAAATTTACAAAAGAAAATATTTTTTCTATGCGTTGTCCTAATACTCGTTTACATTTCTTCCATTTAAATCGCACTATTATGAACAGACACAGATATTAAAAAGGTAGCTCATGCCGGATGGGACTTTCAGGGAGCCTTCATTAAAACATGCAACTATTCCTACTATAAGCAAAACTTCAAGTTGTAGTAAGACAATTGATACTTCCCCATCTTGATCAAAGAGCAAACGACGAAGAACACAACGAAATGAGGCTAGAAATCGTAAAAGCACTGTTTCTGTGTTATGTGGCAACGAAGGCGATAATGATAAAAGTAGTCAAAGAGAATTCTAAATTGAAGGTAATTAAAAGATGAAGAGGAAGAAGAAGAAGACGAAGAAGACGAAGAAGAAGACGAAGAAGAAGACGAAGAAGAAGACGAAGAAGAAGACGAAGAAGAAGACGAAGAAGAAGACGAAGAAGAAGACGAAGACGAAGAAGAAGACGAAGAAGAAGACGAAGAAGAAGACGAAGAAGAAGACGAAGAAGAAGACGAAGAAGAAGACGAAGAAGAAGACGAAGAAGAAGACGAAGAAGAAGACGAAGAAGAAGACGAAGAAGAAGACGAAGAAGAAGACGACGAAGAAGAAGAAAGACGTGAAAGTGAAGCTACAGCAGAATATTTCATTGTTGCTTGCTTCACTTTTCAGAACAATTTCTCATTATATTAAAGGGAGAATGCTATGTTAAAACAGTGTGTTATCGCGGTAACACATTCACTTGGATCTCACAGGATTTTTCAAGAAACTGGAAGGAAATGTTTTAATAGCAAGTTCTTTATTATGGTGTATTGTTTCAGCAATTTATGTCCTGCAAATCTCTGGGTTTGGCAATATTTCAAGGCCTACATTCGATAAAGCCATTGGAAACATGGCAGTACCAGTTATTGGTGCATTTGGGGTTCAAGAAAGAAAAAATAACTTGAATTCATTAAGGGGTTGTGGTATACCTATATTGTTGGTAGGGGATGGTCTGTATGAGTCCCCAGAAATTTCAACCAAATATTTACTTTATTCTTTCGAGGATTTAAATTGCCGCAAATTATTGATTTCGAACCTGTGCATAGAGGTATGGTTAAAGGCAATTTGGTAAAGGCTGCTTGCAACAACATAATGCCTAGACCTGTGAAACAGGAAATGTGTGTGGTTGAGGTTTTTCCCACCGACAGACATAAAGGTGTAAGATATCTGTTAAAAACTTAGTATCCAGAACATGAATCTGACGTACGGCTTTTGTCTAAAAGTCTAGTGAAAAAAGTAAAAATAGTGAAAAAATAACACCCAGAGCTGATGACATAGGAAACCAGTATAAATAACCATTTTTGGAAGGCTGCAGAAAAATGCAATGAGGACAGTGCCATATTAATTTAAAAATTCTTTCTCATAAAAATGAACATAAATGGCTAGAACATGGTGAATGGAAGCTTGGTGGACATAATGAATTATTGAAAGAAGACCAAAGAAATAAATTATGGATTAAAGGTGAGTAAAACGCCTATCTTACTCTGAAGAAATGAATTTTGGATAGCAGCTTCTCAAAAGACTTGGCACCTATTCGACATTATGAAGTTACTGGAAGTCCGGAAGATTTCCAGAGTCCTCGCCTCAGATATACTCAGAAAAGAACATATTTTTACTTTCTCTACTAGTAAGTACAGGAAGTACTGTATTCCACCTAAAAATTTGATGTCGAGATTTCACCGGAAATACATGTTTTGAAGTCCCCTGAATCCAAAAAGCATTTTTAGAAAAATGTACGCGCGTGTGTATGTGCCTGTCTGTCTGTCTGCGTCTGTTAGTCTGTGGACAGCATAACTCAAAAGCGAAAAGCCAGTTAACACCAAAGTTGGTATTTAAGTTTATTGTCTTTCAAGGATGCGAGACGAAGCTTTTGTGGAAAACTGCTCCACCCTAAACTACCCATTACATGGAACATTTTTCGACGATTTTGATTTTCACGGATATGGCTCTAACGATTTTGATTAAAATGCCATTTGTTTGAGATATTTTTATGACAAATGAAATGTATATTTCGAATTTTCTGGCTATAGCTTATGTAGTCATATTTATTCTGGATGACTTTTGCATAACTCGTAAACCGTAAGATATAGACCAAATCTTAATATACAACAATGTAAATCCTGCTAAAATACACAATTTATGTCTGAATACATTTTTTTTTTTTTTTTTTTTTTTTTTTTTTTTGACTGACTCATTTCGGAGATACGCCTTGTTACTTTTTTGAGTTTTGGAAAACTTATACTTCTGTCAAATGGAACAACACTGTAAAATTTGTTATATGTTAACCGTGCAAAGAGAACGAGTTCTCAAAGCTTTAAAAGATTTGACTATTGCTCAAAGCCTACTGTATTCTCATATTCCCCTTGTACCTATAAGGAAATAATCAATAAGATATTTCTGCGAATGTCTATCTCAACTGACACGAAGAAGATATAGGAGTAAGAGTTTGTAAGAATGGTTAGTATAAGACTTTTTATATAATGGCTATGTGCTCCAACTTACACCAATGGATGGAACCAGCATGATCTTCGGTGTTCACAGTAACTGGGTCGGAATCGCTATCAGAATTCCTTAAATCAAAACTGTACTTTTGTTTCAAGCTGATATGAATGAATACCACGTTGACTCATTTTCAAAGCAGAATTTGGACTCTTGTTTCTCACCTAGTAGGTATTAACACGCTAGCCGTGTTAGACATTTAAAGCACCAAATCTTGTCTGAGTTCAGTTGAACAGATGACGTCACGCGTCAAATCATCAACTCCGAGTGACATGCAAACCACTCAACTTGGGACGGTGGAACTGCCTACGTTGCTGTTTATTCTTGACGACACATCAACCAACGTGGCGAATGAAATATTCATTTTTGTGTTTCGTTCCCTTTTAATCGCTTAAGTATGACATTCACAGAAGTGAAGTGTCTTGGGTAAATACGCGGTTAAAGTTTGTTTCAATTGGCTTCAAATCTTCAGTAGGGCCATCCAGGTGTCTGTATGTTATCTAGTTAGTCCGCAAAGGTATTTAACTGAAACTAATACCATATCTGCATTACCAAATTAGTCTGAAATAGTTTGTATTTCTTTCATTTAGGAGACACTAAGTCTGGTAGTTCTGTAATTTTGAAAGTAGATGGAAAATGTATGCTGCTTTAGCTTGATCACTTACTTTGTGCTCTGGCCTTGCTGTTGTGGGTTAAATTACCTTTAGATCCCATTATAGCTCGGGTAGTAGGTTGTTTTGGTTGTGCTGTGAACGAGCCTTGTGGTTTCAATATACTCTGTCGATACAAATTGAGAAACAACGAAGTTCTGATGTATCGATGGTAAGTCATCAGTACATATTAATGTTTTTGCTTTGCCTACTAGTAAGTAGAGGAAGTATTGTGTTCCACCCAAAAATTCAATGTCGAGATTTCACCGAAAATATATGTTTTGAGGCCCCCTGAATCCAAGAAAAGCATTTTTAGAAAAAGGTCCGTGTGTGTGTGTGTGTGTGTGTGTGTGTGTGTGTGTGTGTGTGTGTGTGTGTGTGTGTGTGTGTGTGTGTGTGTGTGTGTGTGTGTGTGTGTGTGTGTGTGTGTGTGTGTGTGTGTGTGTGTGTGTGTGTGTGTGTGTGTGTGTGTGTGTGTGTGTGTGTGTGTGTGTGTGTGTGTGTGTGTGTGTGTGTGTGTGTGTGTGTGTGTGTGTGTGTGTGTGTGTGTGTGTGTGTGTGTGTGTGTGTGTGTGTGTGTGTGTGTGTGTGTGTGTGTGTGTGTGTGTGTGTGTGTGTGTGTGTGTGTGTGTGTGTGTGTGTGTGTGTGTGTGTGTGTGTGTGTGTGTGTGTGTGTGTGTGTGTGTGTGTGTGTGTGTGTGTGTGTGTGTGTGTGTGTGTGTGTGTGTGTGTGTGTGTGTGTGTGTGTGTGTGTGTGTGTGTGTGTGTGTGTGTGTGTGTGTGTGTGTGTGTGTGTGTGTGTGTGTGTGTGTGTGTGTGTGTGTGTGTGTGTGTGTGTGTGTGTGTGTGTGTGTGTGTGTGTGTGTGTGTGTGTGTGTGTGTGTGTGTGTGTGTGTGTGTGTGTGTGTGTGTGTGTGTGTGTGTGTGTGTGTGTGTGTGTGTGTGTGTGTGTGTGTGTGTGTGTGTGTGTGTGTGTGTGTGTGTGTGTGTGTGTGTGTGTGTGTGTGTGTGTGTGTGTGTGTGTGTGTGTGTGTGTGTGTGTGTGTGTGTGTGTGTGTGTGTGTGTGTGTGTGTGTGTGTGTGTGTGTGTGTGTGTGTGTGTGTGTGTGTGTGTGTGTGTGTGTGTGTGTGTGTGTGTGTGTGTGTGTGTAAGACTTTGGACAGCATTACTCAAAAACCAAAATTGGTTAAAAACCGAAGTTGGCATTTAAGTTTAATGCTTCTCAACGATGCGACACGAAGATTTTGAAGAAAATTCCTCCAACATAAATTAATCCTTACATGGAAAAGTTTTAAACATTTTGATTTTCTTGAAAATGACTCCAACGATTTTGATTAAAATTGCTATATGTTTCACATATTCTTATGACAAATAAAATGTATATCTTGAATTTTCTGGCTATAGCCTGTGCAGTCCTGTTTACTCTGGATGACATCTGAGTAAGTCGTAATCCATAAGAGATACACAAAATCTTAGTGTATAAAAAATGCAGAGCTCGCTAAGACACACCATCTATGTCCAAATAAATTTTTTGTAGACTGAACAATTTTGGTGGTATTTCTTGTTATTTGGGTCAGTTTCGGAAAACCTACACATTCGTCAAATGCAGCATCTTTGTTCATCGTTGATCTCAAAGCTTTAAAAATTTGACTATCGCTCAAAGCCTACTGTATACCCATATTCCACTTGCACCTTCAAAGAAATAATCAATCAGATAAATGTTTATCTCAACTAAGACGAAGAAAATAGAGGAATAAGAAATTGTAAGAATGGTTAGTACAAGAGGAAAAAGTCATGTGAGTGCAGCACATCAGATTTTTAAAAAGTATATTTCGTACTTTCTATGATTACCCATACACCGTCACGGTATTACCAGAATATCACAAAATTACCTGGATTTCATGTAATTTTTATGAACAAACACCCCATTTTAAGTAACCTGAAGTAGCCTGAATTTACCCTACGCATTTTTTAAGATAGCTGAATAGATCTTGTCATCATCCAGTTATGTATTAATGTTTTGATACTTTAATGTATGATTGTCTTAGCTTGACTTAGGCAGGAAACAAAAATAGTTCTGGGAACAATATACAAATTTAAAAGATAAGAAACTCAAGTATTAAGTCACATGACACTTTCACTAATAACGCAAGTTTAATTCACGGAAATTACATTTTTAAGAATTCAACTACATTGTATTCATTCAATTCCTTAAATTCCTAGGTGGAACATAGGTCCGTAATAAATCTTCGCCGTCGAATTTATTCCTTGACTTACTCATAGCTTTTGATTCCGTTTCGGCTATCCTCCAAGTTACCCTCGTTCTTTCAATTCTCCTTTCTCCTTGTGGGTTCCATTCCAACACCTGTCTAGTTATACTCATGTTAATTTTCCTTTATTCATTTCTTTATCAGTTGATATTTGATTTGTCGTTTCACATAATACACTATTGCTACACTACACTACACTGTCGTAGTGTAGCACATAGTACGCCTGATTGAAAAATTCTAACTTTTTAATTTATATGTATATTTTGTGAGTTCCATATTATTTTCAGTTAGTAAAAGTTATTCTTTGCTTTATTTATTTTGTTAGCTACATCTTTATCTGCTCCTCCATTTTGGGATACTATACATCACAAATAATTAAAATTTTCAATTATTTCTATTTTATGCCTATCTATTTGTAATACCTTCTCTACTAGTAAGTAGGGGAAGTATTGTATTCCATCCAAAAATTCGATCTCGAGATTTCACCGGAAATGTAGGTTTTGAGGCTCCCTGAAATAAAAAAAAATTAGCATTTTTCGAAGAAGGCCCGTGTGTGTGTGTGTGCGTGCGTGCGTGCGCGCGTGTGTGTGTGTGTGTGTGTGTGTGTGTGTGTGTGTGTGCGCGCGCCTCTCAGCCTGTGGACAGCATAACTCAAAAACGAAAAGTCGGTTAAAAGCCAAAGTTGGTACTTAGGTATAACATCTTTTAAGGGTGTCACACGAAGATTTCTAAGAAAACTCCTCCATCCTAAACTACCCTTTACATAGATAATTTTTGGAAAATTTTGATTTTCTTGAAAATGGCTCTGACGATTTTGATTAAAATGACTTATGTTTAAGATGTTTGCATGACAAACGAAATGTATATTTTGAATTTTCTGGCTATAACCTATGTAGTCCTGTTTACTCTGGATGACTTTTGCATTACTGGTAAACCGTAAGAGATACACTAAATCTTGCTGCACATAAAACGTATATCTTGCTAAAACACATAATTTATGTCCAAATTTTTTAACTTTCTTTTTTATTTTGTATAGTGAACCATTTCGGAGATATTCCTTATTATTTGTGTTAATTTCGAAAAAAAAAACTTTCATCAAATGGAACATCGTTGTTCACCATGCAAAGAGAAAGGAATCCCAAAGCTTTAAAAGATTTGACTATCGCTCAAAGTATACTGTATTCTCATATTCCCCTTGCTCCTCCAAGAAGATAAGCAATAAGATAAGTTCTGCAAATGTTTATCTCAACATGAAGAAGATATAGGAATAAAAATTTGTAAGAATGGTTAGTACAGGAGTGGAGAAGGTCATATGAGTGCAACACATCAAATTTTTGTGTCTAGTAGTATCATTTCAACGTCTTTGAAGCTTTGTGCCATTATACATATATCATCAGCAAAATCTAAGTTTTCTAATCCACACTGTATTCTTCTGTTTCTATTCATGCAAGTATATTCTGTCACAACAATTAATTTCTAATTAGAATTACATTTAAGTAATATGGGATAACTTTCAGGGCTACACTGGAGGAGTAACGTACATTTAAATGTTACATGAAGTGTGCGTTATACTGCCTATTGTACTCTTAGACCACAAACACTTTTGTATTTTTGTATTTTGGAAATAGAGATTAACACCCTGTACATTTTTCTAGCTGTGTTTCTGTCAAGCTTAGTTTTAAACATTTAAAATACTGTGCTTTAGTAACAGACGTTCTCAGTTGGAATATCCTAAGGCCATATAGCACTCTAAAAGCAAATACCTCCTAATGAACGTAGCTTTTGATATCTTCATTTCACTGATGAACTACTTTGCGTTGTGGTTTATATTATCAAATTATCTAAAAGAAGTATTCGCGAGAATTCACGAGGAGAATACGCAGAAAGTTTTGCATGGAATAGCAAAATAGCGCTTCTGGGCTTCATACCATCTCATTTTATATACAATAAACAATCCTTCATCGTACAAGAAGTGTTAAGAACTTCGTTGCTATTTTTTTCTCTCACAACGGCGCGTATTACATCCAAAATACAAGTAACAAAGACTGAAACTTTGGTATATATTCGGCATGATAATAACAATAATACGCTGTTTTTAGATGAGCGTGGTTAGAGCAGGAGAATGTGTTTGAGCACATTATCTCTTTCTCTCAGTTCATGTTTTCGTTTCGCCTTTGTCATAAAATTAATAAGAAAAGCTGACGACAAGAGGGTGAGGGAGGGGGGGCTTCCTAGCTAACTGTAATGAGCACAGCATAACATCACGAGCTGGACTACGAATTGTCTCGAATCACTGCTTCCTTTCTTTCATAAAAGGGACGAGAACACAAGAGTTATACCACAAATTTGGTCTCTCGAGTTTCCATAAGGGAGAACGCTAAGAAATTATTTTTAATTTATTTTGAAGGCATTAAAACAACGGGGAAAATACTATTAATTGCTGGAAGTAAAAACTGAACTTCTAGAGTCCATATGGGACTTTGCTTTAAGAATACATATTTGCAATAAAATAGATGAACCAAAAGTTGCCAGTAATTTGGTAAGTTAGAATCAGGCTGAATAATTCAAATCCATAGACCGATTTTTCTGTCTCATCCTGCTTTTGTAGCTTTAGCTCACACGCGGCATGTGCGGAAAATCAATTAATAACCACTGATCTAATGGTAATTAAATACGAATTCCTTGACTGAAACGGAATATACAGCAGAAAACGTGAGTTTCTAAAGTTTTCAGCCAATGAAGTTGAAAATGTATTTTCAATCCCCTATATCAACATTAGATGATAAGTTTCGGTGTAATATTTCCTTTAGTTTCAGAGTCATGAAATGTTAAATCTGAATTCTATTATCGTATATCAAATGCTTCACACGATGCGATTTTAAAACATTAGCTATCAAATCTGTGCAGCCCATACCGAAATCTTAAAGTGACTGGATGTCACAGTGTGACCTTGCGTGCAAAACAGCAGTCATTATAAGTTATTATTCAAAACTTGTGATACAGAAGGAGGAAAAAAGACATCTCTAGAAGTATAGTTTACTTCAGAGTAAAACTGAAATTAAGTTTGTACTTTCATCCAGTTCTCTAGAACGCTTGCTGCCTTCCCTGCCTTGTAAGATTTCTAATATGTTCTGCCTAGTTAGATATTGTTGGTAGACTCATTAGAAATTATCCTGAAGGTTTGCGAGAAATATATGAGATAAAGATAAGAATTGCAAATGTGCATCATTACACTGGTGTGTATAAATGTCTAAGATGTGGGTGGCTGGGAAGACGTATTTGACATATTATGAGTTATTAAAACATGGAGCATCACTTTAGCCACCTTTAGAATTTTCCGAAAAAAGGTGACAAAAGCTCAGTGTTTATTAAGTATATGTGGAAACTGAAAACCTGTTGTAAAATTGCTTAAAAATCTACACATTATTTCTCAATTTACCAATTAATGTTTGTACACTTCCCCAATTGGTGTATTTTAAAAATTCTGCTTTCTAGAGTAGCTAACTATATTCAAAACATGCCTGAATTTTTTCAGTTGTGTGCTGCAAATGGTTCCCGAGGAACAGGCACCCAAGTTTTGTATGCTTTTGGAAAATATTTTTTCAATAAATTTTCATATATCTGAATTTTTTAAAAATCTATTTTAACAGACAGAATCATGGTACATAAACCAAAATATGTCTCATTTTATTGTGAATACGTAGTAAAATTTTCAATCATTTCCATTTGATAGCCTTTTGTGTATTGTGAATTCTGTAAAGTGATGTAAAATTGGTATTCGCTCAGAGTACGCTGTCCCCTTAAGTTGTAGGAATTAAGTAAGATTCTACTTGATGTTGGATGTTTCTCCACAAATAGGCCAGTATACTTTTATGTGATTGAACCATGGAACTTGAGCCATAATACTTGTAACTCAACGTCACTTTAAGTGCAAGACAGGATATCCACGCAAGCAGTAAACCGCAATAAAATTAATATCTTGGTTGCAAAGACAGCACAGAAGAGCTTCATGGCAGCAGAATCTCCGCTTTATTGCGTTCACCAGTTATATGAGAATCTGCTACGCATTACAAGCGATATAAATCCCGTACCACTTACTCCACGCTTCAGCAACGATTGTTAAGGATCAACAGTCCTGGCGCTCAAAGCTTTAGAAAATCCTCTTTCAGTCAATAGCAGAGTGGGGATATACATAATATGGAACTAACTCGACCCAGCCACTGCATTTGCAACTTGTAGCAAATAACTCATTAAGGATGCCCATCTGTGTAAAAAGGCTTAAAATCTAAAAAATTGTCAAAATGGATTTTTGTTTTATCAAATAGTTTAAACCTTCTGCTTTATTTTGATATGCTTTTTATAGCCATACAGCCTTTTTAACTATGTCTCGTGGCCGCCTAACTGATTGCTTGTAAGTGGTCATGTGCATTTAAATCCATACAGTTCCATTATCCTTGCTATGACTTCAAACTTAGTTTTTCCATGTTTTTATTTTTAACACTATTTGCTCTTTAAAATGCTCCACACGATGCAATTTTCAGTACTTTTGCATGAAATTTGGTGTATCTCCTTAGAAATATCATTAAAAAGAAATGATGAGATAATTTTTTCATAACGTGAATAACTGCTGAGTAATTAAATATTAAAGTTTACATTTCGAAATTTAAATGAAAAAAATTATGGATTTAAACTTTAAAATTTATTTTTATCCAAACTAATAACAAGATTAAAAAATTATCTGATCAATTTGCAAACATTGTATTACAGGACATAACTGAAAATTATTAAGTTTTTCAAATCAAAATTGCATCATGGGAACCATTTATACAAATATTTAAAAAAATATAATAAAATATTAATGTTAGCAACTAATCTGACTAAATGTATGAAATTTAGCACAGTTACTCCTCACTATACAGTGATTGTTGTGTTAAAATTTCAAATCAATCCAATGAAAACTGTAGATTTTCAAAATTTCGCAGATGGGTATCCTTAATACTTTAATTCACCCACCTAAATGTGAGTCCGCCATGCAACCTGGAGAGCCCCAGTTCGAGCCCCTTTGGGACCACGTGCTGAGCTAGGGTTTCACACTACATTATACATATATTGTAATTATATTATTCAAATTATTATAAAGGGAATTGACGATAAATTAAATTACAACAAATACATCAAATAATTAAATTAATTAGCTTCATTAATTAAATGCAATCAATTAAAACGTGATAATGTAGTAAGTATTAGGCAGCGAAAGCTGAAGTATATCATATATCAGTAAAATTTGATCTAAAATTCTGATAAATTACATTTCTTTTTCTAACAATTTTAAGCCTCCATAAAATATATCTTTTTTTTTCTATCCCTCTGTCTCTCTCTCTCTCTCTCTCTCTCTCTCTCTCTCTCTCTCTCTCTCTCTCTCTTGGCCAATTTAAACTAGGATCAACTGGAGCTGTAAATGGACAGGTGTATCCTTGTTAATAAAAAATCCCAAAATAAACTTTGTTTTCTCGTGAACCCTTTTCAAAGTTTTTCCATACTCAAAACACTCCCAACGATGCAATTCTTTACTGATTTGCTTCAAATTATTTGTTTCGCCTCTCAAAAATCAGAACTTCAAATGTGCAAAAATTAATTATGACTCTACAGTATTGATAATGAATTCAAAACATTCATCGTAGTGGAACTTTTTGTAAATTTATTAAGTGCTTAATTTGAAGGCTTGTGTAAATTTTTTAAAATGCATCATGTTTTTTTACGTAATTTAGTTTGATTATTTAGGTTAAAATAGTTTTGTACAATTATGAATAGAAACAAATGTATTAATATTAATTATTTGGAATATCCTTCCTGGTTTGGGCAATGATTATATTACAGGCTTATTTTACGTTTCCCATTACACTTGGCGTTCGCCTATCGGGACGGGTTTTCTCCGGTTTCTCCGACTTCCCCCGCCATTCATTCCACCAATTGTTCCATTATCACCTTTCCAATAATTGATTTCGCCTGCATTTTATATCATCCTCTTCTTCACTATCATACGCGGTGCTTGGCTGTCCATCCGCTTCCAGGTCTTCACTCTGTCCGGTCAATAGATTCCTGTGCTCCCCGACAGGCGTCTTACTCTAAGCACTGGGTTGTAAGTCCTACATAGGGAAGGTAATCAGGTAAAGAGAAAAGAAACTACTTGTTGACAAGTACCAGGGATACCCAAGGAGACTCGGTGCTCTTTTTACATATTTCCATGAATTGTCTTTATAGATCTAAGTTTTAAAATAAATTGAAAGTACAGTGAGCTCAGATTTTATGGTTGTACACAGTTTTGAACTTTTCACTTTTATATTCCTAAATACCTCATACCTGTCACTTACATGAAGTGTATTAGTTAGATCTAATGACCAATGTTATCCATGGGAACAATTTTGAAGCACTTCCCCTTTTCTTAATCTTCTATGCATGTGTTCCATAAATTCCAGGCCATTCCTATAAATTATCCACAAGAGTATTGCAACGATGTTATACTGTTTCCCAAAACTTATAATTAATTGTATGGCTGTATCTCTGGACATTCCACAATTTTGTATTAAAAAGCTTAATTATTGTTTTTAAAGACAACCCTGTGTGTTGTTACATAAATTATTGTGACGTAGGGCCCGGCGTTGAGCAAAGGACGGACAGGGCCAAGCTACTTCACATCACGTGCCAGGCCGGCGAGCGGGAAAAGGCGCTCCGAGCTGGGCTGCCTCGCGGGACTGCTGTGTGTGAGGATGTTAGCAATTGAGCGGGAGAAACCAAAGGGGATCGAGAACGTTCTTGAAACTTCTAGCTGAGTCGTCTCCGGTGCGTGTGGAGAAATCGAGAAAGGTCCGTGTGACGTCATTTCCAGTATATAAGTAGGCCTGATAAGAACAGTTGAGTGAGTTTTAGAGTTGAGTCGACCAGCGTGTCAGTGAGTGTGGGATAGCTGTGCGTATGTGTTGTCGTTAGAAGATTAAATGAGCTTTGCGAGTGATTGTGATGTGGTATGAGGAACAGAGTAAGTGAAGAGTGACATTAAAAGGACTAAGCAAGGTTATAGGAAGTAAGAATTGTGAGTTGTGATACTGCGAAAGACTGTAGGCTGTCTTCACGACGAGAAGAAAACTGTATTTGTGGTAAGATTTTAGAATGTAATAAAGTAACCGGACGGGATTTTGTGTTTTCTCACATTGTCTATCGATCCCAGTATATAAGATATAAGAAAGCAATAACTTACAGTGAAGCACTTGAGAAAATAACCGATAAAATCAGTTTCAAAATACGCTTAAAGGGGAAACTTTAATACCTGTATTAAAATTGCTTTCCTTCTGCTGCAATAAACATTCCGAAATTATGTTTATATTTAGTCCTATTACTTCGCCAACATAAAAATAGAACATCCGCGATATTCCAACGAGCAAGTGAAAATGAAGCCTAAGCGATACTGCAGTGTCTGGAATTGTGGACATAAATAATGTATTTTCTTTAGAACCGAAAGGAGACATGTGCTGGGCGGAATTTCATATAATCCGACGTATCTCCTATGTGTAAGTCATACATTTCATTGTAAAGAAGGATAAATAGACTGAAAATATAGTGAAAGGATGGAAGGGTCTAATTTCTCCTAAATATTCAGAGCTATGCATACTAGAGTTAAGGTAAAATAACCCAAAGAATTTTTAGATTCATGCTAAGTATGATGTTGTTCCCAGAGTTCGTGGAACATCCTGTATAGCACTAAATCCAGAAGAAGCAGAAATGACAAATGCTCCGTAAATTACTAAAAATAGAAAGAGTAAAATATGGTGTGGATTTACAGTCGCCGCTGAATCGTTTAAAAGTGCATTGGGCGTACGCTGGTAGCAGGCTGCCGCAAATGTAATATTTAGGTGTGTGATAAACAAGAGTGTTATCTCGTTTCGTACCCTACGACTATACTACACGATGGACCAAATTACATATTCATACATGTTTCCTTTTTCCTTCTACTTACCGTTTCTGCAACAGCAAAATAGTTTACATGCCGCTAATTATTTGCTGCATATGTTGATGAATCATAACAATTATTAACATTTCTGAATATGTTTTCTTCCCAGGGACGCACCCATATTTTACTTTTCATTCAAGAGCATAGCTATTCACATACTTATAAAAAAGAGACATACCAGTGAAATATTGTAATGGGAAAGTGCCAATGTTACCTGACTCGTTTGCATCATTGCTGGATTTCCTCGCGGAAATGACAAGGTTTTCAATCATTGCTTTTAAAATTCTCATTTTCGGATGCTGCACCTATTACGTCCTTTGTATGAGTACCCAATTTTTCAGGTTTTAATGCTGTTAGAGCCTCTTCTGTAGCTTTATTACTGGCGGGGGGGGGGGTGTAGTGTTTAACGGCCGCTTTTACTACTACGGTACCACAGGCGGTGACACTGAATGGAATGAAGATGGAAAAAATTTTGTTGTTGTTTAACGACGCTGTCAATTGCCAGGATCACATCAGCGTCGCCGGTGTGCCGGAATTTTGTCCCGCAGGAGTTCTTTTACATGCCAGTAAATCTACTGAGATGGAGCTGTCGTTTTTAAGCACACTTAAAAACCATCGGCCTGGGCCGGGTTTGAACCCGCGACCTTGGGATCAGGAGGCCAGCGTCTAACCAACTGAGCCACCCAGACCGACATGATGAAGATGGAGCACCGGTGGAATGAGATGGCGGGGGAAACCGGAGAACCCGGAGAAAACCCACCCAGACGCCGCTTCGCCCACCACGAATACCACTTGCGGGTCCCTGGGATCGAATCCGGGCTGCATAGGTGGTAGGTGAGCGCGCTAACCGCTGTTTTTTCTTTCTTTCTTTTTTTATTATTATTATTATTATTATTTTTTTTTTTTTTTTTTTTTTTTTTTTTTTTTTTTTATTAACTGGCGATATGGTGAAATCTTTGTTTCCTCGACCAACATTATCCTTTACTTTGGCCCAAATTAATTAAATCGGGCTAAACTAGGAAACGGGAAAGCCAAAATATTTTGTGACTTGTACAGCGATGCCATCCACTTCACAATCATTTAATTGGGATGTGTACCTTTACCAAACACAATAGTTGTATTCGCTTGTCAAGCTAAATTTTTCGTTTGGTTGCTAGCTTTCTCAATATTCAAGATGTTCTCGGGCTTCTAGCCAGGTGTAATGATGCAGAGCGATCGACGTTTCGGGAGTGTATATTTCTCCCATCATCAGAATGATGAATGACTAGCAAGACTGAAGTGAGCACACAGGCAGTCTCTAAGTAATCCAAACATTGCAGGCCCTCCTACGGGAAGGTATTGTATATTATGCAGCGAAAACGGAAGATTAGACGCACAATTTATATTACTGCTAAACTGCTCGTCTGGCACATGCTAAACACAATACCGGCAACACGAGTTTCACATCTACCGTTACTGTGGAAACATCTTAGCACTAATTGGTTCGTTTGGTTGCTATGATGACAGTTATGACGTATCCGTCCCCTCCAGTTCATTTAGACTTTTCCACCATGTGGTCAGCAACTGTCAATCACCTTGTTGATTGGCGCCGAGGTTCCAGATTTAATAAAACACAGCAAAAGCAATTACTTTATTCACCTTCTCCCATTCGCGAAAAGCGTGTCTGTTATAAGTCTTTCGTCCAGCTTCAAAGCACGTTTCAAAATAAAAAATCTGATATGTTGCACTGACATGACTTTCTCTACTCTTGTACTAACCATTCTAACAAACTCTTGTTCCTATATCTCCATGTTAGTTAAAATAAACATTCGTACAAATTATCTTATTGCTTATTTCCTTGTAGGTGCAAGGGGAATATGAGAATATAGTAGGCTTTGAGCGATAGTCAAATCTTTTTCACCTTTGAGATTCCGTTCTCTTTGCACAGTTAACATATAAAAAATGAACGTTTTCTGAAACTCGCACACATAACAAGGAATATCTCCGAAATGGTTCACCCTACAAGAAAATTTATTCAGACATAAATTGTGTATTTTAGCAAGATCTACATTTTTGTGTAGTATGATTTGGTCTATCTCTAACGGTTTACCAGTTATGCAAAAGTTGTCCAGAGTAAATACGACTACTGGGGCTATAGCCAGAAAATTCAAGATATACATTTCATTTTTCATCAAAATATCTCAAACATATGATATTTTAATCAAAATCGTTAGAGCCATTTTCAAGAAAATGAAAATTTTCGAAAAATGTTCCATGTGAAGGGTAGTTTAGGGTGGGGCTATTTTCTTCAAAATCTTCGTGTCGCATCCTTGAAAGACATTAAACATAAATACCAACTTTGGTTTTTAACCGACTTTTCGTTTTTGAGTTATGTTGTCCACAGACTGACAGACTGACACAGACACACACACGGACCTTTTTCTAAAAATGCTTTTTTTGGTTCAGGGGGTCTCAAAACATATATTTCCGGTGAAATCTCTACATCGAATTTTTGGGTGGAATATAATACTTCCCCTACTTACCAGTAGAGAAAGTAAAAATAAGCACAGCTTATCTAAGTTATTGCTAGAAATAAAAACCTACCTAGGTATTCAAATATTATTGTTGTTGTAGTGTTTAACGCCCGCTTTTACTACTGCGGCACCGCAGGCGGTGACACTGATGATACATGGAATGAAGATGGAGCACCGGTGGAATGAGATGGCGGGGGAAACCGGAGCACCCGGAAAAAACCCGCCCTGACGCCGCTAGGTATTCAAATACTACTCCCAAAAGTAAAAATAAACATGAATGAAAACGGGAATTGCATGAAACGGAGACAGAATTTGGATGTTCGGTGCCTATAATGCGAGTGAAATGTTAATAAATAGCAATGCCAATTTTGTTAAACGAGGCGTTTATTAAGGTTTCTTTATAATGGTAGAGACAAAGCAACAAAAAATGAAAGCAAAAACTTCCGCTTTACATTCAGAGCAACTCTTTCCTCCAACGATGAAACTACAGCATATGCTCTCGTGATCGTACTCGGACCACGTTAATCTGGTAATCAATAAAACGCGAGCATCCCTGTCTTCTAAACCTTGGAATCTGAATTGTCTGACAAAACAATAATGAAAACGTTCTACTGATGACAAACTAATGTAACAAAACGACAATTCGACAAATCCCACTCCTGACACCAGCGTGACAAAATGACAAAATCAGTCCAATTACTTTATTCTCCTCCAAAGGTTACGTACAAAAACACAGTTCGCTTCTCCTCGTTAACACAGTCTGTAGTCTTTCGTGACATTACAATCGCGCACGCACACACGCACGCACGCACGCACGCACGCACACACACACACACACACACACCTCTGCTGCGATGACTGTCTACAACTACTACTAACTCAAGAACAGACTGCTCTCACCGCCTCGCCTCCTTATACAGTGAGGATGACATAACACGGACCTTTATGTAACTTAACCTTTTCTGGAATCTCTACAAACACGCCGGACACTTCGGGAATAACCTCGAAGACCGCTTTTGGTTCTGCCGCTCTGACGGTCTAGCGTTTGCTCGCGTGAGTGGTGTGAGACACCCTGACCCGGATCACCTTTGATAGAATGTGGTTTGGGGTAGACACTATGCGATAGATCAGAAGTAGGCATCCACGCAAGAGGAGAGGTAGTGATTGGACTTACCTTAACTACCCCACATTCTCTTGCCGAGTGACAAAGGCTATTTGGATACAGCGACCTCTCTTTCCATCTTCCCATAGTGATAATTATTATAATAATAGCTATTAGACATATTGTTTGTATTAAACATACTTTGTATGCAATAAATGTTACTGTGATTACGCAAATTACATAATCTGGAAGTTTATAACCTCTTTATCTTTTGCACGTAATATCCTTAGGGTGTCTTATGGTTAACATACTAAATTGTTTCTCTCTCACAATAAATAAAGGAGTAAAGTTCCATTGCTATTTACCCCGAAATATATTTAAAACTATTTGATCAACATAATAAATTCTTTGGTTTTAAAGTTAATATTATGTTCAAGCTTTTAAACACAAAATACGATATTTTATATTAAATAAACTAATAAGAAACTAAACCCCTAAAAAGTGGAATCATATCATCCCTTTTATACGCTTACAAATGGGAGTATTCAGGGAGTACCTTTTGAAATTGCAAACGAACAACTCAATTTTGATGTATGTTTCTGATCAAAGTGACATTTGATATTGTAACGCTTTATATTTTAAAATTGAAATCCACATATTAAACAGCAAACTTTCCTATGTTTGTAACCTATAACAAATTGTCTCTACCACTCTTCATAACACAGCCACACTCGCCACTGAATGAGGCCTGTCGGAACCTGAATAGAGTATAGCTGAAGATTGGCAAGTGGAGTGAGGCAAGAACGTGTTTCAGTGGGGTGGACCGGTTCACCGATTTTGACAATGCCTGATCAAAAGGATAAAAACGGGTGCTAGCTAATTTCTTAAAACCTCAATCTATTATTTTCTTCTTTTCTTTTTTTAATGTTTATAGTCTTTTGAAAAATTGAAGATTCACATTTTCCATGTGACTATTTGTTTCCTTCACATAAAAAGCATACCAAGGAATTATTTTGATACTTGAATAAGTACTCCTACATTTCTTGTCGGAAATCGTAACTAACATGCGAGGTGCCACAAACCTATGTTTCTAATCAAATAAAAACATATTTTATGCATATACAGGGTGGAAGTGAAATGATCCGTTAGAATTTTCTCATTTTGTGAATAAAAAGAAAGTCTATTACCAAAATGTTGAAAAAGTTATAGTTTTCTAGAAAAAATATTTTTATCAAAAAATTATCATCGCCTGGGCGAATTATTATTGATGGAAGGTTGTTGATTTATGGCTATATTCATAGAAAATTGAATAAATGACAACTTTTTCCTTTGGCGTATTTCAATAAATCCATTGAAATACGCCGAAGGAAACATTTGTCGTTTATTCAATTTTCTATGAATATAGTGATAAATCAAGAACCTTCAATCAATAATAATTGAGCCAGGTGGTGACAATGTTTTTGTTTTATAAAAATGTATTTTTTTTTTTTTTTAGAAAACTATAAACTTTTCAACATTTTGGTATTAGACTTTCTTGTTACTCACAACATGAAAAATCCACTGTTAAAGTCTGACGGATCATTTCAATTTCATCCTGTATATATAGGAGCGATTCAGTAATTTTGGAGTGCACATACAAAATGCCTACGTACAAGTATGTTGATACAAAAATATAACAAATGCGTATTGTGGTTAATTATATGTATTAAAGTAAATTTCCCATTATTTTAATGAAGCTATCTAAACATTTTCTGAGATTTGCTTCATCTTAGTAGCGCAAGACCCCGGGGAACCAGGCACTTCATCTCTGCCAGAAAATCTATTGAAGTAAAATAGTCGAGAACATTATTTTGTCATTACAGCGTCCTGAGTTCTGTATTTCTATTATCATTTTTCTTGGCGTTAATGTCCCGTGAAGACTACAAGACCTAAGGTGCACTGGCAAGGAAAACAGTGTAGTGCTGAAATAGGTCAAAGGAGAATGCATTCCTATAAATTATCATGTTCCCGTATTCGTTGCTAAGAATTTCCATAAATAAATTCATAGTTGTTTGTGGTTACAATATAGCGTTACTTGATTGGGACATATTTATGTCAAATCTCTTGCTAGTACTATATTGCTGAAAATATGCACATCAACTGCATTTTATTGTTCCATAAATCATAAGCCGGGTGCAAACAAATAAAAGTTACAATACTCGCAGTTTGGTACCATGTGATCAGATTGCGGTAAAGAATCCAACTCCAAAAACGCTTTGTTTATGTACTCTGGTCGCACGAATGTGCAGGAGTGAGTGAGTGATTTGGGTTTAAGGGCCCGTCGACAACTAGGTCATTAGGGCCCAGAATGTGCAGGATAACGACGCAATGTGAATCCCAAAATATAGGAAAGAAGTAAAAACGAAAAATTAAGTAACCATAGTAGCTTTGGTCTTCTCCTTAGCGGGGTGGTATCGTTGCTGCTTACCAAACGGGAGACCTGGGTTCGTTTCCCCGTACCAGCGTGGGGATTTTCTCTCACTGGGAGACCTGGTTCGGGGTGCACTCAGACTCGTTAGGTCCTTGAGGGGCTAATTCAGGAGCTACTTAATTAAAAATTATCGACCCTGGTTGCGTATACCTCACAA
>CM060964.1:24600410-24767910 GCA_030765045.1 Tenodera sinensis
GTTTTTAAACACACTTACAGCATAGATTAGAATAAGAAATGATTCCCATAGAAGAAATATCCTTGGTTAGCATAGAATATATATCAAAATTACTGAATTCTGGGCCTAACAGTTTGTGTATCTAAGTATAGATTTTTTTGTATGGTAAGATTTGGTCTATCTCTTACGGTTTACCAGTTGTGCAAAAGTTGTCAAGGATAAATAGGACTATGTGGGCTTTACCCAGACAATTCAAAATATACATTTTATTTGTCATAAAAATACCGTAAACGTATGGCATTTTAATCAAAATCGTTACAGCCATTTTGGAGAAAATCTAAGTGTTCGAAAAAATGTCCATGTAAAGGGTAGTTTATGTTGGATAAAATTTCTTCGTGTCGCATCTTTAAAAGATGTTAAAGAACTTTGGTTTTTAACCGACTTTTCGTTTTTGAGTTATGCTGTCCACACACAGACACACGCGCGGACTTTTTTTTAAAAATTCTTTTTTGGATTTAGGGGGCACCAAAACATATATTTCCCGTGAAATCTCGGCATCAAATTTTTGGGGGGAGTACAATAATACTAACTATACTTAGTAGAGTAATTAAAAATATAAAACATTCAAATTTCAGTCCAAGGGTCCCTTAATTATTCCATTTATTCGTAAATATCTGATGACTACCGAGCAAAATTGAGATATTTCTTAGTTTATTTTCTTCTGGTATTTCACCGTTGCAAAGTTTGTGGTTTCCTAACAATATATATTGTATTTTATGTGGAATTCTTCTCAAACTGAAGTTCTGCTTTAATCATTAACCTTTAACCGTAGTGTTTTTAAAATTACTCGTGTTTACAAAACGTTTTAAATAAAGCTCTCGAGGGCGGCAATACTGAATCAATAAACGTGTTGCTATTGTTTCTTATCGTACAATACTATTTATGGGAATTAGCCTGTAGCCCCCTCTCGTAACGATGGAGCTGTACACATACATTTGTAAAATCATACAGTACAGTATGTTTCAACATAAATCGCTTACAAACTGTAGACGTCAAGCACATTTACCATTAATGTTGTTAGCTATTACAATAATAAATTACCCTTTACCAATCTTTCAAAACCCCAGCGATTAGCTCATCAATTGCTCTGCGTAGGGGCCGTAATAGCATGTATCCATGTTGATGAATGAAAGGGCAGACAATATAGCCCATACAAACCATGGGCAATTAAAGCTGAATTTATGAATAGAACATTATTGCTACCCATGTGCATTACAATGAAAAGTATTTTCTGCATTACACATGGCACACCCAAAATATGAACGCTGTTCACAATTTACTCTAAGCTGTAACTCTTTCTGCCATAAAGAAGTTGGGTTTTTTACGACACTACAGGCATCCGCGAGATTTCATCTTAACAACAGTGAGGCAGTAGATCAAACCCCCTTTTTTCTCTCTCCTAATTAAAGGACGTGCAGTCGACTTTCACTTGAATCATTCAAAAATAACCTTCCCGCTGCAGTATGGCGCACAAATAACTGTGATAAATTGCCGTCTTGAGAATACTCACAAATGCACCACACTATTCATGATGTTCAACAGAGCAATGTAACCTCCAATTAGCACTGATAAAGAATATCGTAGTGCCTAAAGAATACTAACTGCATCGTTAAAGAGCACTAGAAATCTCAGGCAATTTTAGTAACTTCCTCTTTGTCCCCTATATGAGATTGAAAACGTAAACTAATTATCAAACCAGTGTTTTAATAAAATAGGTTGTTGCTGAAACACAGTCTACTTAGTCGCATGGGGCCTAGTAGACCCAAGCGATATTTTTGAGCTTGTATGCTTGTGTTTATTTGCTAAATGCCAGTTTTCTTTCATTCCCATGTTTAGCTTCATTGAGCTTAAGTATACCTGGTTTCTATTATCATTATCTTACTAAAAGGATAAAAAATAGTATCACTACAGTATACATTATAATTTGTGCTACAGTACGATAATGATGGTGATAATCAGGACCCGGATATTTATTGCCTAAAATGTTAGAAATATGTAAGCACTTATGACCCCAAAAAATTAGAAAATATAACGATAAATATGACCTAATCTTTTGGGTGCAGTTTCGAAATCTTCAAAAAATTTGATGCTCTTTGACTTAACACTATATTGAAAATCTACTTTAAAACTTGGCACACTTATAGTAATAGATAAATAATATTAATTTTATTGTTGCCTTTTGAGTTTATTTAATTGCTGAATCCTCAGATCTGCACATAATGAAATAAGTGTCACATTTTGAAGGTTGATCAAAAAGAATAAGTACAGTAGCAAATTCCATACAGTTAGAAATATACATTTCTAAGAAGGATAACTCTAGGAAATATTACAGACAACAATTAACAGATGTGAAAATTCGGTCTTTGGAAGGACTGCAAGCACATGGGTGAAACTGGAACGGAAATATAAAAATATGGCAAAAATACGACAATTTAAGAGAAAATATGACTACAATATGAAATATGGCAAGAAAATGACAAAAAAACGTTAAAAAGGCCCAAATATCACTTTATAAGATCCATGAGAATTGCATAACTTTAATCACCATTGATAAAATCGTGCTTCGTTTGCCTTTTTGTTGCAATAAATTGTGGGTTTTTAAAATTTAATTTACACAAAAACCGTTGAATCGATTGAAATACGTTGTCATTTATTCAATTTTCTATGAATATAGCCATAAATAAAGCACCTTCAATCAATAACAGTTCAGCGAGGTGATGATTTTTTTTTTTTTTTTTTTTTTTTTTTTTTTTTATAAAAATATTTTTCTAGGGAACTATAAACTTTTCAACATTTTGGTATTAGACTTTCTTGTTATACACAACATAAGAAATTCGCTGTTAAAGTCTGACGGATCATTTCACTTCCATTCTGTATACGTACGTACATAGCATAGTATGAAAAATTAAGCTTGGATTGTATTTGTGTACCTGTACTTTTTTCGAATCCCAAAAATTGGCACTATATGCGGGTAATTGTGTTTTTCTTTTACGAATAGTGCACACAAATACAGGTGAGATACAATGTGTTGAACATTGCGGAGGAGAATGGGATCGCAAACGCCGTGCAGCAGGAAGGTTGTGTAAATGTAATTCAAATACGACTTAATGGAACAACTTCATCTGCCATTCAAAATGAAATGTATCTCAAACGATAAATGTGTACGTACAGTCTCAACTAACGAGTACTGGTGAACAGTAAGAAGGAACAATATGAGCATTCGGAGTTACAGTGCCATCTATTGGGCGTCACTTTAGACACACCTAGTGACATTAAACCTCCAGTGGTCGCTAAGGACCTGGGAGACCGCTACGTTTATTTAAACGTTCTAGCTTTTGAACGAACGCACTTATGCAATCGCCTGACTAGGACATCTAATATTACATCTTACTCGACTGTTTGGCAGAGCGACAACCTGATCTATTTGTTTCTTTAGCTCTAAGAATGACTAATCGGCAGTTATGTGTCTCAGAGGTCAACAAAGCTCTGCGCGTCTACTCTCATTACATATTACTGACATGTTTGTCCTCGTTAGTTGTGCCATATATCTTTGCGATTGTAAGTAGATGTTAATAGTTCTCATAAACCGGAATAGAAGCTATGATTTACAAAAGTGCAAGAATTTGCAAGAAATGCATAATCTACTTTGTGATGATAACGTCTTACACGTGTATGCCAATTTGTATGAATCAGATGATTCCAATTCTGAGGATAAACTAAAAATGATATATTTGGGTTCATGAACTGATAATGAAGAAGAGGGTGAAAGGAACCTATGTCCTAATAACATGTATTTTGTAGGAAACCTCGTATGCTTGTCAAATATGTTATTAAGTATTGTTATCAATTATCAGTTATTATCAATTATTGTTAGTGATGTTGTTACTGTTATTGTTGTTGTTATTGTTATCATCAGTACTATTACTATCACTACTATTACTACTATTATTACTACTAGAATTATTACCATCACTATCATTATCGTCGTCATCGTCGTCGTCATCGTCATCGTCATCGTCATCGTCATCGTCATCGTCATCGTCATTATTGACAGTACATTTCAAACTACAACTTATATATCTGAACACCACAATTTATTATTTTTCCATGTCGTGTAGTACACATTATAGTGCATTGTGCACTCATGTTACGTTTTATTTATCTTTGATCTATCTAGTAATATAATGCTATTAAAACCAGGTATATTTAAGCTAAATGAAGCTAAACATGGGAATGACGGAAATATACAATTAAATAAAAGGTAAGTGCAAGCATATAAGCACAAAAATATAGCGAGTGCCTACGAGGCCCCGAGCGCCTAACAGAGGGTTAAGTGTATAAGATTGTTTTGTTTACACGTGACGTACCACAACTTTCTATTGCATTATGAACAAGAAACGTATTACTTGGCAAAACCATGAAGCGTATCAGAAGGAATGTGAAACTCCACAGATCTTTACGTGAGCTTATAGCACGAATACGGCGAGACAGTGTGTGTACACTGTGTTAAGATGCAATTATATCTAGAGGATAGCAACGTCTCATCTATTGGCAGGCGCGAGAGATCATCTAGTTGTGTTTTATCACTGACTATACCAGGCGTGTCAAACAGCACTCGTCAGGTGTGAAAATATTCCCCTAGTTTCCCTCCCTTCAAATCGGAGAACGAGAAAAACAAAGCGAAAACCGGTTCTACTAGCGCGTGCTACTGCAGTTAAGGAGGGGTGGACTCCTCTGTTCACACCCTGGGAGTGACGTTTGACATGCCTGGACTATACGCAGGTTACTATTATTTTACTGTTCTAATTAAGAATATAAGAAGCGATCTTAGGGCTCGATAGCCAAGGTCAATACACCTCGTCGCCTTGCCAAGTAATAAGTCCACGTGGCGTTTGTTTACGTTTGTTACTCAGAGCTGTTTACAGCCAAGGTCAATACACCTCGTCGCTTTGCCAAGTAATAAGTCCACGTGGCGTATGTTTACGTTTGTTACTCTGAGCTGTTTACATCAAAGTTGAATCGACAACACTGGCTATCGTTAAGACGCTGCAACACACATCGAGTTGTAACTCATGACAGTAAAATAGGGACAGATACAAGTGTTCAAAAGCAGCTCTACTGCGTACAATAAGGTACGAGTCTTCAGCAATCTCTCCCCCAAACATCAGGTCTTTCATGAATCGTCCTGATTGTATAAGTCACCCCAAACAATTCAACATCGATAAAGAGAGGGAGGTAGGTTTGGAAACTTAATTGGAGAAAAATGTCAAGCGTAGCAAAGCAGCTTAAATGTCACGTCAAGTACACTTCGAAACTCAAATGTCACTTTATTGTTGACAGTCGTAAAAGGTTCTTATATATTTTATTAACAGAAAGCAACACAAAACTTTGTGCCAATTAGCCAGTTCTTACGAACATAATTTATTACGTCACGCTTTTACTTTCATTTCAAACACCCTTCCCATGTCATACCATGTTTGCAGTACAAGAGAACTCGACCTAATGTGGACTGAGAGGTTGTCGGGTTATACGCAGTAAGGGGTCTGTTATTTACCACTCGTAACACAACACTGCAAATTACATAAATATATTCCAGCACAATATACGAAACATCGCTTTGTGCGATAGTCAAATGTTTGAGATTCTGTTGTCTTTGCGCACTTAGCATATAAAAAAATGAAAAAGATGACCCATTTCACGAAAGTTCTAAGTTTTCCGAAACTCACACACATAACAAGGAACATCCCCGAAATGGTTCACCCTACAAGAAAATTGCTTGGGACATAAATTGTGTATTTTAGCAAGATCTACATTTTTTGTATAGTATGATTTGGTCTATCTCTAACGGTTTACCAGTTATGCAAAAGTCATCCAGGGTAAATACGACTACAGGGCCTATAGCCAGAAAATTCAACATATACATTTTATTTGTCATAAAAATATCTCAAACATATGACATTTTAATCAAAATCGTTAGAGCCATTTTCAAGAAAACCAAAAATTTCGTAAAATTTTCCATGTAAAGGGTAGTTTAGGTTGGGGCTATTTTCTTGAAAATGTTCGTGTTGCATCCTTGAAAGACTTTAAACTTAAGTACCAACTTTGGTTTTTAACCGACTTTTCGTTTTTGAGCTATGCTGTCCACAGACTGACAGACTGACAGACTGATACACACACAGACACACACACGGACCTTTTTCTAAAAATGATTTTTTTGGGATTCAGGGGCTCTCAAAACATATATTTCCGGTGAAATCTCGACATCGAATTTTTGGGTGGAATACAATACTTCCCCTACTTACCAGTAGAGAAAGTAAAAAGCATTACGGATTAATTTGTTCCCATTTTCAGGTCTCTGACATATCTAATTTAATTACCATTGTCACGTTAACTTGCGTTTCTTCTCGTTAAACGTTTTCACTAATACAAACAACTCAACACAACACTAACAGTAAGCCTGAAATCTTGTAAGCAGCACTGTAGCCAGAAATATGCAACTATCGCAAGCAGCGATAATCTTGGACGTGGAGAATGAACTTCCCAGAATCTGCGCGAGTGACTTCATGCAAATTGATAATGGGAGTAACGTCTTTGTTTGCTTCCTTGAAATAAACAACACACGGCTGATAATGCTGTTTTTAATCACGCACGGTCCGCGATGTTTATGTACTGCAACTAAGGGGGAGAAATAAAGATTATGGGTTTGTCTTGTACACTTTACATTTTAAGTTATTAAATTCAATAATTCACCAAAAGTGAGTGTTACAAACTATTCAAGCAACGTTGTCTCGAATTGCAATGGATAAATCCTTAAAGAAAATAACAGTCTTATGAAATATATTTGTAAAATATGTCAAAAATATGAAAGCTTTCCATTTTTACTTTCTCCACTAGTAAGTAGAGGAAGTATTGTATTCCACCCAAAAATTCGCTGTTGAGATTTCACCAAAAATATGTTTTGAGGTCCCCTAAATCTAAAAAAGCATTTTTAGAAAAAGGTCAAGGCGTGCACGCGTGTCTGTCTGTCTCTCTCTCTCTGTGTGTGCGTGTGTGCGTGTGTGTGTGTGCGTGTGTGTGTGCGCGCGTGCGTATCAGTCAGATTGTGGACAGCATAACTCAAAAACGAAAAATGGGTCAAAAACCTAAGTTAGTATTTAAGTTTAATGTCTTTCAAGAATGCGACACAAAGATTCTGAAGAAAATTCCCGCACCCTAAATTACCTTTTACATGGAAAATATTTCGAAAATATTTCGAAAATTTTGATTTTCTTGACAATGGCTCTAATGATTTTGATTACAATGACGTATGTGTTAGTTATTTTTATGGAAAATGAAATGTGTTTCTTGAATTTTCTGACTATAGCCCTTATAGTCATATTTAATCTAGATGATTTAGGCCAAATCTTAATACACAAAAAATGTAAATCTCGCTGAAACACACACTTCATTTCTGAATATATATATTGCACAGTGAACCATTACGGAGATATTCCTTGTTATTTGTGTCAGTTTTGGAAAACTTAAACATGCGTCAAATGCAACACCATTGTTTATTTTTTTATGTTAACCGTGCGAAGAAAATGGCGTTTGAAAGCATTAAAATATTTTACTATTGCTCAAAGCATACTGTATTCCCATATTCCTCTTGTACATACAAGGAAATAAGCAATAAGATACTTTCTGCAAATGTTTATCTCAACTAACACAAAGAACATATAGGAATAAGTTTGTAAGAATGGTGAGAACAAGAGTAGAGAAAGTCATATGAGTGCAGTACATCAGATTTTTTCCGTATCAATTTTAAAACCATACATGGCTATTAATTCATTATTTTCCATACTCTAAGAGGAGCCGAAATGATGAATTTTTGTGATTTTTTTTCTTTCTTTACAAATTCAAGTTTTACTTCCATATAAATATTTCAGCCCTTCCGCTCATTTTGGTGTAGATGTCACAGAGATATGCTAACCGTAAATAGATTAAAATTGTCATTTTAAATAAAACTGCATGTAGGTTTCTAGCTTTGCCATTTTATTTACCTACAATTTCTAAAGAACTAGTAATGTTGTAGCCATATGCCCCATTATCTCTGAAAGTTATTGATATACTGTGCTGAAATTTTTATCACACATTTGCAACTAAATGAACTTTTAAGCCCACCTCGGTAGCGTGATGGTTAGCGTGTCTGCCTCACGTTCAAGAGGTCACGAGTTTAAATCTCGCTTTAGGTAAATTATCCGGGTTAAGGCTTTTTCTTTTTTTCCGAGGTTTTCCCTTATGCTGAGAAGAGGAATGTCGGGTAACTTAAAGCTCCATGGACCTAGGGCTCATTTGGGTATCATTTTACCCGTTTCAGTCCTTCACCGTCCGATGTGACATTACCTTGGAGGACGTTAATCAAAAAAACTACTTTGTTTTAATGATAAGGGTTTTATGTGTCTGAGATACTAGCTAGTTGTTTTAATTTTAAACCCCTTATATTTCAATAAAAATTTCGGCATTGCATTAAAAATTATAACTTTGCTTCTTATGAAGAAAATGTGGTTTTTTTTCTATTAGTCGACTGTAAAAATACCTCTGAATATGTCTTTTAAAATTCGACTAATTATCTTAAATGGCCAGGCTTTCGCAGATCAACCCTCAAAACTTTATGAAATGCGACTGAAACGCTAGAAATGTTATTCTAGACCATTCCCCATAGTTTGAAAGCTCTCCAATATTGCATAAGAGGAAGACATTTAGGTTAGGTAAGGTGTAACTTAGGTCAGGTTAGGTTAGGTGTAGCTTGGGTCAGGATAAGTTAGTTGTAAAGTAGGTCAAGTTACGCTAGGTTAGGTGTAGCTTAGTTTAGATATAGGTTAGGTTAGGCATGGCTTAGGTCAGGTATAAAGTAGGTCAAGTTAGGTTAAGTTAGGTTAGGTGTAGCTCAGCTTAGATTTGTTTAGGTTAGCTTAGCATAGGTTAGTTTACGCTAGGAGGAAATAAGCGACTGAAGGTATAGAAATTCCGCCTCTCTCTCTTTTTAAGCCGAGTGTTGTCCCTAAAATCTTTTGGTTTTTGCAGAACTTTTGGTATTTGTTTGGTGGTTTGAGGTATTTTGGGAAGCTAGAAATTTAGGTACGTATTTTTACATGCCTAATGCGTATGTTATGATCAAACGAATGTTTTCCGGCGGTGTTGGTGTTCAGGAGCATGCCCAGTGATTAATTATGAATAAAAATCAACGTATTAACAACGGCTTTAATTACGTGTGGACTGTGTGTTTGATGTTTTGATTAGTGTTAAAAAGACAAGTATTCCAAAGGAAGCTGTTCATTTTGGGATGTTCTTAGATATAGATATTAGCTTCACGTATCAGTCCCTCCAGAAATTAATAAGCCATGCCAAAGGAACCACAGAGAACAAGCTTTAGAGGGAATACATACCTCAGTATACAGCCGCCTTTGACAACATCCACAGACTCCCCCACCATTGCTTCTACTCTCACTCTACGAACAACAGAACCAGATATCAACTGCTTAGTCAAACCTGTGGACAGCCACAACTCAGCCCGAGCGACATGACTCGTAAACAAGTGCAAGGTTGGCCAACCCTACAGCATAACATAAAAAGCGTCTGATTGACATATGCATTTTCTAAACCCCATGGTATTTTATTGGGTGTTTTGAATTCCATATTCTTCTTCTCTTATTTAATCCACGTTAAAATTGAATATAAATGTTAAGGAACACTGGGAGTGAAATTTGAAACTTCCACAGTTCTTGATAGATTTCCTGAAATTTTTACTGTATTTGTATTTATATGACAATAGGATGCACACCAAATTTCATTAAAATTGGATAATTAGTTTATGATATATAAATTATTTTATGAATTTAATAGACACATTTTCAAAATAGAGCTCGCCTCTATTGACTTTTCCAAATTCATTTATATTGGCAGAAATGATACTTTAAAACATGGGTAACAATTGTATGAAGAGATATTTCAAATACGTTTGCTGATTATGCTGTACATATTTTTTAATAACAAACAAAATTTAATCTTAAAAATTGTTGATTTTTTCATACAAAAAAAAAAAATAGTTTTGGAATTCATGTTAATGATAACATCAATATTGAATCATAGTTTTGTTTAGCTGCTATTTATGACTACTTTTGGAAATTTTCATTGAATTTGAAGCAAAACTCAGGCGCGACCTTCTTTTGGAATATGCAGAAATGTAGTTTTGAGAAAAACAGGCTTTTATGTAGGAACATGCTGTGTACGTTAAGGGAAGAGCGCTATTTGAAAGGGCCGTAATGACCACATGGAGTGGGGGATATGAATAATGTTAGCTGATCCAAATGCACAGTTGTTCCAGAAACATTTTAAGGTAAAAAAACAATTTTCGACTTTTTGGCAATTTGGACCAAAATTTCACTCCCAGTGTCCCTTAACCCAGTGATGTCCAACATTTGCAAAAGCAGGGAGTGTGGGTATACCACCGTCTACCATTAGCGGACTTTGCCTCTCTTTAACCCCCAGCCGTACCTTGTGTTGCAGTGGCGGGTACGTTGCGTTTGATTTACTAAAGCAATTTCAAATGTTGTACAATAAACATCTGTTCAATGGTGATTTCTTTGGTACTGTTTACGTTGAAGAAGTCTTATCAATATTTGGGAACAAAGTCGAAGTGCATAGGCTTAGAAAATACACCAAGTGAAACTCTGTTGGCAAATATATGTAGAGCCATACTCATTCTTATACACACTATTCTTGCTGTTGCTTATTTCTCTATCTAATCAACATAAGTATTTTCAGAAATTACCTTATTGGGAACTTTTTTGTGAGGTACAAGGGGAATATAGGCATACGGTAGCTTAAAGTGATAGTCAAATGCTATTTATATTAGCTGGAAGAAATCAGTTACCAAGAGGGATTACATTAAATGTCGGCGGGTGTCATGGCGCCAGCATGGCAGGGAGAAAGAATGTGCCCTGAGAATCTCGTCCCCCGGATTGGACGGCGACCCTGTTGGTTTCAGGGCCCTCCATGGAAGGCACTGTAGATTCAAATCTTACAGAAAGCTTTGTTTTTCCCCTAACTTTGTGTTTAGCATTAGACATTTCAGTACGACAGTTAAAAGGAATTCATTTGCCCTAAGATTATAAATAGGTATAAATGTACTACACCGAAGTATATTGTAAAATTGTAAAGGTGACTCATAAGAAATTTGAGACAGCCAATGTATTGTCCATAGCTCAACAACATAACTCAGTTATATGGTGTTAAAGTATTGATAAGCAGGTACTGAAGAAAATCGGGTGAAAAGTTGTATTAGGATGTCTTTAAAACTGTTGCCCAAGTACAGAAATATCGATTCACAGCAGTTTGTTATCAGCATTCTCAAAATTTAATCCACAACACTCTCTCAAATCTCGAATGTATCACTTAACAATGCGACTCAGCCACTCACGCATGCCCTGAGAAAGAGATCTCATTTCACTACATGGGCAACTGTTAAAAGTTTCACCAAAAGTCAGGATACCGGAGGTGGCGTTGAAAGTGGTACACACAGGGAAGACGGTATCATATTCAAATGATATTTTCTTCTTTTCAGATCTATACCAAAATGTTTCCCTTTAAGCACTTTCAGTATATTTTTATTTTTACTTTTTTTTACTATTAAGTAGAGGAAGTATCACATTCCACCCAAAAACTTGATGTCGACATTTCACCGGAAATATATGTTTTAAGCCCCCCTGAATCCAAGAAAGAAGCATTTTTAGAAAAAGGTCCGTGTGTTTCTATCTGCCTGTGGAGAGCATGACTCAAAAACGAAAAGTTGGCTAGAAACCAAAGTTGATATTTAAGCTTAATGTCTTTCAAGGATTCGCCACGAAGATTTTGAAAAAAATTGCCTCACCTTAAACTACTCTTTACGTGGACATTTTTTTCGCAATTTTTGATTTTCTTGGAAATGGTTCTAACGAGTTTGATTAAAATAACATATGTTTAAGATACTTTTATGACAAATGAGATGTATATTTTGAATTTTCTGAATATAGCCCATTTAGTCCTGTTTACTCTGGATGGCTTTTGAATAACTCCTAAACCGTAAAAGATAGACAAAATCTTACTATTTAAAGTATTTGTATTATTTGTAGAGTGAACCATTTCGAAGATATTCCTTGTTATTTATGTCAGTTTTGGGGAAAAAAAAAACTCTCGTCAAATGTAACATTGTTGTTCACTTTTATATATGTGAACCGTACAAGAGAACGGAATCTCTAAGCTTTAAAAGGTTTGACTATTGCTCAAAGCGTACTGTATTCCCATATTCCCTTGCACCTACAAGGAAATAAACAGTATGATAACTTCTGGAAAGTTTACCTCAACTAACATGAAGAAGATATAGGAATACGATTTTGTAAGAACGGTTAGCAGAAGAGTAGAAACAGGCATGTGAGTGCAACACATCAGATTTTTACAATATGTAATGATCAATGAATAAGTACTTTACAAAAAAACAAAGCTGTGGAAGGTTCATTTCTGGTAAGGGGATCAAAGCTGGGGAAGTTTGCAAACAAGACTGTATTTGTGGAAGCCTAAGGGAGGATGATATACGTGGTATTGACACACACACACACACACACACACACACACACACACACACACACACACACACACACACACGCACGCACGCACGCACGCACACACTCATTCAGTAATATCTACAAACAAAAGTGCTGGCTTCTGAGTTGGCCATTATAAATTGCGGAGCATTTATTTATCCAGAATCAAAAATAGCCTCCAAAATGGTTACAGATTTATTACATGTATAGATGAACTACGAACCTTGCTCTCTACAGTATTGAGTTACACAGCACACACTTTCCCGCGGCAGGGGGGTAAAAGTTACAAGCACCAATTTGTCCAAACAAAATCCGAACGTGGTCTCGGATATTTGGAAGCCAGACGTAATACAACCATAACAAAAAATGTAGCATTTAACATGCTTATAGCCAAGCTGTGATTCAGTGAGGAACTGCCCAACACCTGGTTCTAAAAACATTTACTATGAAGGTAACCCCTCTGTGAGCTTTCCAAAATCCACAGTGTTTTCCTGAACGTGTGGAACCTTTTACCACTTTTATATCTGTATAAAGAAATTTGTCTGGAAATAATGTGACACATATGTCACATGAAACTAGCCACTGTCGTTGTCCATACATTTTTGGCACCTCTTTAGGAAACTATCCATCACTCGCCGTAGTTAACGTTGAGAAATGCTGGCAATTTCCAGGCGGATATTTTTGGTTTATTTCTTCCAGGATGAGTGGGTTTGTCTTGTGCACTTCATGCTTTAAGTTACTCCAGAGATAGAAATGGCAGCGGGTCAGTTATGGGGAACAAGAGGGCAACAAATTTCTACTAATAATTCTGTCATGAAACACACTTATAATTGTTCTCATCGAAAGATTGACTATATGAGATGTTGCAGAGTCTTGTTGAAAAAAGACAAAATCACGCTCCCTGTTGGTTAATTCTCTACAAAAGGGCGCAAAATTGTATTCACATATGTACAGACGTCAACTGTTAAGTGAGGGAAAAAAAAAAAAAAAAAAAAAAAACAAAAAAAAAAAATGGGCCTATAACTCTTTCTCCACTAATGGCGCACCATAATGCTTACTGAAATGACTGAGTTAACACAATACGAATCATAAATAAATACACGCTATGTAGTAGAAAACAAATGTTGAGCCATAATACACTTTGTGACTAAGTACAGGACAAAATAATAAAGCATACTGGTAATAATGCAGGCGCACGATATCGCGTCGACTCAATACTGATTGTGAGCAGAGGAGAGAAAAACAAGTGATGCTCGTGACCTTGTGTATATCAGCTGCTGTTATCATATTTCCGCGTTCGCAGTTGAAAAACATCACGTAGCGGTTCACATGTGTTTGAATCTCTGTGTATTTATCATATAAGTTTGTTTGCCAGAAAGAGTGGCTTTATTGAGGAAAAGTAATGTAGCTTATCTGTGCTCAAACAACTTTAGCGAGCTTCAGCTTGGGGAAATACAGTATTAACCTGTTTAGCAAGGTTTTCTCTTCGCTTTTGCTCAAAACTGCCGGCGAACCATATTCAGCTTTACATATTAGCCACGCAATCAAATCACAACCACCACCACTGCCACCGCCACTGCCACCGCCGCCACCACCACCAACGCCACCGCCACCGCCACCGCCACCGCCACCGCCACCGCCACTGCCACTGCCACCGCCGCCACTACCACCGCCGCCACCACCACCACCGCCACCGCCACCACCACCGCCACCGCCACCGCCACCGCCACCACCGCCACCGCCACCGCCACCGCCACTGCCACTGCCACCGCCGCCACTACCACCGCCACCGCCACCGCCACCACCACCGCCACCGCCACCGCCACCGCCGCCGCCGCCACCACCGCCACCGCCACCGCCACCGCCACCGCCACCGCCACCGCCACCGCCACCGCCATCGCCATCGCCATTGCCACCGCCACCGCCGCCGCCACCACCGCCACCGCCACCGCCACCGCCACCGCCACCGCCACCGCCATCCCCACCGCCACCGCCGCCGCCACCGCCACCGCCGCCGCCACCACCTCCACCATATTGTTGTTGACATTATTGCTATTAGTTTTACTTTCTCTACTACGTACAGTAAGCAATTGAAGTCTTGTATGCGACTTAAAAATTCAACGTTGAGATTTCACCGGAAATATGTGTTTTGAATCCCCTGAATAAAAAAAAATCAGATTAGTATAAGGTTCACCCAAGTGTGTGAGTGTGTGTGTGTGTGTGTGTGTGTGTGTGTGTGTGTGTGTGTGTGTGTGTGTGTGTGTGTGTGTGTGTGTGTGTGTGTGAGTGAGTGAGTGTGTGTGTCTAACTCAGAAAAGTCGGTTAAATACTAAACTTGGTATTCTAATTTAATATCTTTCGAGGATGGGGCATGAGGATTTTGAAGAAAATTCCTCCGCCCCTAACTACTCTTTGCATGGAACTTTTTATCGAAAATGAATATTTTCTGAAAAATGGCTCTAACGATTTTGATTAAATGCTATGCATTTAAGATATTTTTTAGGTGAAGGAAGTGTACATTTTGAATTTTCTGGCTATAGACGACGCAATCCTATTTCTTCCTGATTACTTTTGCGTAACTGGTAAACCGTATGAAAAGACCAAGTTTTACTGTACAAAAATGCAGATTTCGTTGAAACTCACGATGTACGTCTAATTATCATTTTTGTGGAGTGAACATTTGCAATACTGTAGGCCGCTCTCAAATGGGAAATCGTTATTCATTTTTTATCCCTTGGTCGTGCAAAGAGAACGGAATTCCAAAGATATCACGGAGAGATCACTCTTAAAAAATTGTCGCTTAAAGCCTACTGTAGTGCCCTTGTACCTACAGGAAAATTAGCAGTAAGGTAACTGGTACAAATATTTATCTCGATTAACATGAAGTAGATAGAGAAATAAGTGTTTGCAAGAATAGTTTGGGCAAGAGGGGAGGTTGAAGTCACCTCCTTCCTCGCGCAGGGACAGAATGTCGCATTTATCCGTGATTACTGAGTTCCATTGGCGGCATTGTGCCGTCATTCTTATGTACAGGAAATCAAAGGCGTACCAGTCACATTCTACTCCTACCCATTTCTACTCCTACATTCTACCCATTAAGTTTCTGAGGATTACTTTTTTGGCACGATTTACCTTTCAGAAGGTCGTCAGAATTGGGTGCAAAGGATGAAATGCAGTCTCAAAAGATAGGCAAGACGATTTTGACTTATCTTGCTGCGATACTCACTTTTAATGTAGTTTATTTTTAAAAATGTTTGTTCGCAGATACAAGTGGAGCCAAAGAATACCATTAAACTGCACATAAACAAACATAATCTCCGATACTCACAGCAGGACAGGGACCTAAATAATTCACGCCCTTCTTTCTCAGAACATTTTACGGTCGTGGAATTCTGCAATGCAAGTAGTTTCATATTTTGTAGCTCGTGTGAAGCCTCACACATGGAAACTTCAAAAGTGCAAAATACTTGGATTTTGGTTTCAAAAGTTTTTAGGTATTCAAATTGTGAAGAGAATGTATCGTACAATTGTTTCGAAAGTTCGTTGTATTTTTCCAGGAGAATAACGTTTATCGTGAACACGAAAAACAAGCAAGGGAAATTGTATAAATCTGCAAGTGCCAGTTTTACAAGTGGAGTTCTTAACTTTATCGTCTTCACCTCGAAAACAAAAATATACGTCCTGCCATTGAATTGTATGTAATATTATATGTACTCCACGCCATCCACCTCTGACAAGCAGGTCTGGTTCTACTTGACTTTGTTAGCGAAAGGAGGAAAATATCGTGTAGGGGAAGTGATCGTGCGCTCTCTTGTTGAACAGCCCTGGAGCAGAGAAAGTCCTGGGAGTGCAACCAATCAGATTATTTTTTCTTTTTTGGATAGGTAAAGGCATACTAAGCTGGAGTTGCACAGCAGCATAGAAATGGCATTATTTGTTGCGTTGGTTTGGGCTTTACAACCAATAAATTTGTATGAAGTTGCTGTACCTCGCTGTGTGCACGTTTGGAACCCAGGGAGTTAGGAGGGTAAGCTCCACTAGTTTTAAACTTTGTAGCCAATTATCGGTTATCATTCCGCTCCCTACTGGAATTCGTCAGCTGTCAAAACATAAACGTGGTTTATTTGGCCATTTGCAGAAATTACTCCTGAGGCTTCCCTGGGGTAACACAGCTTGTGGAACGAACCTCCATATTTAATCTTCATTCGTGTGTCACTGCGGTGCTAGAGCTGGTCGTAAAACATTGTGCAGTTATTGAAGCCTTCAAATGAAGGTTCTGGAGTGCCAGTTAATAGATCTTTGTGATATGTTATAGTTAAGAAATTGTGTTCCTTGTTTACTATCCCTATACAACTGTGCACCAAGGCTATTTAACCGTCGTATAAAGTAAAGGTGAATCATCAAATTCAGAAGGGCACATAAGAGTGGTGTAGTTATGTATTATACTTGCACTTTCAAGTTATGGCCATTTATTAAACCACATATACATAGGCAACACAGCTATGGCAACATACAATGTAAGTTCATTTTTCCACATAGTCCCCAAGAGACTGTATCGGATCGGACAACCAACTATTCTATTCCAGAGGTGTAGAGATCACCTCCAGTGCTGTGTAACCACTTGCTGGATACAGCTGCTGTCACCTTCTGATCGTTTCGGAATTGTCGTCCACAAAGATGTTTTTCAGTTTACTAAACACAGAGTAATCCCATGGCGCTAAGTCTGAACTGTATGGGGGATGTTGTCTTACCTCCCACTTGAATCGCTGTAGCAGTTCCGACGTTTGGTGGGCACGCCCATAATAAGGAGCAGTGATTTCACAATGAATGTCCATGTAACTGAGCTGTTTAGCCCACGGAAATCTGATTGTTGCACGCAGCTCCAATTTGGAGCGAATATCCAGTTGGCATGCCATTGAGCCAGGCCTGCTCTGCTCACACAACACGACGGGATACCACACCACGCTACCTATCGGATGTGTCAGCAGTTACTGCAGCTTGCTACACATTGGCCACCGTCACGACACACAGCGTGCTCTTGTGGCGAGCAAGTGCAACTTACTTTTTGATTCACCCTCGTACCTATATCCAGAAATTGTAAGTAATATCTAAACCAGAGATGTCCAACACTTTGAAAAACCTTATCTAATGAGCGGCTATACCCACCTCCACTCCTTCAGTTGGCGGGACAGTCAGTATCCAGTGACGGACACAAGCAGGCGATTCCATTGTTGTTTCTAACTCATAGTTTGAATTATCAGGGAATGTCAAATACTTCGTGAAGTATTTCCCAGGTATTCCTCATTATTTGTTTGAATTCGCTAATGCCTATATATATTTTTTTTTTTCAAATAGCAATATCTTATTCGTCTTTTTATCCTTTGGCCTTGCAAACAGAACGGAATTTGAAAGGCATCGCATAGCAACTAGGACTTAAAACATTTCACTATCGCTTATAGTCTACTGTATTCCCACATTCCCCTTTCAGCTACAGGTAAATTGGCAATGAAATGCTACCTGAAAATGCTTGTGTCGATTAAAATGAAGTAGATAGAGAAATAAACATGTGCAAGAATAGTTTGTATAATAATGAGTATAGCTCTACATATATTTGCGAACAGTTTCTCCCAATTGAAATATATTAAAATCTGTATCTCAATAGGTTACGCGACGATCACTTAGTGGATCCTCTAAGGCTTTGTTGCCAAATATTCACTTCTTAAACCCAAGCAGTACCTACCAAGAAGCCACTATGTTTAGCACATAAGATGTCAAAATACTTTCGTAAATCAAACGCAACGCACATGTAACCAACCGGCCACTGCAACGCAATGCACGGCTGGGGGTTAAAGAGAGACAAAGTCCGTGTATAGTGGAAGAGGTAAACCCAACCTCCCCAATTTCGCAAACGCTGGACATCTCTGATCTACAGTTATGAGTGTGGAACGACTTTCATAAGGTTTATATCTGGTGCTTCCAACTTGGCACTTTAAGTATCTTAATTTTGTGGTTGTTTGTGGCCGTTTAGATAAGAAATGCTGTGTGTAGACTGAAACTAAAATTCCAAAATCACAAACCTCATTTCTCTATAACTTCTCTCAGCAGTTTGGATTTTATTTAGGGCTTACAATACTTCAAACAACAATTTTCGAAAATTTCTTTGGAAGGTTTAGGAGGTTTTTAAGTTTTCAGTACATATTTTAAATACAGTTCACCTTATTCTTTATTCATGACGATGATAGGGCATCAGGAAGGTGGGTTCTGACAGCAACCTATAACTATACAGGGAGTAAAGATATAGATCCCATGTTTAAATTGCTGAGGAGATACATTGAAATTCATAAAACAGCTGAACAAATAGTGGTATGCCTCAAAGAATATCAACTGTTTGTCACATTTACAGTTTTTGTAAATAATCGCCTCAGATCTCAAATTTAGAAGATCTCAAAATGTGGTATTAAAGCACTAGCAAAATTAATTTCGTAAGTCATCAAAATTTATGGAAACTTCACGTGGGGAGCAAAATACTGTTAATTATTGGACATTTGAGGAACAGGATCCTAAACCTGAGTTTAAAGTGGTGTCTTTTTTTTTTTTTTTTTTTTTTTTTTTAATAAAAAGGTTTGTTCCTTGTTTATCACAAAATTATACAAAATTTTCCAGCTTTAAATAACCATGAATAGGACTTTTAAAAGGCACGTGGAAAAGAGTTAAAGGACTGCTTTATTATTTGCTACTATCTCGAGTCGCATTTTTTAAGGCCATTTGGCAGTGTCAGAATAGCAATTTCCATGCAGGTTCTCAATGCAATATATGTTAGTGTTCCTTGAAAACCATGTAACCTATCATAACGCAACTTTTACCAGTTATAAAACACCTTCTTCTAATTCAGCAACTATAATCAAAACGTAAGCAAAGTTTGTAAGTTTTTCTCTATTGATATTCCAATAAACAAAAAATGTTCTTCTCTAGGTGCGTTTTTCTCCTGAATAATTAGAGTGACACATTTCAAATTTTGAAGTCACTTTAAAAACATGTTATCCAACATATCTGATGCACAAGCAAGACAGTTTAATCCATAATAGCAATTTAAAGGTAAATAACTATGCACTGCATATTTTTTAACTTTTTTGGTGTTTAAAAACACTTTTTGAGGAATTTCATGAAAGACAAACGTAAAGCGCTTTCATCAGCTGTTTAGAGCTGTAAATGCACAAAAAATCAAAGCTCCATCTATTCTACTTTTGTGGAAAAGTCTACCCAAAGTTTTTTTTTTTTTTTTTTTTTTTTTTTTTTTTTTTTTTTTTTTTAAAAAGCAAGTTAAGGTAATTGATAAAAGAGGATAATGTTGTGCAGTGTTAAACGGGGCGTGACAACCTGGCCGCCATATTTAAAGCTCTATTAAAATTCATTTAACTGTCGCAAACACACAGAATCTTATATGGGCATGTTTTGGAAGCTATGTACATTCATTTTGAACAAAAATAAAACAAATCAATTTGTTTATCCAAAAGCACTTCGAAGTGTCCTTAGATGCTAATTCGAGTGTTACAACGCCCAAACCATCAGCAAGTGTGAGATGTATTTTTTATATTACCATTTTTATGTTATGACTTATATTAATTTTATATTTTTAGAAATGCCAATTTATATGCTAACCTGAAAAGTGGGTTTAAATATTTTTAAGGACAAGCTACTCATATGACACTAAAATCAGATAAAGCTTGTTTCAAACTTTTGCGTATGATTTTTATGGACAGTTCCAACAATTAAACTAAATGTTTGAGGCAAGGGATTTATATACGTGTGCCGATAGCTTTGCACCGCCTTCGTAGCGTATAGGTAGCGCGCCTGACTCTGGCACGGAGGACTCGGGTTCAAGCCCCGGTACTGCCATGGGGACTTTTCCCCCGCTGGGAGGTCTGGCACGGGGCGCACTCAGCCTCGTTAGGTCCCGGAGGGGCCAATTGAAGAGCTACCTGAGGGAGAAGTAGCGGCCCAGGTCGCTGGGTCGGAAAGGCTCGGGACGCTGACCACGTCCCACCCTCCAGTACTACATCCCACTCATGACGCCTGTAGTGGCCAGAGGTGGGAGATGCAGCGGCCGGGTGGCAAGCCTTAGCCTTTCATGGGCTGTTGCGCCGCGGGAGGAAATACAGATTCTATAATTTTCTAAACTGATGTAGCGATTTCTGCTGTTAGACTGTTAATAATTGTAGCTGTAAAAGATTAAAAGCTTCCCTGTTACAAGACAATTTTAATTTAAATGCTGCTGGAAACATTTTAAATTCCTAAATAATTAGGAACTGCATCCCAGTCGTGACATGCAGGTTCGTATGTAAAGTTTTGGGCCAGTCAGAGACACTGGATCTAGTTTCTCAACAAGCCGGGATATACATCCATGTGATGTCTATGATGGAGAGAGGCTTTCACGTAGCATATTGAGTTTCTGCGCTAGTCAGCATGGTGCCAAGCGACTAACAGCAGCTTCTAGCACCCCATGGCTTGATGGGACTGTGCGCGTGTCTTCCATTTTGTATTTTTCACACCCATTCCTTTGCTGCATGGCGCCTTCAATCTGCCCAGACTCCAGCGCCACAAAAATTCCGTCTTCTACCTCCCACCGTTAATATGATTTTCAACAGCCTGGCGCGTTTTCTGCTTAGTAGGCCGAAAAGTCAGTTCCGCTACGAATCGACCAAGTGCTTTTTTGTTTGGCAAAAGTATACTTTACCATTGAAAACGTGTACCATAACCGAAATTGCGTCAACATATTTCAACCATTCAGGCAATAGCTTTTATGAAAAAAACGCATGTGAGCAATGTGTAAGCAGAGTAGGCGTGCAGGGCCTGGCTGAAATCTACAGCACACAACAGTTGATCACACTGAACAACAAATTTCAACTTCTGTTTTTACACTTGAGCGAAAATAGGTGACTATGCTGAACTCAAATTTGAAATCCAAAATTCTCTATGACGTAGCAGAAATGGGTTTCAATGTTTTTTAAAAAAAATAACGCATACAATAGATGCAATTAAAATATTGTAGCCAATCCTGAGGTTAAATAATTTCATATAGCTCAATATTATAACGAAAAAGTTATGCAGAATCCATAAATTGAAGTTAAGGGTACATATGACTGAGTTTTGACGATTTTTTGTAAAAAATTGAATTTTTTTATTTTAGCGTTAAAAAATATTACAATCTTTCCTCTATCATATGCATCCATTGTTTTTTCAGTTCCGGATTTTTTAAAGCTTACAGAAGCCATCCTTTAACTCCATGTGCGTGGTATTTAAATGTCCATATATGCTCATTTTTACGATATAACTGTTACTGTTACTGTGCCATTTCACTCCTATTTTGAACTTGCTAATGATTGGCTACTGCCATTTGTAATGTAATTGAAAATATCATCTGAAGAAAGAAACAAGAGGTCTGAGGGGGAGACATATGGTCCAGGGCAATTCTGAGGTCAGTTTATTTTCTTTTGCCTTTTTCTCAGTTTGCAATTTTTCAGCATTTTGCTCTATACAAAATGCTCCTTGCGGAGCATTTCTTATCAGAATGACTTGAAACTTGCACAGTATATAGTAATATGTACTAAAAATAAAAATTGTATTGGGTTTTGATATCAGATGGCTTTTAGTGTGTTTTTTATCCTTCAGAACATGCTGTTACTCCATATTTTTTAAAAATTATGAAATATAAATATTTACATTTTTCTGTAAGCCAAACAAATAACCAGATATAAAAACCCAATACAATTCTAATTTGTCCTTGTTTAAAGAGCATCTCTACAAAATTTTAGAATGATTGGATGAATACTTTGTCGCAAGGGACTTTTTAAGTGCGACTATTAATTTATTTAAATAATTTGCAATATTTGTTGAACCAAGCAACATACAGAGTTGAAAATTTGCACAGCATAATATGGTTACAATATAAATATGCACACAACATTTCATCAAAATTAATTAAAAGATATGGAAGTTGGAAAATGCAGTCATATGTACCCTTAAAGTGCACTAACAATCCATATTTAGGTAGCTGTCATACAAAAACTTAAAACTATTATTAATTTTGCTCACTTAAAAAAAAAAAAACAAATAAACTTCGAGAACACTTCCGCCCGCTTGTAGCTGACATGAGAAACCTCCCTTATGAGCTGCCAACAATAGTCAGCTAATATCCTAGGTGACCACTTTCCACTGTATCGCTTCTCCATGGCACTTGTATCCTGAAGAAACCGTTGTCATCACTCACAGACCCCAGGTTGAGAGGGAACAAGTGCAACTGCGAGTACAGAAATTGTATTTTTAAGCACACATTGCACCGTAAATTATTATATGCCTTTAGCATGTTCTCAATAATTTCCTTGTAGTTGCCAGCTTTTGTATTTCCCAGGAAAATTTTGCACATTGTTTTGAATCCCACCCATGTCGCTTTCTCGTTTTCGGAAGGTAGTTCTTCAAAATGCTTGTCTTCCATCAATTTGCGTATTTGTGGGCCAATAAAAATATCTTCTTTTAATTTTTCTTCGCTTATTCTTTGAAACCGTTCTTTCAAACACCGACAACCCCATCTATCTCTGTTCAGAGCCTTCACAAATTTTTTAATTAAGCCTAAATTAATGTGAAGTGTCGGTAGCAAAATTTTGTGTTTGTTAACTAATGCTTCATACTTAACACTCTTTTCACCCGGTACTAAAGCACTCCTTACAGGCCACTCAGTTGCTACATATGTTTTTCTGTAGCATGACTCTCTCACTCACATATAATACAACAAAACTTGGTGAAACCACTCTGCATTCCCAGGAGTAGCCCTATGACCTTTAAATCTCCACATTTTTGCCATTCACACTTTGCAAAGTTTATAGCTTTCAAAATTATCTCCAAATTCTCGTATGGTTCTTTCATCTGACAGCATGACCTATAAGGACGGAAGGATAAGAGTTACCATTATGTAATAAAACTACATTTAAGGGACACTGGGAGTGAAATCAAAAAGTCTAATGTTTTTTTTTTTTTTTTTTTTTTTTTTTTTTTTTTTTTTTTTTTTTTTTTTTTTTTTTTTTTTTTTTTAACCTTTAAATGTTCCTGGAACACCTGTACATTTAGATCAGCTAACATTTTTCATGTCCCCCACTCCATGTGGTCATTACGGCCCTTTCAAATAGCGCTCTTCCCTTAACGTACACAGGATGCTCCTATATAAAAGCCTGTTTTTCTCAAAACTACATTTCTGCACATTCCAAAAGAAGGTCGCGCCTGAGTTTTGCTTCAAATTCAATGAAAATTTCCAAAAGTATTCATAAATAGCAACTAAATAAAACTATGATTCAATATTGATGTTATCATTAACATGAATTCCAAAAACATTTTTTTTGTTTGAAAAAAAATCAATAATTTTTAAAATTAAATTTTCTTTGCTATTAAAAAAAATATGTACAGCATAATCAGCAAACGTATTTGAAATATCTCTTCATAAAATTGTTACCCATGTTTTAGAGTATCAGTTCTGCCAATATAAATGAATTTTGAAAAGTCAATAGACGCGAGCTCTATTTTGAAAATGTGCCTATTAAATTCATAAAATAATTTATATATCATAAACGAATTATCCAATTTTAATGAAATTTGGTGTACTTATTATTCTCATATAAATACCAACACAGTAAAAATTTCAGAAAAATCTATCAAAACATGTGGAACTTTCAAATTTTAATCCCAGTGTCCCTTCGACGAATCAATGAAAAGACGCCATTTGGATAGCTTGTAATTGTCACTCAGTTTTTCCAAGAGCCCATTAACAAGGAAGACCTTTCAAAGAAGTCATTTAAGCCCTCGTCAAAATGCTGAAGTTACCTCACCTGCAATAAAACTCTTACCAGCCTTGAATGACAACAGATGTTGACAGGATGAGATGACTGATAAAGGTTGCGGCGGTGGTAGTGGCGTAGCGCAGCGGATGTTTGCAAATCACAAAACTGGCAATATCTACAAAACGTAGGGGACATCACAAAACGGGTTTCAGTTCTGAATTTCGTGCTTAAAAATCTATTAGAATTGCCTATTTTTAGTCAGGTGCAATTTTCATTGTTGTACAGTATTATTCATTCTTACAGCCAGAAAATATCAGGTTGTCATTTTAGCTAACAATCGAGTAAGGTGTAATTTTGGATGTCTCAGTCAATTACGTAGGTGCGTTCGTACAAAAACTATAACGTTTAAACTCCCTGGCCCCTAGCCAGCTGCCAAATGCAGCAATGTTAAATGAAAGAACTTAATTTTAATTAGCTTACCAAAAAGAACATCCTAAGCTACTCAACTGAATTTGATGCATTCATCCTTTCACAACAGAAAATCATATCCCAGTCACCAATTTATTCAATTTATTTGAGTGTCGGTCGCTATCTGAATATAACATTGGATCTTTTTTTTTTTTTTTGCAAATATATTGGTTATTCCAGAGCTTTAAGTGGTCCTTCACTGTCTTCAAATTGTATTCCTGTGTTTGTGTTACATGTTCATACCGCCCAATTTGCGTCTAATTAATTGTATATTGAAAGAATATTGGTCTGACAGTGGCTTTAGATGTCAATGCTTGGTACTTGAAAACCCACCCGTATTTGCCTCAGGGCTGCCTCGTTGATATGGAAATGCCCGGGGAGTTTGATATTATTGTTATTCTGGAATAACACATGCTAGGTCACTCGTTCTCTCACTATACAGGGTGTAACAAAAATGTGCGTCAAAAATTTGAGAAAATATTTCTAGCATATAGAGGACAAAAAATGTTATATGAACATAAGTCCGAAATTTGTTTATTTCCATGGTCGAACTTTTTTTCTACAGCTCTGTGTGGATGGTGAAATATATGATACATCCTCTGGCCACAAACCCGCAACGGAATAGTCTACAGCAGTAAACATTCACTTTTATATACACTTAGTTAAATCGGCTGGAGGTGATGTAATCATTGCGTTGCAGTACAATACTGTCTTGTTGCAACATACTCTATTAGCAATACAGCGAGACATGTACTTCAAGCACGATGGAGCTCCTCCTCATTTCAGTCTTACTGTCCGTCTGTGCTCTGAATGGCAGGTTTCCTGGTAGATGGATAGGAAGAGATGGACCAATTTCGTGGCCTACAAGTTCGCCTGACTTAAATCCACTAGATTTTTATTTGTGAGTGCATTTGAAATCTTGTTTTATGCAGCTCCAGTTCCATATTAGAGACTCCCAGAAAATATTTAATTCTCCAGGACAGACTCAGAACATTAAAGAGTGGATGCGATGGCGGGTTGATGTGTGCAATCGGAGCTAATGGAGGCAGTTTTGCACGTGTGTTGTGGCTTCTCGCTTCCCCATGGCAGTCTTATCGAGTATTCTTGTATGGAGTGTAGCTATAGAAAAAGTGATCCAAAAATTAAATAAACAATTTCTATGTTTATATAACTTTTTTTTTTATTTTTATTATTATTATTATTTTTTTTTTTTTTTTTTGTCCTCTATAGGCAAGAAATGTTTTCCCAAGTTTTTGATATACTTTTTGTTACAACCTGTATATCTCTCTCTGGCAAACACGCACATTCCTGTAGAGAGAGATGGATACATTTTAAAAAGATCTAATTTTCTTTGCTTTTGCGCACTGTACCAATTATTGGCGCTCGTGTAACCAGTATTTTTTTAAAAACAAGTCCTTGTCCTTTATGAGCAATATTCTACCAAATATGGAAGCACTTTCGCGTGTGTGGCCACGATAACAGACTTCTCCGCAATTAAAGCCTAAAGGATACAAATGTTTCCCAAGCGGGAGATTCGGGTTTGAATACCGGTACCGGCGTGGAGATTTTCACCCTCTGGAAGATCTGGTCTAGGCTCGTTAGGTTCCTGAGGTGGCGGTCTCTGGTTGCAAAGACATATACCGCCCGAGAGGGACCGATGCGCTGGCCACGTTCCACCTCCGGCATTCTACCCCACTCATGGCGCCTCTGGTTGGCAGAGGCGGGAGATGCAGCGGCCGGGCGGCAGACCTAGCCCCTTTCCCCATGAGGTTAGTTTAGGATACAAAATGACATCTAAACTGATATTATACTTTTTATAAATATCCCATAGACTTTGCTTCTAACTGCTGTTCTGTTTTGGCACTCCCAAAAGCTTTAATTAATTAAACGCTGGGCTTTATATTCAGCAGAGAAAAGCTCTATCATTGATTACATACTATTAAATTAGCTCTTAATCTAAATTACAAGGAACAAGAGAGCACAATTGCGTTGATGAACCTAATACAATAGACGGAGCTTAACGTTTTGTTTTCGCAACTACTGGCCTGGAAATTTGTAAAATAAAGATTGCCTTTCCAAATGAGCAAAGGCTACATACAAAACATGCTTTTGTACATAACAAAGAGACAACCTTTAAAACCCTCGTAGCTCATAAATCGGTGCTAATGTAATGAATTCCCACAAACAAGAAACAAGTTTATACTAAACAAGTAATTACATCTATAACAGCAACCACATTCCATTGCATTCACGTGACTTTCTCTACTCTTGTGCCAACCATTCTTACAAACTCTTATTCCTAGATTATCTTCGTGTTAGTTGAGATAAACATTTTCAGAAATTATCTTGCTGTTTATATTCTTGTAGGTACAAGGGGAATATAGGAATATAGTAGGCTTTGAGCGATAGTCAAATCTTTTAAAGCCTTCAAATTCCGCTCTCCTTGCATGGTTAACATATAAAATATGAGCAACGATGTTCCATTTTACAGGAGTATAAGTTCTCCAAAACTCACATAACTAACAAGGAATACCTCCGAAATGGTTCACTCAAGAAAAAAATTATTCAGACAGAAATTGTGTGTTTTAGCAAGATCTATATTTTTCGTATAGTAAGACTCAGTCTGTCTCTTACGGTTTACCAGTTATGTAGAAGTCAGCCAGAGTAAATAGGACTACTTGGGCTATAGCCAGAAAATTTCATTTGCCATAAAAATATCTCAAACATATTTATTTTGGCGTTTTTATTAAAATCGTTACATTTTCAAGAAAATCAAAGTTTTCGAAAAATGCTCCATGTAAAGGGTAGTTCGTGTCGTGTCCTTGAAAGACATTAAACTTAAATAACAACTTTTGTTTTAACCGACTTTTCGTTTTGGAGTTACGCTGTCCACTTTTTCTAAAACTGTTTTTTTCATTCAGGGAGCCCCAAAACATATATTCTTCCGGGGAAATCTCTACAGAGAATTTTTGGGTGGAATACAATACTTCCCCTACTGTACAATACGTAGTAGAGAAAGTAAAAGGGGAATCGGTATAACTTAAATTTGAAAGTCTCTGAGTGAGCACAAGAGTAAATCAATAGCGGCTTGGCTTTACACTTGGAAAAATAAAAGTACTTTAAAATCCAAACGGGTAACAAGGAACTACTAGAACTGCCTCTGTAGTTTGGTGATACAGGTCCCAAGTTCGAATCTCGGTTAGGGTTAGTTATCTGGACATTTTCCTTTATCCTGAGAAGAGGAATATCAGATAATTTTAAGCTTTATGGACCTTGGGCTCATTTTAGTATCATTTCACCCATTTCTTTGACGCATTGTCCGAGGTGAGTTACGCTGGAAGACGTTTATATATACACAAGTAAATAACAAGGAATAAATAATAATAACAAAGAATATCTCGGAAATGGTTCCGTCACAAGTTTTATTCCATATAAATTACGAGCTGAACTGTACATCTTTGTAGAGTAACATTTTGTATATCTCCTAGGAATTAAGAACTATACAAAACGAATTCAACAATAGGGAGGACTTTGTGGGATATTCCCAAAAAATTGAAGATATATAATTTATTTATCATGCTACGTCTTATGACTGTTAATAACAACCGCTATAACCTGTTTTGAAGAGATAAAAATAACGAACGTTTTTTTGCATAAAGTGTAGTTTGGTACGTGGCAGAATTCTCATAAACATTTTCGTGTCGGGTCTTTTTCGGGGAGATTATTAGGGTTAAAACTAAGAAGTAGAACATTTACGTTTTGTACAATCTCAGCAGGTCGCCTTCTTATTGGGGTGGTAGCAGTGCTATAGGCCCGGGTTCGATTATCAGTGCAGCCATGGGGATTTCCTGGGAGATCTGTTTCGAGGTGCACTCAGCCCCATCTGTTCCCTGAGGAGCTACTTCATTAAGAAGTAGTGGCCTCTGATCTCAAAGACCTAACAACCGGCCGGAAGAGATTGGAGGGCTGACCACGTCCCACCCTCCAGTACTGCACCCCATTCATGACGCCTGTAGTGTGCAGAGATGGGGGACGTAGTGTCGGTAGACCTTAGTTTCTCGCTAAATACAATGTTTCCTCTATTATTACTGATTAATAGAGAAATAAAACTAGAACATTTAAGTCAATTACACAAACTGTAGTGTAATATTTAGTCCTTTTAGCGCTGCTAAGGATCATTGTTATTTAATGTTAAAACCAGCAATTTACTTATTTGATAATCTATATGCATCTGTATATGACAAGCAGAGTTAATTTCAGACACAGATATTGTGTCATTGCTGCTGGGTATTGTCCCTGACGAAGTTAATTGGATATTCAGCTCAGCAGCGTTTAAATACCGTGAAATTCTGTAAATTTTCCACACAATTTAAAGCTAGATACAGGTATTCCCTCCTAATATGCAGAGCGGCTGAAAGTCCACGAGCCCTACATATATATATATATATATATATATATATATATATATATATATATATATATATATATATATATATATATATATATACTTAAACATTTTATTCTCCATCAATTTTTGTACGTGTTTTAAACTGCTATGCCGTTCTTCTGGGTTCTTGTATTTGAAAGAATTAGTACAACTTTGCTGTGCTCATTGAGGATATTCTATTTCAGGTATATGCTGTGGGTGTACAATGGAGTGGTCCTTGGCATTGATATGAGAACATAATTGCAATTTATTTTAACTCTTACACTTAAATCTAGTTTCAGTTTATGAAAAGTCTTATAATTTGCACTCATATAACTTCCTCTACTCTAGTACAAACCGTTCTTACCAGCTCTTATTCCTATATCTTCTTCGTGTTAGTTGAGATAAACATTTGCAGAAATTATCTTATTGGTTATCTTCCTGTAGGTACAAGGGGAATATGGGAATACAATAGACTTTGAGCGATAGTCAAACCTTTTAAAGCCTTCAAATTCCCTTCTCTTTGCAGGTTAACATATAAGAAAATGAATAACGATGTTCCATTTGACATAAGTATAAGTTCTCCAAAACTCACACAAATAACAACGAATAACTCCCAAATGGTTCATTCTACAGGAGAAAAAAAAAAAAAAAAAAAAAAAAAATTAGACATAAAGTGTGTGTTTTAGCAAGGCCTACATTTGTATATAGATTTGGTCTTTCTCTTACGGTTTACCAGTTACGCAAAAGTCACCGATAAATAGGACTACAAAGGCTATTGAAGAAATTTCAAGATATACATTTCATTTGTCATAAAAATATCTGAAACATAAGACATTTTAATCAAAATCGTTAGAGCCATTTCGAGAAAATCAAAACTTGTGAAAAATGTTCAGTGTTTAAGGTGGTTTAGGGTGGAACAGTTTTCTTCAAAATCTTCGTGTCGCATCTTTGAAATTCATTGAACTTAAATTCCAACTTTGGTTACTAAGCGACTTTTCGTTTTTGAGTTATGCTATCCAGTCTGACACACACACACACACACACACACACACACACACACACACACACACACACACACACACACACACACACACACACACAGTCACACACACACACACACAGTCACACACACAGACAGACACACACAGGGACCTTTTTCTCAAAATGTTTTTTTTTTTATTCAGTTGACTTCAAAAAATACATTTCCGGTGAAGTCTCGAAATTAAATTTTTGGGTGGAACACAATGCCTTCTCTACTTTACTATGCGTAGTAGAGGAAGTAAAAATATATTATAGTAAGCTTTAAGCACTTAAGATAAGGATAATTCGTGTATCAATAGCATTTTGTCTTTTATTTTCTAATTTAATCAACTTCGCAATATAATTAAATGTGTAAATTGTTCCATGCAGAATGCCAATTTAGAAAAACACCATAAAAATTAAGAAACAATATGGAAATTATTTACTAACTCGTGGTACAACTGCCAATCTAGGCCAAGGCCTACCGCCCAGCAGCTGCATCTTCCACCTCTACCCACTACAGGCATGTTGACTGGGGTGCAGTACTGGAGGGTGGTACGTGGTCAGCGCTCCAATCCCTCTCGGCCGGTTTTGCGGTTTTTACTACCTGGCGCCGCTATTTCTTTATTCAAGTAGGACTTTTATTGACCCCTCGGGTACCCAACGAGGTTGAGTGAACACCCCCTGCGACAAGGTACAAGGAATCGTAGCCGGGTCACCCACGCCGTAGGCAGAATTGAAAGTATTTATTGTTCCTTTAATGTACTTTTGTTTCGAAACTGCTTTGTCACAGTCGCTTTTATGGAAGTTCCTGAATGTAATCAAGGTTTTTATGGTTAGCGGGGTCACTGGTGGGCTGCGCTACGGTGGTGCTTAAGCTCTGGAAATACGGTGCGCAACTGAGAGGTGGTGCTTCGGTCGGCCACCCGCCATCTCAGGGAGACTGATTGTTCAGCCGGAACTGGTTGGTGGAGGAGGTGACCTGGAACTCCGTCGCGCTGAAGAACTTGCCTGCACGTGTTAGGGACCCACCGCAGTTGTAGTTCCCCTGTAGGGTACTCTCATATTATCCTTCCTTCCAGGGTGTGACGCACAATAGGTCATCGACTGACGTGCCAGAATCCCTACCGTGACAGGGCTGATACACAATTTGCTACAATTGATTTTATTTGTTATCTGATTTTATTCCGTTGTTTGTTGCAACCTCTGGTTAACTCATTGAAAAGGTACAACATTGAGGAATTAGTGAATATACTGTATCTTTCAAAGAACTTATATGAATCAACGGTGATAAATCCCTCCACATTTCCCTACATGTGCCTTTGAATGTCCTTAAGCTGAATAACAATGCGCTTAGTCACTTTTGTTGAATTTTTAGAACTTTATAGAGCCTGCTTCATATTTTTGTTACTCTTATAACCACATATAAGCTGTTGTTTATCTGTATTGCATGCTTACTTATGTGAAAAGAGAGATAATGTTCTATAAACGCAATTTATCAACGACCAAATGTGTGAACTACAGAGCCCTCCTTTGGACGCATGGCTGGCATAATAGGAATTTTCTTGACACAGCAAAGCATGCTGAATATGTATAGCCTCTTGAATTCAAGCACATGCACTTCTCTTGAAAATTATGGCTGCAATAATCACCTACTTTAATCACAGAGGAGTTTGCAACGGGTGTACTTGTGTTTCCACACCTGTTTTAAGAACATTTATAGTAACACTCTTAATTATTATTTATGTATGCCAACAAACATAATGCTGGTGTTTAAAAACACTCAAACCGTGTGTGGGCAATGTGTAAGAGGTGAAATCAGCACTGAAAAAATTCAGTTCCATGGCATTGATTTGAACCACGGATCTTCCGCTTGTTGAGCGGCTGCTTTAACTACTAAGCTACCATGGCCATCTTGCCAACATGATATTAAACATTGCCCACACACGACTTGTGTGTTTTAAAACACCAGCAGTAAGCTTGTTGGCATAAATAAATAATAATTACCATCTAAAGGTTACTTAAACCCATAAAGTACTTACCATTTGTAAGTCGTCCTTGGGGTATTTATCTCTGATGTGAGATTCTCTTGTGGTCTACCGGGAGAGTACGAATCGGCTGGGATAAAGGAAAAGAGATAAATAAAATACGGGGCAAAAAATTTCCAAAAATTATCTCAATACCAAAAACAAAAATGCAAATTATATTTCACACATAATCACTCTCACAAAGATACAAATACCTATAAATAACAACTCATTCTGCATAATCATAATGCAATGGAATTTCTAAGTTTATAAAAATAAAAATAGTTTTTTGAAAAATATGTAACTGCTTGTAGGATGACAAATATAAAATAATTATTAAATTAAAACAAATTTATCACCTCACTTCAATAAAATAAAATATAACATTTCATACATACCAACATCACTCTCACAAAGTTACAACTATTACACAACAAACAAGAAATATGTAAAATTAAATATTACATACAATTATGAATAATCATCATTTTTATGTTATTCAATACTATTAATTATATTATTATTAAATATTATTGTTTATTATCATTAATTGTTAAATTATTACTATTAAAATTATTAGTATTATTTTTAAATAAGTATTATTAAAATTACTATTATAATTCACTTATTGGTTATTATAACTATTATTATAATTATACCTATAACTAATAGCTTTTATATATTTAATAATTTAAATTTATATTTAAATTAAATATTTATTCTCCCAGTGACAGGGGTAAACCATGGAAAAGCCCAAGTCAGAGGGGTGATCTACTGGGGTCGAACCTGGGAACTCCCGAATTTCGAGTCGCACACGTTGCCATGCTGCCACCTCCCTGGGTACTCACTGTACGTACTAGAGAGGGTAAAAAGTACGATTTTTACTTTATCACTCAGGTTCATGATTGATTAACCGGCCTAGCCACAAGGCATCTTCTTAAGTATATTTACTACATTAAAGAACATGTTAAGCGCGAATCCTGTACGTACACTTGAGGCCTCCTTTAGTCGAACGAGCATTTTTTCCCCTTATGTGATTAACGTTTATGTCAACTGAATGTTAATTAGCAGAAGGCTATAATTGATCACCTCTAGAGTTCTGCCACCCCACGTTCGCCTAGCGACCACAAACCCACCGTTTCAATTTCCGTTGTGGCAGAAACACTGCTCTAATCGCATTCTGATTATCTGCGCCTGTCCGCAGTGCAGGTTTCGCTTCAGGCTAATTGAATCTGGGAGATTTTATGTTTTCCTTAGTAATGAAGATCTTTATCTCCTAGAAACAAAGGACTTACAGCATCTAACAACACATCAAAATGCACATAAAACATTTACGGCTCCATTCATCCTCGTCATTATCATGGTTTGGAGCTTCAAGATAGGTTCTGCCCCATTAATGAAACTCGTACATTCGTCTACAGGTTGGTTTTTCCATATTCCTTTTCTGTGAAGATTAATACTCTACTAATATTTTTGGTGATCTGTTCAACTTATTAACGCGTGCAAATACAATAATACAAGGTAATATTAGCCTAGTGCCAATTTGTTTATTGATATTTTTCTATTTCTGCAAGTTTGAGCACAATGTTCACTACACAGTATACACGCGCAATGTACATCTCTTGCTTCGGCAAAGTTTGTGATGGAGTCCATGGGTTGCGTACCGTGTATACTCGGCGCCAATTAAGAAGGGGATTGACAGATGTTAACCACGTGGCGGAATGGTATAAATGAATGTGAGGGGATGGATCCGTCTTAGCGGTTGTCATAGCAACGAAAAGAAGAACCCACTAGAGCTAAGAAGTTCCCATAGGAACGGTACATGCAAGGACACTCTTGCCGATATGTAACACGTGATTAGCATGTGACTGATGAACCCAGTAGTAACCTAAACTGCTTCTGTTAGGTTCTGCTGTCGCCGCATATAAACAAATAATGCCTTGCAATGCTTGCACCAGTTTGAGATTGCCTTTGTGCTTATAAGTGCGTTTGCATCATTCTATTTATGTGGTTATTTGCCTTGTGTTTACATGTGTTTGAGTCTGTTTTGTGCGTGTGTGGTGAGCTTTTGCAATTGTGCTAGTGCTCTTATTTAGTATTTACAATGTCGAAAACTAGTGACAAAGAAAGTGCTGCCAAACAAAAAATTGAGCCTACTCGTGATCCAAATAAGACTGTTTTTGGTAAATGTATCCCAATTGAGGGACAAGCACGGGAAACAATACACTCTGTAAGATAATATTTCGGAGAGGAAGAATTGAACGGAAAGCTTCTTATTCCAATCTTTCATGTACTTGATATGACCTCGTGTGGTTTAGGAATCGCTAAGAAGAAGAGCAATTGGGATATCAGCGGCATTTTCCCATTAGAATAAGCATCAACATCCCACAGGTACATATCTTTTGTTAACACAAATATTTAGTGATATACAGAATGTCCCAAAATTTGACCGACAAACTTTGGGAGCTGATACATAACGTTATTTTGAACACTTTTTGTTAGTGAAAGTTTTTTCTTGCAGTGCTTCGTTTAAGCACTAAATGAGTTAATGTCATAGATTACTGCCTCCCACCCAGTTTCAGTATTTACAGCAAAATCAACAGTGCAAATTAGTATTGCATTTAACTTAGTAAGGCACACAAATCTTAATCCAAGAAACAAACACAGGACACATAAACAAAACACAAACATCTCATTGTTTACGATTAATCACAGCTTTACTTGCAAAATTAGAGCGACAAACTTTTAAACCAGAGAAATGGCTGGTGTCTTTGCGAGAGTACGGCAGAATAGGGGACGCCGATGCACTCTTTGTGTTAATCGCAATGGGCGTGCGTTCCAACATTTGCTTTGAATAGTAAAGCTGTGATTAACTGTAAACAATTAGATGCTTGTGTTTTGTTTCTGTGTTTGTTTCTTGGATTAAGAGTGTGCTCCTTACTAAAATAAGTGCAATATTAAGTTACATTGTTGATTTTGTCGTGATACTTAAATTGGGTGGGAGGCAGTAATCTATGGCATTAACTTGTCTAACGCTTAAACGAAACACCGCGGCAAAAAGAAAAACTTTCCTTAACAAGTGTTTTAAATGAGGCGTTGAGCGCAACAGTGGCCCAATCCACAAAAATTCAGAAACTCAGTTATTAGCACAGACATGTTCTCCATATCAAAATCTTGGAGAGCAGTAGTGGCTTATACCACATTTCTACAACCATCGACAGATGGCATGAGAAGTGTGTTATTGAATGGAACTGAATCTCTTCCTGGATAGAAACAGTGGCCCAACCTTCCTGCATGTATGTAACTATGTATCACAATGTCGGTGCTATATTGATTAAAATGTCTAAATATCATGACTCTTGCTTATTTATTGAAGTGAATATAGAACTTTCAAATCACAGATATGTTTTACACTCCATTATCTCCATTATGTACATTTAGTGGTTGGGCCACTGTTGCGCTCAACGCCTCAAATAATGTTGTCTGTCACCTTCCAAAGTTTGTCGGTCTGATTTTGGGACAAGCTATCTACTTGCATGTTCTATCCTTTGAATGTAGAGTCAGTATTTTACAGTTGTCTTCGCATAGGAATATAGGTAATATGTGCTCAAGATTCCAGGTGCAATCTTCTTCTTACACATATCATACCGCGCTCTCCCCGTGGTCGCCATAAGTGGCAACGTGGCCTCTCCTTCACCGTGAACTGGCAAGCCCTTTCTTTTTTGTCGCCGATTATGGTTTGCTTGTTTCCATTCTTCCGTCATTATGGCGTCGGTTGAGTAGAGATCATTCCACACATTGTTGTTTTTGCTTATGCGTATTTGACTGTGCTCTCGTGGGGCTTGGTGCTGGGCAGGAGAATCAGCATTCTGATGGCATCTATGAAGAAATGTTGTTTCGTTAAGACATAGGTCAGTTTTGATGCCATTGTCTTCACTATACCCAAGTTTTGTTTGATATAACGCGCTTTGACTTTCTCTAGTGCAATAAAGTCGTTGGTTTTAGCTTGTCCCAATTTAGGTGGATTCCGTAGGTCGCTATTGGAGCTATGGTTGCTTTAAAACGTGCCATTCCTGTTTCTATTGAGAGCCTTTGAGACTGCGGGATATTGGAAATTGTTTTTGTTGCTGCTGTTGCTCTTTCTTTCACATGAGGAGCCTGTTTAGTACTCTTTGTAGGTCTTCTTTGTCTTCTGAGCCTATTGCCATGTCGTCTGCATAAAGCATTACTGTTGCTGAGCTGATTTTAATGGTCATACAGATGTCTGCTGTCACGATGTTGAATTGTTCCTTCCATAAGTATAAATATTTTCCATCGTTACTTATTTCACGACTCCTTTGCGATTTGACAAAATTCCTTTGCAACGTATACTTATTTCGTTTCCGATAGAAGTATTGCTTTGCCCACTGCTTCCTACTTGGGACACACACTTCGCTCGGATATGGGATATGAGTACGGCAACTGCCACTGTGTTGTAGCATAGTGTATTTGTTTTAATTCATCCCTTAATACCTGTTTTACTGTGCCGATATAAAGTTAAAATAAGTTTCTGCCAAAATCACTCTTCCATATACAGCTTACTTTCATACACGAAATTATAAGTATAGACTATACAATGCAGGGAGACATATGGTACAATATATAGATATTGTGGCCACCGTCACCCACCAAGAAGGAGGGACGAATTGAGGGAAGCATAGGAGCCTACATGCGCAAGTAAACAGGCAACAAAGACGCCCTAAGGTCCTTAGTGCTTCCTAGGTCGAAGACACCTCTCACTGCCTAGAGATGGGATGGACGACCCGTAGATGAAGCTAATATCTATGGGAGTGCTCTTTCCTTTGAGCAAGCATACCATTCACGCCATATGTCCGGTACCACCACATAGTACAAAATTTAGAAGCACACCTGAAAGATGAGAATGAGGCAATGAAAGGGAATTGATAGAAGGGAAAGCATGGCTGGAAAACCACCCCAGCATTCGCCAAGTGACCAGGAAAAAGTACGTAAAACCCAAGGTTAGTGGTGGTCAACGGAGTTCGACAACAGCACCTCCCAAATGCGTGGATCTATGTTGCTCGCTTATAGCGGTTAACACATAAAACTGAAATCAATAACAACGGAAAGCTCAAAAATGACTGATGCCAAAACACAGATATTAAACAAATGGTGTAAGGGTCTAGATTTTTGTATACTACGCATTTGTCTGTCTCTTATGGTTTATGCTATAGTTACAACATTTATAGAAAATTCCTTCCGAATGAACGCGCCTGCACAAGCCATTCCCATCGAATTAAATATATGCATTTTATTGTTACTTTTTGCTTTGTTTTTATATGTAAACGTCCCCTAGTGTAATATATCACATCGGACGATGAATGAATGAAATTAGTGACATGGTACTCAAAAGAGCCCAAGGTCCATAGAGCTTAAAGTTACCTGGCATTCGTCTTTTAAGCATAAGGAAAATCTCGAAAAAAATTATCCGGATAACTCAACCTAACCGAGATTCGAACTCGGGACTTCTTGAATGTGAGGCAGACGCGCTACCATTTTACTTGTTATATTAGTAACTTGAACATATGTATATTCTGTTAATTATAATCGTCAGAGCCATTACTGCGAAAGTGTAAACAAATCTTCCATGTGAAGGATAGTTTAGGTTGGGAGATCTTGTTGAAAATGTTTACTTCACACCTTTGGAAGATGCTGAACTTAAATACCAAGTTAGAGAGGTAAAATTATGACTGAAAAATGCAATGCTATATCCGAAATTTGGATCACGGATCTTCCGCTTCACGTTCGGCTGCTGTAACCACTCAGCTACCATGGCCAACTTACCAGTATGACATTACATTTTCCAATCAACTCGTATTTTTCGCGGTAGATATCTAGGGAATCTCACATCTGAGAATTTGCCCCATTGGCGACTTACAATCGTAAGTGTTTATTTCTAGGTTATTACGAGGGCTGGGAGAAACAAGTGACAGCATATAAACCTTGTTTGAATTATTTCTTGTATAGTCATGATACTTCTGGCTTTCAACGTAATCTACTGCCACATGTTGTGCCCGTTTTCAGATATGGGGAATTTGCATCGAAAGAGATGCAAGAGAGCGCCCTATAACTTGAAGTATGACCTCTCTGGTGTGGAAACTATCCCTCGAAGTGGTTCTCTCATCTCAGAGAATAGGTCAATGACACGAAAACTCATATTCAGTGAATAGGGTGGGTGCTCCCGCCCCCATCGTGCAAACAGGTTCCGCACAGCTATTGCGTTGTGACAACGGGAGTTGTCTTGCAAAACAATCGATGGATCCCTGTCTAGAAGTTGGGTTGTTTCCTGCACAGCACTGGACGAAGATGATGTTCCAGATGATGTCCATGTGCAGCAAAGGGTGAATCAATTCCCTGTCGCTTTGTTTGTTTTTTTTTTTTTTTTTTTTTTTTTGTTTTTTTGTTTTTTTTTTTTTTTTTTTGTAGTGTTTAACACCCACTTTTACTACTAACGGCACCCAAGACGATTACTCCTATGCTACATGGAATGAAGATGGAGCACCGGTGGAATGAGATGGTGGGGGAAACCGGAGAACCCAGAGGAAATCAGCCCCAGCGCCGCTTCGTCCACCACAAACCCCACATGCGGTTGCCTGGGAACGAACCCGGGCCGCTTTGGTGAGAAGCGAGTCGCTGTATTCAATCCCATGTCGACCTTCACCTGGTTCATGATGCACACTATCACGTCCTTCAAGAAAAGCTGCAACCCAAAATCCCTGCGTTTTTTCTTCGGGCCACTTCAATCTTTATTCATTTCCAAGCTGGTTAAGGGAAGTTAGGGGTGAGATTTGGCCCATTTGGTAAAAAAAGTTGATTTTTAGATTTTTATGTTGAAAAATTGTTCAATGTTTTGTCTATTAAAAAGGGCAATGATTTTGATGCCAGCGCCATTTTTAAAGATCTGGCGGCCATTTTTAAATAGTGGTGTACAGTGATTAAACGGCTGGTGGTTAGGCGTACGCACCCACCGAGACTGAATATCGACGGATCAGAAACTCAATCATGTAAATTATCCTTAATCTGCATCCACAAAATCACAAGTTGTCTCCAGAAGTGGTAACTAAAATTCTATTTCCGGATCAGCGACTTGGTTCTGACCAGCTGCTAGAACGTTATACCAAGGGTACAACACAGAACTCGAATGTATCTCTTCACAATGTTGTGGGAGCTATTTGTCCAAAATAGGTGTGTGTCTAGGAATAAACTTGAACTTGCAGTACTGAAAACTGTCATGGAGTTTAATATGGGGTGTGTGAAGTTAATTCAAGTGTTGAATAGTCTTAGGAATGAAAACATTTCAGTTGGAACAATATGCATTTGTCAGAAGTGCAATGCTAGAATATGTATTCAGAGTAGAAAATGCGGTGCCAGGAAACAAACACACACAAGGAGAGCCCATAAATTGCAGAAATTGTCAGCATAAGAGACGATAAGAGATAAGAAAGTGAAACCTATGCTACAACACACCTCTGATGGGGTTAGAACGTCTTAAAAGTTTAATGCTGTTTTTCTCAGTTTCATTTTTCTCAGCATTTTCACGCATCTGAAAAACTCCTTGCGACAGAGTTCTTAAGGGATTCTTTTGAAAATTTCAGGATGTGTTCTTATTCATATAAGGCTCAAAAATTGCTCTGGGTTTTGATATCAGTCAAGTAATATAGAACATATTCACATTCAAATGCCGATGGAAAGTTAAAAAAACGTGAAATCTGTAAATAGACATATTAAAAAAATTCCAGATACTAAAGTACTGGTGTAAAATAAAAATCCAGAGCAATTATGACTTTCAAGTGCATGAAGCATCAGATCACCAAGTTTCATGCCAAACATATAAAAATCGTTACGCAAGGAGCATTTTTAATCAGAGTATCTTTTTAATCAATTAAAAGCTTTTAATTAAAAAACTATTTGACTTACTTCAAATTTTGTACAGCTGCATATCTAAACACTATAGTAACGTGGCTAAAATTTGGTAATGCTGGCATACAAATTGTAGAATTTCCTAAACTCACCCCTAACTCCCCTTAACATCCTCTTTAGGTCGATATGTTTTGATAATTTACATTCAATACAGACCACTTCTATCACTGCAGCACTTACACTAACACCGCCACACGAGTTCCATGGCTCCACCAACACTTTACATGCCAACACTAGTTTACCAACAGCAACACAGATGCTTTTAAACACACTAGATTGGAAAATGTAATGTCATACTGGCAAGTTTGTCATAGTAGCTTAGCCGTTAAAGCATCCCCCCATGAAACTCCAAATCATGACTATAGCATTGAATTTTTCAGTCATGATTCTACTTCTCAATAGCATGTTTAGGCTCATCAGTGCATTAATTGCATTTAAAAATTAAATACCACGTTTGTTATTTATTTCAAATTTGGTTTTGGGGTTATACTGTTCACACATACAGACGACCACCTGCTCCTCTTCCTTTTTTTCCGGTCCCATTGAACCGGTATTCCATAAGAGTCCTTCCATATTTGTTTCGGTCTTCCAGATGACATTTTATCCATTGGTAAATGAACTATATAGTATACAACATTTCCACTGCTACCTGTACAATTGTGCCTGATAACATGCGTGATACGTATAGGTTCATTACACTCGATTCTTCTTCTGTCTACCCAATCAGCTAATGCTTTACCACTCAGCTGTCTGCTGATTTCTTCACTCCTAATCATATGTCTCCATGACTTATGAACATTTGCCTCAAAATATTCCTCTCGTTTGTATCAAAGATCCATTTAGTTATAGAAGTGTGCATTCTTGTCTCAGAAGCATAGGTCGATGTTGAACGTACAGCTGTTTTATACGTTTTGGTCCCACTATGCCACTCGTGTAACCGACAATTCTTGCTGCTTTATTAGCCCTATATACACATTCCTCCTGCAATGTTCCGCAGCTAATTATCCCAACACCTAGGTATTTAATTACCATGACGTGGTTCATCATTTTTTTTCTTCTTATTCTAGCTTGCATCTTAATTGGATTTAGTTAGTTATAGTGCTTTGTTAGTTTTATTTTATTACGCTAGGTAAATTACAGGGTGGAAGATATTTCCCAGAATGGTGAGAAGTAAATTGTTGACAAAGTTAAATTCCTGACATGTAGCTGTCCCCATTTAGGGAAATAACTATTCCTTTGTTTCAAAAAACAGCAAATGCAACATTCCGTTAAATCAGTTACGTAAGAACTTTGTATTGATGCATCTTGCTTGCGCGTTATTATTAACTGTTCTCTGCGTACTGAAATGTTCGATCTTTGAATATTAATATTACACACGTAACTTACATGCAACCAGGGCTATAGGATATACTGGTACAAAATGTTTGCTCAACATACACACACATCTGTCTCATACATGTTACTGCCTATCACTAAGCAGTATACATGCATCAATTTAATTACCCTCAATAAATGTTTGACGCCGGACCGAGGCTGCGAAAGAAAAAGGGAGGCCGGAGCCGAGCTGCCTCACCTCACTGGCGCGGCGCGTAGTGAAGGTGCCCAAGTTGAAGTTTCCTCACACCACTCACGCGAGCAAACAATGAGCGCTGCACAACAAAGGGTTTTACAGATAATTCGAGAAGTATCCCGCAGCCGGCGTATTTGTAGAAGTTCGAGACTTGCCCGTGTTACGTCTTCCTCAATATATAAGGAGGTGAAACAATGACGATAGGAGTTAGTTGGTAGTCAGTTAGGGGCAGGAGTTAGTTAGTTCTTAGTTTGAGTGGGAGGGAGAGAGAGAGTGTGTGTGTGCGTTAGATGCGTGTGTCGTCACGTCGCGTAGGAAGACAGCGAAGCAATTACGAGTTTTCAGTGATTGTGTCGTCAGAGTTAGTATTTGAGAAACAAAGTGAAAGGGCTCAGTCAGGGTTACGAGAAGAAAACAGTTGTGCGTTGTAATATCACAAAAACTAATCTGTGTTAACGTCAGCCAAAGAGAACTGTGTATTTGTGCAAACATTTTCGAAGAGCTGGACTGGACTTTTATCGTTTCTTGTCACCATATTAAAAGTACATTGAAATCTCAAAACACTACCTACTTATCTAACTTAACAATGACCTACACAACCAAGAAGCTAGATTGTTTGAATCAGAACAAAACACATTCAAAATCCAGAACATGACGCTTAAAGTCTCTCCCCCAATAATAAACCAACACGAACTATAGTATTCCACTTGTGTTCCATAAAATATTAAAGTAATTTAGAGATACAAACGTCGAAGAAAATGAATCGAACAGAATAAGCAAAAGTGTAAGTATTTTGAATAAAAATGCCGGCAAGCCTCAACCTGCACACAGCTTTCATCTGCTGAAAGGGCAAATGTCAGATCATGCATATTTGGCACAATGGATTTATATTAATGCCAAGTCTTCCATATATTTGCCCAGATTGTCTTTGTGAATAGATTTGGTTCCCTTTATTTTTGGTTCTTTGAACTTGGATAGCATACACTTGGAGTGGCTTGATAATCCGCCTGTCTATAAGTTTCATTTCGGAGTTTTCCTTCCCTAGACGTGCTGCGTCCACCACAGCTAAGGGGGGGGGGGGGGGTCTAGTCAGTTCCGCTAGTTAAATAGTTTTCTAAAAGTGTCCTTTTACTTTTTCTACTGGGTATAGTAACTAGGGGAAATATTGTACTTGACTCAAAATTTTGATGTGGAGATTTCAACAGAAATATGTTTTGAGGCCTCCTGAATAAAAAAAAAGCATTTTAGAAAAAAGGTTCCTGTTTGTGTGTCTGTGTCTGTGTGTCAGTCTGTGGACAGGATAACGAAAAATCGCTTAAAAAAACAAAGTTGGTATTTAAGTTTACTGTTCTTTCAAGGATGTGACACGAAGATTTTGAAGGAAATTCCTCCACCCTGAACTACACTTTGCATGGAAAATTTTTCGAAAATTTGGATTTTCTTGAAAATGGCTCTAACGAATTTGATTAAAATGTTTAAGATATTTTTATGGGTAATGAAATGTATATTTTGAATTTTCTGGCTATAACCTATGTGGTTGTGCTTACTCTGGATCACTTTTACATAACTGGTAAGCCGTAAGAGATAGACAAAATCTTACTACACAAAAATCTCGTTCAACAGGCAAGTTAGGTCCAAATGAATTTTTCTTTATGGAGTGAACCATTTGGGAGACATTCTGTGTTAATTGTGTGAGTTTAGCAATACTTAAGCTTTTCTCAATTGCTATGCACTTTTTTATCTCTTGGCGTGCAAAGAGAACGGAATCTCAAAGCTTTAAAATATTTGAATATCGCTCAAAGCCTACTGTATTCTCATATTCCCCTTGTACCTACAAGAAAATCAGCAATAATGAAATTTCTGCAAATGTTTATCTCGATTCATGAAGAACATAGAGGAATTAAGTGTGGTTAGTACAAGAGTAGAGAGGGTGCAACAAATCAGTTTGTTTTATATAGGAATCCTCCAAAGAGGCATTTCCGTAGAACTCGCAACATGGCATTTTTGGATGGGGATGGAATGCAATTCTTCCACTATAGGTAGGTGCAGAGAAGGTAAAAAGAGGATGAGGAACACGTGCTCGTACATGTTATGGGGATGTGTCGTGGTGCGGTTGTAACCAGCGCGGTAATTCTGCTACATTGTTCTGCTGCAATTGTGGCATGGTGGTTTGTACAATATCCGCTGAGATCAGCGTTTGGGCTACTGTTTGGTAGGACCTACTGACGGCTGAATAGATGCTACTGTCTACTCAGCTGCGGTGAAACAACAGGTAGTGGCAGAATGACAGCGTTGTCTGCACCAAACGCTTAGTTGGAGTTGGCGCTTTCTGAGCCCTTACAATCCTCGTAAGCATTCGACATTTAATCGTTCACCTCCAATTACTGTGTTTTTACTGTTTTTAGTTCCAACTCTTTGCCGCCAAATTCGCGGAAAGCGAATGGCCATCCAGAAATAAACTCATTCAAATACAATCAAATTCACTGCACGAGTTTGCTAACTTTCTGTCGCTAACGTATGAACAATTCATTCCCGCAAAATATCAGGTATTTGAAAAACCCACCAATCAATGTTGAGATGAGCACCCGTGGACAGAAAAATGACGCATGTCTGGAACGCCAGGCTACCTTAATGGCAAGGAACAACTCCACGAACACCAAATAACATGCAGTTTTCAACAAGTAGGCATTCCGACTGTCATGTATGTAGGCACGTATGAAAGTATGTATGCGTTCCAGACATTACTCATTTTTACATTCTCTAGTCCGTATAGTGACCGCCTCCGTAGCGCAGTTGGTAGCGCACTTGCCTCTGGCGCGGAGGACCCGGGTTCGATCCCGGTACCAGCATGGGGATTTTATCTCCTCTGGGAGGTCTAGCATGGGGTGCACTCAGCCTCGTTAGGTCACGGGGGGACCAATTGAGGAGCTACTTGATGGAGAAGTAGCGGCCCCAGTTCTAGAAGACCGCATAACTGGCCGGGAGGGTTCGGGGCGCTGACCACGTCCCACCCTCCAGTACTGCACCTCACCAATGACGCCTGTAGTGGGCAGAGGTGGGGGACGCAGCGGCTGGGCGGTAGGCCTTGGCCCTTCGTGGGCTGTCGTGCCGGGGTTTGGTTTGGTTAGTACGTATAGTAAAGTAGAGGAAGTATGATATTCCACCCATTTCACCGGAAATATATGTTTTGAGGCCCCTAAATCCAAGAAGCATTTTAGATAAAGGTCCGTGTGTATGTGTGTGTGTGTGTGTGTGCGTGTGTGTGTGTGTGTGTCAGTCTGTGGACAGCATATTTCAAAAGCGAAATGTCGGATAAAAACCGAAGTCGGTATTTAAGTTTAACGTCTTTCAAGGATGCGATACAAAGATTTTGAAAACATTGCTCCGCCCTAAATTACCATTTATATGGCTCTAAAGACTTTGATTAAAATGGCATAAGTTTGAGATATTTTCTGGCAAATGAAATGTATATTTTGAATTTTCTGGCTATAGCACATGTAGCTATTTACAGTGGGTTACTGTTACATAACTGGTAAACCGTAAGAGATAGACCAAATCTTACTAAATAAAAAGTGTAGATCTTGCTAAACCACAAAATTTACTTTTTTTTTTTTTTTTGTATAGTAAACCATTTTGGATATATTCCTTGTTATTTGTGTGAGTTTTGGAGAACTTATACTTTTGTGAAATGGAACATCTGTTTTACAGTAAATAAACGTTTGGAGAGAACTTATTAAAGTGTTTCAGCGTTTAAAATGCTCTTACCATGTGCACCTAGTATAAAACTAACTTAATTATATTGCAAATGAAGGTAGTGTGGCTAAACGCGAACTCATTTAATTAAATCAGATCAGAATTTGACCCAGATACAATTCAGTGCGCCCAGAGGGTGGAGTGATTCATAACATATGTGTGTGAAATATCACTGCTATAATATAAATGCATGCATTAATATAATCACATCGACGGTACACTGTGCTGTATTTTAACATGTGCGTTGCATTTACGGGTAACAAAGAGTGCTGCACTTATCCTGTGGTTCGACTCAGCTTCTCTGAACTCCAATATGCATTAGCTAAAACGAGAACTCCTAATCCATTTACCCATCGTCTTAGATAGATGAAGAAATGTTTCTGTAAATTGGTAATTTATGGTATTGAATTTTGATATTAGTTTAATTAGTACCTATAGATGTTGAAACCGAAATTATAATGTCAATATATATTTGATAATGGAAAGAAACAAAAGGAGATTCTAGTCAATAGTTAAAGGGAAGACGTAATAAGGCTGAATAGATTAAAGTCTCAAGAATGGAAGCCAAGGCAGATTTAAATGAGTGATAAGGTTACAATTGTTGTTTGTACGAAGCCATAGTGATTCCGCGGGCTAATTCCTATCTTACCATGACGTGCTCTAAAGTTAGCCAATGGAAATCGCTCCCTTCATGTTGCTCGCGCAAAAACAAATGCAACGCAAGACACACTCGTCTCGAATCGAGTCGAGATAACGCACGTACAACTTGGGAGTTGTACGTAAGCTAGCGCGTATACATAATTCGGCGGTTGCTAAAGGTGACAAAGTTCAAGTGTTATAACGTTGTAGTTGAAGTTACAAAGTTAAATTCTATTTAAATATCGTCGGCAGTTCTCTACAAATCTGGAAATTAACAAATAAAGTGATATGTTGGTTGATTCTTCGTTTGGTTCCATTCCTACCATAACTCACGCATACCCTGTAGATTAGGACCTCTTGCTAGAGCTAGTCCGGACACCAAACACGAGATCTTATAGGTCTTAAAAGCGACGTCTTTGTCGGAGAGGAGCGTTTGCGTCAATGTCATTACTTTACTGTATGTAAAATCTGCTCTTAAGGGTGCACCGAAGTGAAAAAGGTGATTTTCTAAAGTATTGAAGTTAGAGACTTAGTGTTTTGTGCAGACATTACTAGCAACCAAATAAATTTGTGTACCAAATTTCATTCCAATACCTAATCAAATCCCTGATATATTAATCAATTTATATCAATTTGATTGGGTGTAATCAGGTGTTGAACCACAGAGTTGATTTTTTAAAATTTTAGCTCTTATTTAACTTTGTAACACATTATAGCATTGAAGTTTTGATATAGTGGATAGTTATTCTTAAAATTTCGTTTACTACCGCAAAGTGTAAAAATGACATAAAACAACGCATTATCTATTATAATAATTATTTTTTTTTACACAATTTTAAGAAATATTAAAATTCCAATACTAAATTTTATTACCAATATTCTGATATATATTAGAAAAAAATTTAGATCTCTAGCTAGATTTTTGTGGGAGAAGATAGATTTTGAATATGAGAAAGGAGCAAAAAGGTAGTTTCCAAAGAAAGAGTTTGAAATGGAAGGCAGAGGCAGAGACGCCCCACTTTTAAAAGGGCGTCAAAAATATGTTTTCCCCCCTCCCTAGGGGATTAAAACTTTGCAGATGTATTATTTAGGATATTATTCATTTTTTTTGCAATAAAAATCCAAAAATCGATCTTTCTGACCACTTCACTAACCAGATATTTGCGGCCATGAAGTAGAGGATGTCTAAATGATAGAGAACACTTGGACTTCTCCCACATGACCTACAGTTTTCTACCCCTAGATAGGTATACGAGATATCATATACATGGGAGCCAGACAAAATTAGTCCATCAGAGTTGCAAATACCAATTATAATGTGGCAAAATGTTTTTTGTTACCTTTTAAGTAAAAAGACTTACATTCTTAGCATACAGAAATGAAACATTTCCCATGCTTTGCAGGGGCCCAAATGACCCAGTTGTCGATTGTCGACGGGCCCTTAAGGGGACAAGGTAGTGATTCGTATACGATTTCAGTATTTCAAAACATAACTTTAGTTGAGGATATCTAAGCTTCTACAGCTCAGATCAAAATTTAATTTGGGATGAATATTAAGTGATTCATTGTGATTACATTGATATAGAGAACATCAAAACAATTATTTTAAATGGGCATGTAATAAGGCAAAAACTGATAACATGTTTTTGAAAACATATAATATATATATACTAACGGTACAAAGTCCTTCTACAACATTCAAGGATACTACTTTTGTAGTCCACTAGGCAATGTATATTCATAACAAAAACCCAAATTTACTTAAATATCTCTGGCTATATTAAAAAATATTTAACTTTTGTAAAAAAGTATTTTTTTTTTGCACAAATATTTTTTTTAAATCTTTTTTTTTTTTTTTTGGATTTTTTCAATAATAATGGGTTACGTTTGTAGAGTACATGGTTGTGGAACTACTGTAAAATATTCATTCAAATAGGTTCAGTGGTTTTGAAAAAAAATGTACCTGAGTTTGAAAAATGCCAAGTTACACAAAACTACATTTCAAGAAAAGTGTGTCATCTCTGAAGCCCTATTTACCCCAGCATGGCCCAGCACTCCGCCATATTTAGATGGAGCAATTTAAAGCCTTAAATATGCCGGTACCCTTACAATATATATATATATCATTTTGAAAAGGAAGGTTTCTACTATTTTTAAAGATGAAAAACAAAAAATTGACTTTTTGAGCCCAAATCACTACCCTGTTCCCTTAAACTCCTAACTCCACTCCATGTTTTGCAACTGTTAAGATAAATGGATATTATAGCTGAATCCCTTTATCTTAACATATCTTTGCGGTTCGTGTAATAATATTCCAGAAAACAGACTGTGCCTGAAAGGGTTCATTTAACACATTAATGTATACTTTTCTGACGTTCAGATTACTTTGTCCCCTTAAATGGACTTAAAAGATGTTTATTTCACGCTTACGTTTATTTACAAATATTTGACAGTAATTCCGTCCCAAATAATACTTTTGTTCCATCCGGGACAAACCTCTGGTAATGCATAGTATACAAACTGTTGTGTTTTGGGATTTAGGATCTGAAAATATCGTAAATTTAACACAGGGAGGTAGTTTCTCTGGATTCCCTTGAGGTGTTATTTGCGCTTATAGAAATAAGATGTTGTACTGTAAAGGTGGGTAGAAACAGTTGAGAGCAACACCATAAATCACCGGTCACGAAATAGCAAAGGTAGAAAATTAGAGATTTGCGTGTTACAGGTCGAGTTCTGTCCAGGTAAACTCGCTCATGACGAGAGCCGATACGCCTTTGAGCGATCAATCAAATTGAAGGGCGGAAACTAGATGACAGTGTAAAGATCGCTTATTCTGATGTGTGGACAGCCTGTGGTACGAAAAGTGAATAAAAATAATAGGAAGGGAGGCGTGGGAATTCTGGATGACACGTACAGTATTTTAGCTGTCTGGTTGCAGCAATTTTTAGCGGTGTTCAGGTCTGGCGCCTCGTCCCGGAAGGTTGTCCATCACTCTAAACCACGTGTCAGCGGGGTGGTTAACGTTCCACGGTGATGAGCTATGATATGCGCTTGTCCCTCTATTACTTAACGGAATCCCAAATCACAGTTAAATTGCACACTGTGTCTTCTCTCTGGTAGGCGACTAGTGAAACTGAAAGCCCTTGTGCTGACAATGCGCCATTGCTGAATAATATCTTTGTATTCCCAAATAACTCAAGGAGAGGCTAACTGGCGAAAATTACTAAAAATGACATTTTTAAGGGACACTGGGAGTGAAATTTGAAAGTTCCACATTTTTTGATAGATTTTTCTGAAAATGTTACTGTGTTTGTATTTATATGAGAATAGGAGGTACACCAAATTTCATTAAAATTGGATAATTCGTTTAGGATATATAAATTATTTTATGAATTTAATAGGCACATTTTGTTACTCATAACTATACTCGGTATGGTATAAACAATTCCTAAGTCTGAAGAAATTTCGGTTTTGGTTTTGTGTGGATTAAGTTCCACCTCTCTTAAGAATTTTACCTTCTGATCTAGTGTGTACCACTTTCTTTTACTATTCTCATTGGCTGGTTAAAAGCAACTGGGAACTGAAAGACAAGACCGCTGTTCAATATTAAACACCCGAGGCTGTAAATGTTTGTTTACTTCTCGTTTGTTGCTACGACATTTGCGCCGACGCCGTAAGCCACCCGCTCAGGTTGGGTCTTTGCCAACAGAGATAAGGAAAATACGCCTTCAGTTTCTTTTCAGGATACCCATCTGTGAAATTTTGAAAATCTACAGTTTTCATTGGATTGATTTGAAATTTTAGCACAACAATCACTGTATAGTGATGAGTAACTGTTCTAAATTTCATACATTTAGTCAGATTAGTTGCTAATATATTAATATTTTATTACATTTTTTTAGTATTTGTATAAATGGTTCCCCCATGATGCAATTTCGATTTGAAAAACTTAATGATTTTCAGTCATGTTCTGTAATAGAATGTTAAGAAATTGATGAGATAATTTCTTAATCTTGTGATTAGTTTGGACAAAAATAAATTTTAAAGTTTAAATTCATAATTTCTTTCATTTAAATTTCGAAATGTAAACTTTAATATTTAATTACTCAGCAGTTATTCACGTTATGAAAAAATTATCTCATTATTTCTTTTTAATGTTATTTCTAAGCAGGTACACCAAATTTCATGCATAAATACTGAAAATTGCATCATGTGGAGCATTCTAAAGAGAAAATAGTGCTACAAATAAAGGCATGGAAAACTAAGTTTGAAGTCATGGCAAGGATAATGGAACTGTATGGGTTTAAATGGACACGACCACTTACAGGCAATCAGTTAGACGGCCACGTGGCATAGTTAAAACGGCTGTAAAGCTATAAAAAGCATATCAAAATAAAGCAGAAGATTTATACTATTTGATAAAACAAAAATCCATTTTTGGAAATTTTTGATTTTTTTTAGCATTTTTACACAGATGGGCATCCTTAAGATAATGTATGTCATATGCTCATTATAATTACGTAAAACCCAGTTGTAGTTTACTGAAATTTAATACGTATAACTGCGAATTACGTATTTACTTTTGTGAAAGATGACACATATATCAACTTATTTTCTCCTGAGGGAACTACATTAAAGGTTTTGTTAAAGCGGATTAATTTAATTAATAAATGTAGAAACGACCGTGATAAAACATCTGTTTTATTTTCTTTCATAATCATAACCTACAATAGTATACTTTGCTGTAACATGTGTGGGTTGTAGCCTGAAAGTCACGGGTTCAAACCCTGGGGCTGATCGACCTGACCCAGGTTTATCGCTGTTTTCCTTGGTTGCCGTGTGGATGCCTTGTTAAATATTTTGAGCCGTCCATTTTAACATCATGCGTTTCATCCCTTCCTTCTTTTTCACTCCCTTACCGGGCATTGGGCTGATTATCCATCCTGGTTTTGCAATGATCCAATTTTGTTTGTGCCTGGACAGGCTACTGACCCGCTACAAGCATTTGGCTTGTAAGTCTTACAAAGACGACATTAATAGGTTTAAAAAACAGAAAGAGAAGCATTTTACTGTGTGAAGATAATTTCCAACATTTTTTCCACAAGTACAATTTTACTAAAATAATAATCTATGTGAATTTACTGTATCACTGTAGTTTCATGAAGATCTGAAAAAAGAACTTTTTATTTTAACTCTATAAAATAATTGAGACGATCGTGGATGCAAAAAATGTAGTTTGTCCTCGGAAAGCATTTTTTAATGCCATACTATATGTTTAAATATCGCGTACGTTTTAATGCGGGGTATGCATTCAAGTATTTTATCCCAGTTGATACCTTCAGCATTTCTCTTCCTGCAAAATGCTCCTTACGGATCAGATCTTAAATTGCACTCATTAATTTTTCCATACAAGTTCACACATACATAATGAAAAATATGTGTTACACTCACATGACTTTCTCTACTCTTGTACTAACCATTCTTACAAACTCTTATTGCTATATCTTCTTCATGTTAGTTGAGATAAACATTTGCAAAAATTATCTTATTGCGTATTTCCTTGTAGGCGCAAGGGGAATATGGGAATACAGTAGGCTTTGTGTAATAGTCAAATCTTTTAAAACTTTCAAACTAGGTTCTCTTTGCACGGTTAACATATAAAACAATGAATAATGATGTTCCATTTGACAGAAGTATAAGTTCTCCAAAATCCACACCAATAACAAGGAATACTTTTGGAAAAAAAAAAAAAAAAAAGTTGTGTGTTTTAGCAAGATATATATTTTTTGTATAGTAAGATTTGATTCTAGTTTACCAGTTATGCAAATGTCATCCAATCGTTCGAGCCGTTTTCTAGAAAATCAAAATTTACTAAACGTTTTCCATGTAAAGAGTAGTTTAGGATGGAGGAATTTTCTCGAAAATCTTCGAATCCTATCCTTGAAAGATGCTAAACTTAAATACCAACTTTGGTTTTTAACCGAACTTTCGTTTTTGAGTTATGCTGTCCACAGACTGATTCAGGGGGCCTCCAAACACATATTTCCGGTGAAATCTCGACATCAAATTTTTGAGTGAAATGCAATACTTTCTCTACCTTACTATAATGGTAGAAAAAGTAAAAATAACCAAAATGAAGCAGGCAATAATATCCACTAATCAAGAATTCAATAGATGTATCACAGAATAGACGAATAAGCTAAAGTTACTGGGGGTAAAGAAAGAAAATGAAATATTATGATTCCTTGGCAACAGAGTAAACACGTCACGTCACAAATGGGATGACAGGTATTCTATAATCTCTTGTAAGCCGATTGGAGAAACCGTTTCTTCTTGGAAGGAAACATATCATGGCTATTGTTGTAATTAGTATTTCCAGAGTCCAATTCACTTCTATTTGTTAAAACATGCCAGAGGCAGCATTTCCTCGGACGTTTATTGCAGCTATTAATTTAATTAGATCTCCTACACAAAGACTAAGCAGTGGCTGGCAAAATATTTGGATCTAAAAAATCTGTGCAAAGTATCTGCGAGTGCTTTGAGGTGTCACCCACGCACACCCATCCTGGAAAATTAAAGCCTGGCTCCAACGTTGTGCCTTATGAATACAGTGGTAGATTGGGTGTTACTTTACGTGTCTTTTTATAGGTTTAATTTAATTACGGAATGTACAGAGGTCTTTGAAGCTTATATTGTAAATTAAAATGCAAAATAATAATAAATTGTTGGAAAATTATACATAAAAACTTAAAAGCAGGAATTAAAACTTCATTATCACACTGGAACTTCATCATATATGCCATATCTAACATATTTCATTGAAAAAAAATATATATTGTGACAAAAACGACAGAAGTCCATTCCAGTAATTTTTTGTCATTTCTTGTATCTGAATACGCAAAAGCACAGTTTTCTTTTTGTCGTTAACACACTCTTCAGTCCTTTGTGAAGTTACAACTCACAACTGTATCCTCAATGCACAATTTTCTGTTTCTCAGTTCTCTCCCTGTGTCCCAAAAATTCGCTCTGAGGGTACGATCACACAACACTCATTAACTGCTTCGCTATCTTCCTTCACGATGTGCCGGTTCTCTCACGACAACCGTACACATGCAGATGACACACACACACACACACACACACACACACACACACACACACACACACACACACACACACACACACACACACACACAAAACACACACACACACATTTTAAAACAATGCTTGCTGCGACTACTTGCTTGCTGCGTCGCCTCGCCGCCTTATATAGCGAAGGTGATGTTAGACGCGTCTTTATTGAACTTCACTATTTCGGAAACTTCTATAAATACGCCGGCCAACGGACACTTCGCGAGTAATCTCGAAAGCCCTTTGACATGCCACGCTCATTGTCACGTGTTCGCGAACAGTCGCACGAGACACACTGGCCTTAAGCTCCTTTGATACTTGCGGCGCCTGGTATGTGGTGTGAGGTAGTTTGACCACGACCGTCCTTTGTTGTGCGCCACGGGGTTAGCGTCACTATATGTGGACAAAGTATTTTAATGTAGCTACAATAAATAAAAAATAGGAGTGCCTCAACATAAGTTAATTTAAAATTGCTGAGTATAACAAAGCCGCTGCTTCATCTTTTAGATTAATCAGAAGTTGTGATTGTCAAAACATTTGTACAGAACCAGAACTACTTCTTCCCTCCTCTTGCCTTGTATATTTTACAAGAAGTAATGGATTAGATCAAAGAAAGTAACCACTAGCTCAACAGCTCTGACAGGCCAAGGATTACCGCCCGGTGGCTGCGTCTCCCGCCTCTGTTCACTACAGACGTCATGAGTGGAGTGCAGTACTGGGTGGTAGGACGTGGCCAGAGCCCTGAGTCATCCCTGTCGGTTATGTGACCTTCGTAACTTGGAGTCACAAGTAGCTCCTAATTTGCCCCTCCAAGATATAACGAGGCTGAGTGCATTCCGTGCCAGACCTCTCAGCGGGGGAACAATTCACACGCTGATATCAGGGATCGAACCCGGGTCCTCCGCCTCAGAGGCATGTGCGCTACCACTGCGTTACAGAGCCGGTCTTTGATTTAGGTGATGACCCCTTTTTCTCATGACAAATTTTAGGTCCGTGCTTCTCACATTATGCATTAATTTTAACATACGAATTGTGCTTATAGCTATTATCTTCTTGTGATTTCTTTATAAAATTATGAATCTTACAAGTCATTTCCGTTATAACCGTTTCAAATACAATGAAAAAGAACATAATTTCACCGGTAATTCGCACGGAATTTAAGATAAACATTTAATTGGTAATTATTATTTATTAATGCCAACAAACTTACTGCTGGTGCAAGTACCCTGCTGCTCGAAGATCCGTGGTTCAAATCCCGGCTATGTGTTGAGTTTTTCAGTCCTGATTCCGCCTAATAGATAAACATTTATTTGCTGATATCACTTTTTTCAGCGGATTCGCTTCTTATCAAAACACAGCATCGAAAATTTGGATACTACAGAGGAAATTAGAAACCGTATGCAATAGTCTACTTGTCCCTCCCCTCGCAGTTCCGGAAATATTGCGTCATGAAAGAAATGACAAAATGCTGATACACGGGTGTGTATTAAGTGCATGTTTTGTTCCACGCACACTGTTTACTAAATGAGGGGCTGATATTATCCATTGAGCCGAGAACTCGCTTATCTCTCACATGGGCGAGAGTCAAAGCTTCAGTTTTACCTGTCTACAGTTGATTAGTTTGCCTTCACTCAACACCCGTTTTATGTATCATGGGATTTAACAGAGAGGAAATCGAAGGGGAAAGCCCGTCAGCATTTCGCTTTCCAGGGGAACGCTAGTGGGCCTGGCTTGTATCTCACACCGTTGTCAGATTAGCGGTTAGCTCCCAGTATTCCCTCCAACTCCTGCCTTTACTACAAGAAACACAGGTGCATCTAACGCTTGTCTAGTATCACTCATTTCTGCATCACCGCTAGACGCTGGTAATAAAATATACATACTGTGTGGACTAGGAATGAATCTCGGTGAGTACACTGAAAAGAGATAAAGCCATATATATACAAGAATTGCTCGCTTAAATACAGGGTGTTAATGAACTACAGCAAAATATTTTCAGAGCAAGTGGAGATCTCTAAAACAAGTAATTTGGGATAGGAGACTTATGGCCTGTTGGTTCAAATGTGGAAGTTACGGCTATAAGTTTCTAAAGTGCCAGTACGCCACTGATAATGATGTTACCACTTGAGTGCACAACACACGAAAATGAAGAGACGGTCGGAGCACTCCCTCTGGCGCAATTGGTGACATTAGCTTTCAAGTGAAAGGTAAACGGGTTTGCGTCTCCTTCACTCTATTTGTCTTTTTTTTTTTTCACATTTGTTTTGTTTGTTTGGTTGTTTTTGTTTTAATATTTTGTCTAAGGTTTTAATTCTTGTTCAATGCACTTTACAGAGTAATTTCACCTTGTGAGTGCAATTAATTACAATTCCTTCTAACAACGGTTGAATCCTGCTTAATACTCTCACATGCTGTACGTCTAAATGGTGAACGAAGTTACACAAAATAAAAAGTAAGTGCAACTCTTTACGTCAGGTTTAAAGGAATTGCCTAATTGTAATGTATGACGAAGAAAAAAAATTAACCACGTGACAGTAACCGAACCAATGACCTCTGGAACAACAATTTTCGGCGTTACGGATTGGGCTACCAAATCAGTTACACAAACACTACTAGAGTAGGCTATTGATGCAAGAAGGCAGTCAATCGCTGTTCAGTGTCGCACTGGCAGATGATTAGTTCGAGTTTTGAGATATCTTTGAGGCATTAAATCTTGAGAACGCCAATAACGAGCTGTTAAGTTTCGATATTTCTATGCTCGGGAAGCAGACATTTTAATCCAATATTCTCACCCACCTTGTTTAAACACCAACTTATCAGCATCTGATGCCAATTAGGTTTAACACAATTAACTGCGTTATGTTTAAGTTGCAGACCATGCATTGCCTATCTCAACCTGCTTATGTTAGTCACGTCTACAATTGCTGAAATTATTTCGGTGTAGTTCATTAACACCCAGTACATAAGATTAATGTAGCATGCCAGAGGTTCCATGGGTAGCCTTTTAACTTCAATTGGTGGTTTAATTAACTTGCACAACCTAAAAACTGAAAATTACATTGGAAATTATAGTAAGTGATTTATGCGGAGTGTCTCACAACCCAAAGATTAATCTCCCCTAAATGTTCACCATATCTTAGCATTGCATTCCCTTAAAACCGCTTCAAGGTTATAGCTTAACCTTTAACCATGTTTGGCCCAGTGATTTCAATTTGAAACCTCTCTAGTATTTCTCAGTTCCTATTTGAACAGCCGTTCCAAAAGACCTAATTGGAGTAATTGAGCAACGTGCTGCCATTGATATATACTGGATGTCCCAAAATAACAGCGACAACGCTTAGTATGTTGTGCGGGATGGCAAACTGATCTATTTTCAAATAGGAAATCCTGTCCGGAAATGCAATGTTTGGACGAAGTTTGAGAACTAATGGTTGTGACAATTTGTTAACATTCGTTTTCGTATCTTAATATGGAAAGTGTGCTACCGTAAGCCTCTGTGTACTGGGACAAACGACAAGGGCACAACATTACTGCGCCTGCGCTAAATTCGTCCATACTGTTCTTGGTACGCATCCTACTGCGTTACTCGCGTAGTTAATAGCAGTGCAAGACGTAAAAGTACACAGCTCTGAAACTGCCGACATGAGCTCCAGCACACTCTGATGTAAATGTTCGGAATCACTTCAACGTCGCGTATACAAATCGATCAAGCACTGTTCTTCAGTGCTGACACTGATGAGAGTTAAGCCCTTTAATGGGAAGAATTATGAAGAAAATTAAACGAAATAATGTGTAATTGCATAGTGGCTGAGGATATGCAAGTGATGGATTTAGTTCAGTATCTGCGACCGGCCCACGCAGCATAAAGGTATTTTCCCATCAGGCACCGCTTCATCCCATCTTAAGGTAACCTCACAATGGATGTTTACTTTATGCAAACTACAATTATTTGCTTGAAATTTCACATCATTGCTATTTTCTCTGGGAAACTAACATTATAGTCAGGGACTGCAGTATTTTTTCTTAATCCAAAGCTAGACGTTTTATGCGGAGGAGGTTTTCCAAGAATGGATGAACATTTCAGTTTTACATTCACGCTTTCACCATGTTTCCAAGATTTGTATTTGCAGTTGGGTAAATATCAGCTTGATTTTGTTACTCTCAGCTACCTCAAGGTTCTGCATCAAAGAAGGAACCAAAATCAACTTTTTAAAATTATATTATTATTATTATTATTATTATTATTATTATTATTATTATTATTATTATTATTATTATTATTATTATTATTATTATTATTATTATTATTATTATTATTATTATTATTATTATTATTATTATTATTATTATTATTATTATTATTATTATTATTATTATTATTATTATTATTATTATTATTATTATTATTATTATTATTATTATTATTATTATTATTATTATTATTATTATTATTATTATTATTATTATTATTATTATTATTATTATTATTATTATTATTATTATTATTATTATTATTATTATTATTATTATTATTATTATTATTATTATTATTATTATTATTATTATTATTATTATTATTATTATTATTATTATTATTATTATTATTATTATTATTATTATTATTATTATTATTATTATTATTATTATTATTATTATTATTATTATTATTATTATTATTATTATTATTATTATTATTATTATTATTATTATTATTATTATTATTATTATTATTATTATTATTATTATTATTATTATTATTATTATTATTATTATTATTATTATTATTATTATTATTATTATTATTATTATTATTATTATTATTATTATTATTAAAAACTATATTGTATATTGTATTCATAATGTATTTTAGCTATGTTTGGTCTATCTCTAAGATAATGCTAAATAAATACATTTACATGTAAGCTAAATGAAGGTAAACATGGGAATGGAGGAAAAATGAAATTTTAAGATATAAATAGGATATAGGCATAAAGATATAGCGAGGGCCCGCGCGACCAACGGTATGCTACCTATCGGAGGGCTAATTTGTATTGCAGTTAGGTCCTAGGGGTCGATGGAATTCTACTCCCTACAATTCTTGGTAGCCATATTTGAAACAATCATTTTTCTCAAACATTTGGCCATTTCTTTTATACAAATAAATTTCTTCAAGAAATTGCCAAGAAAGTTTCTGGAGAACTTAAGTTTGCTAAAAACTGTATTTTACTTTTTCCACCACGTATGCACTGGGTAGGAAAGGTATTCCATAGCATTCAAAAATTCAATATCGAGATTTTACCGGGGATAGTTTTGAGGGACAATGAATCCAATTAAGGTATTTCTAGAAAGGTATCTGTGTATGTACAGCAAGGAAAAAATAATTAGGCGTATCAGATCACATTATTTCTAATTCCTAATTCATGTTGCCGCGCGGTTTACACAAGTTGATATTTCCAACGTGCAGCTGAGTTTATTGATAGTCTCCTTTCCATATATATTAAACTTCATTAAATTTTGACTTTAGTAGCGGTTTCAAAAGTTTATCTGTTATAGTTTGGAGGAAAGTGCAATACTGAGAAAGCTTTACCTCTCTTTAACAGTTAGAAAGCTGTTAGAAGCTGTTTTTAAGGATACCCATCTGTGAAATTTTCAAAATCTACAGTTTTCATTGGATTTATTTGAAATTTTAACACAACAATCACTGTATAGTGAGGAGTAACTGTGCTAAATTTCATACATTTAGTCAGATTAGTTGCTAACATATTAATATTTTATTATATTTTTTTAAATATATGTATAAATAGTTCCCCATGATGCAATTTTGATTTGAAAAACTTAATTTTCAGTTCTGTTCTGTAATAGAATGTTAGCAAATTGATGAGATAATTTTTTAACCTTGTTATTAGTTTCGATAAAAATAAATTTTAAAGTTTAAATTCATAATTTTTTTCATTTAAATTTCGAAATGTAAACTTTAATATTTAATTACTCAGCACTTATTCACGTTATGAAAAAATTATGTCATCATTTGTTTTTAATGTTATTTCTAAGCAGATACACCAAATTTCATGCATAAGTACTGAAAATTGCATCGTGTGGAGCATTTTAAAGAGCAAACAGTGCTAAAAATAAAAACATGGAAAAACTAAGTTTGAAGTCATAGCAAGGATAATGGAACTGTATGGATTTAAATGGACATGACCACTTACAGGCAATCAGACGGCCACGTGACATAGTTAAAAAGGCCGTAAGGCTATAAAAAGCATATCAAAATAAAGCAGAAGATTTAAAGTATTTGATAAAACAAAAATCCATTTTTGACAGTTTTTGAAAGTTTTAGCCTTTTTACACAAATGGGTATCCTTAATTGAGATCTCAGGAGTGGCTTTTAGACAGGATAAAAGAAGTTCTAACCAATAGTTGTACTCCGTTTTGTAGCCTTTAAGAAGCAACATGAGGACAAAATATCTCGTATTTGTTATCATTGAGAGTATTGGATTATAATGATCTTTTCCAACAGCATGTTGCAAGGTCGTGCAGCGTAACTCGCGTGTCTGCAACATTTGCACGCTACTGTTTCGAAGGGTGCACACCTGTGATTCATCGCAGCACGTGAAGCGCGCACCCATTTCCAACTTGCCTATAAGTAGAATATGGACGCTGAACAACTTGCAACTATTACAATAACTTCATATTAAGAATATTTTTTTTTCAAAAGAAATTTTTAATTTAACTTGAACTGTTAGCAATTATTCGCAACCGATTGAGCTAAAATGTTACATACACGTTTAGCTCGGATGACAATGCATGGTTAGCTATGAGACTTAATTTCAAATATAATATGATGGGCCATCCAAAATGGCGATCTAGTTATTTTTATTCACTCCCACGGTAGGCGTATCAATTGAAAGGATTCGCTGTGAAGAATACAAATAAAATAGATTAACAGTAAAAATTGTTAAAAACAATGTTTTATTTAAATGCATTAAAAATAATAAAATAAACTTTAAATTAAATCAGATCCATCAGATCCATCCTTTCTTTTCCTTTTGCTTAATAGTGTTTCCTTTTTTTTGGGGGGGGGGAGATACTTATTTAGATAAACTTGAAAAGCAATATGTTAACTAAATATAAATTTTCAACCTAATTGTTGGAGCCATTTCCGTGACGAGACCTCTAATACCCTGGCTTGTTTGTTTAAATTGACCCATTAACAGAGAAATAATGGCCAAAATAAGGTTGGAGTAATTGTGACTGTTACGCGTAAAATCGCGTTTTTTCAGGAACTGCACCTATATAGATAAACTTAATAAGCAAAAGTCTGTCTGAATATAAAATTTGATCGAAATCGTTAGAGTCGTTTCAAAGTTGTTCGTTTAAATATATAAGATAAAATATTGTCGCGAGGTTTATCTATCTTACAAAGAACATTTTTTCCTTAGAATTGCTTATATCAAGGTCATTCTTATTTATCTACACGGGTAAATCTGACGACAAGCTTTTATATCATATAAATTGTGTAATGTAATAAACAGATGGACTTCAGTAAATTTAAAGTTTATTTTCTTCTTTAAAGCATTTGAATAAAAGCTTGTGTTTATGTATTTCTATTAATGTATTATATATTGCAAGGCTTATATTAACATACAGTAAACAGTTCCAACTATCTTGAGCAGTTCCTGAGTTCATGGGCCATGAATTTAGTGGATATAACACTAGTGGTTTAGGTCGTTTAATGTTCCCTTAATTCCTGCAATTTACGCAATGTATCCTGAAAGTCTCTGAGGTTTTGGTGTACGAAAACAGCTCCCAAAAAGAGGACATTGCAAATTCATTTATCTACCTGAGGTATATCGCTGAATATTCTGCTGGTTCTGTTAGTCATAAAGCTTAAATCCCTTATGATTAGTGTAGTAGATAACGAGGTAACGGTTGAGAAGCCGTAAAGGGAGGAAGGTAGGGGGGGGGGGGGCTGCGCCCGCCGTGTTATCCAAGAAGTTTGCGGTAGCATTTCAATGTGGTGGTAATCGCTGAACGCTCGTAAATAACCATTAAGCTCCTGGGGCATGAAGAAGATCGTTTGGAAGAGATAGCGCATCGGAGTTTATAATTTTGGTCCTGAAATCGTTTTACAGTATATTATTACGGCTATCCAAGCAGTATTTTAATATAAGTGAGTTTTAATAAAATGTCAGTGAGTTTTGGGTTATCTGTTAGTTAATCGAGAGGCAGGCGTTCCAAGAATACTCTACAGAGCCACTAGAGACATCTGCGCTTTGCACTGCGGTGTTTAACCCACATTGACTTACCTGGGATGCTAATTCAGGTGCGTTCGCTACCTATGTACCTATGTCTTATATCAGGAGTCGGTAAACTGGTCATCGCGATTGCAGGAATGGTGATGTCAAGGAACGCAACCCGGCATGCACATATGTAACGTACGGTTCGAACAAAGGGATTTCAGGACTGGCGGAGTAACAACTTCTGTAACGCACGTTTGATTTTATATATTGGGTGTTCCGAAAAACACCAACAACGCTTAATATGTCGGTCTGGATGGCTCAGTTGGTTAGACGCTGGCCTGCTGATCTCAAGGTCGCGGGTTCAAACCCGGCCCAGGTCGATGGTTTTTAAGTGTGCTTAAAAACGACAGCTCCATGTCAGTAGATTTACTGGCATGTAAAAGAACTCCTGCGGGACAAAATTCCGGCACACCGGCGACGCTGATGTGATCCTGGCAATTGACAGCGTCGTTAAACAATAAAATAATTTAATTTAACGCTTAATATGTTATGCAGGACGGCAAACTGATAGCTCTTCAACGAGGAACCACTGTCTGGAAATGTACGGTTTGGACGCTGGAGAGCGAGCGGTTGTGACAATCTGTTAACGTCGTTTGGGTGTCTTAATACGGAAGGTATGCATTGGCCATCTGTATACTGCGATGAACGACCGGAGCATAATATCATTCCTGCGCATGCGCCAAATTCCTCCATAGAGTCCTTGGTGCGTATTCTACTGCGTTACTTGTGTAGTTTCCAGTACAGAAACGTTTTTTAACAGCAATGCAACACGTACCAGTACACAGCTGTGGAAATGGTCGTCTTGAGCTCCAACACACTTTGATGTAAGTATGTGGAATCACCTTCACGTCGCACATTCGGGTCAATGGATTGGTAGAGGTGGGTCAGTTTTATGGACAACACGTTCGCTAAGTCTGACACCTCTGTGAAGTTCTTATGAAGAAACGAGTGAAATGATGCTCATATGAGCCCGAGGTCCATAGAGCTTTATGTTACCCAACATTGGTCTTTTCAGGATAAGAGAAAACCTTGGTAAAAAACCTTATCCGGATAACTCACCCTAAGCGAGATTCGAACTCGCGACCTCTTGGACGTGAGGCAGACACGCTGGGACATGAGTATGAGGCTCACTACCGCCGATATAGGCTCTGCAATGACCTAGGAGGTACACAGCCAGTTTGTAATATAGACATCGTGATTTTGATTTTGTTGCCGAAATCTGAACGCACTTCCCTGCGTTACAGCGTCCAAACCGTGCATTTCCGGACATTTTTGTAGTGTTTAACGCTGGCTTTTACTACATACGGCACCGCAGGCGGTAACACTGATGATACATGGAATGAAGATGGAGCACCGGAGGAATGAGATGGCGGGGGAAACCGGAGAACCTGGAGGAAACCCGCCCCAGCGCCACTTCGCCCACCACAAATCCCACATGCGGTTGCCTGAGATCGAACCCGGGCCGCTTTGGTGAGATGCGAATGCTCTAAACACCCGCCTACCTCGCGGCCTCATTTCCGGACAAGGGTTCCTGTTTGAAGAGCAGTCAGTTTGCCATCCCGCACAACATACCAGGCGTCTGTGTTTTCTGGGACAACTCTCTATATACAGAATGAAAAGGCCTTAACATTAATTTTTCATTATATTCTTCACTTTATTTACAGACCTAAAAATTCGCATATACTTATCGTTAACTCACAAGTACATAATGACGTCAACAAAGCGTGTAGGAGCTTATTTGTCAATCACAATCTCGTTTTAGATATTATAAATTTCATTTTTGACAAAAAGAATTGCTCACTCACATACGAATGTTGGGCTAAACATAACACTAATATGCATAGCATATTACTGAAGAAAATCTGATTTCCACTCACATGACTTTCTGTACTCTTGTCCTAACCATTCTTACAGACCCTTATTCCTATATCTTCTTCGTGTTACTTGAGGTAAACATTTACACAAATTATCGCACTACTGATTTCCTTGTGAGTGCAAGGGGAATATTAAAATACAGTAGGCTTTGAGCAATATTCAAATATTTTAAAGCTTTGAGATTCCGTTCTCTTTGCACGCTTTACATATAAAAAAATGAACAACGATGTTGCATTTCACGAAAGCTTTAAGTTTTCTGAAACTGACACAAATAACAAGGAATGTCTCAGAAATAGTTCACTCTACAACAGAATTTATTCAGACATAAATTTTATGTTTTAGCGAGATCTACATTTTTTGTACAGTAAGATTTTGTGCATCTCTTACGGTTTACGAGTTATTCAAAAGTCATCCAGAGTAAACAGGACTACATAAGCTACAGCCAGAAAATTCAAAATATTGATTTTATTTGCCATTAAAATATCTTAAACAGATGTATTTTAATCAAAATCGTTAGAGCCATTTTCAAGAAAATCAAAACCTTCGAAAAATGTTGCATGTATACTTTAGGGTGCGGCTATTTTCTTCAAAATGTTTGCGTTGCATCGTTGAAAGAGATAAAACTCAAATGCGATTTGGTTTTTAACGGACTTTTCGTTTTTGATTTATGCTGTCCACAGGCTACACACACACAAACACACACGCGCGCGCACACACACACACACACACACACACGCACACACAGGGGCCTTTTGCTACAAATGCTTTTTTTGGATTCAGGGGTCTCAAAATATATATTTCTGCCTGCCAGTAGAGAAAGTAATACAAATGTTGCCATAACCAGTTGTCTAAATAAATCTAAACCAGATTTATTTTGTAGTTGTGATTTCTAAATTAGTTTGTCTGTAAAATCACACCCTCAATTCGTAATGGTGATCTTATTCTATGAATATCCACGTGAAAGGATTTGTCATAAGTTGAATATCATGGTTCATTGCTTTGAGATCATAAAACATTTGGTGTTGGAACTCTTTTCTTAATTTTAACATACCTATATAAATATATAAGAAGGAGCCTTTGAGTCTTCGTGGTTCCGAAACAGCCATGTCGTGTCGTACACTACTGCTTGTGTACCTTTGAACCCATGTTGTTTGAAGGAGAGAGGGTGTAGCAGGTCGAGGTATTGCTTTGCCCCTTACTGTTGTATTACGTCATATCATTAGCCAGTGGAGGTTGGCAAACGCTCTCGTATATCGTTCAAGGGCGCATACTTACACGGATAGGCAAGGTCGTTAAGGCATGGAATCGTCTACGGTTCAAATACCTCTAGCACCACTCTCCCTTTCTGCTGTATGTGTCAACATTTTCTTGGTCCTTATAGCTGGAAATATCGGGGAGGTATCCTAAACTCAGGCCTCAAACGTTTGTTTTCCAAATTTCCTTTCCCAAATATTTAACTTAATGTAGCATGAATGTCTATCTACTATGGTGCCCTGGGCAGAATATTTGGCTATTCTGATTGCACAATCAATTATAAAGGCCAGGCATAAGATGCATGTGCTCCAAACACCTGTATCACACTTTAATTTGCAACGAACATAAGGCTGGAATAAGTAAACTTAATTTATGGTGGCCGCAAAATTTAAAGGCGGCTGAAGGCTGACCACTACCAGAGAAGCACGATGTTATCACATTCAGGAAACATAAACTTGATGTGCATGGTAATTTAAAGAGAAATCTGAAAATTATACCTTAAAACGGCAACAGAAATGCGCACAGGCCAAGCAGAAAGTTCCTTAGGGTAAAGCAGTTGCATTTGTGTGATCATCATTGTAGTCATCTTCATCCTCGGTTTTAACTGCGTCTGAATCATCGCTGTATCTCTCTAAGTCAGGGGAAGACAGGTATCGTTGCTGTGACGTCAGCTCTCTCAGCTCACATGCCCGCAACGTCGGCCAGTTATACGTGTGACGTCGCAGCGCGGAAGAGGAAAGGCGTGCGGGACATCGCAATTTTAATGCTGACTGTTTCAATTACGGAATAGTCACTGATTATAAATAATTACATTTCGCTTTATGCCATATATATAAATTCTAGTTTATGTGAATAGTCATGTTATAACACTAATAGAACAGAGAATATAACTATTTTGCCTGAGCTAGAGGAGAGCTATACAGAACAATTATTAAGTGGACATTTTCCGACATTTGCCGATTCACTTTTCTTTAACTAGTTTGTCAATGTTTGGGGGTAATGTACGGCACATTTGTAACCGAAGACTGCATGTTAGATTGTGATCTGACAATATGCTTCGGGATTTTGACTTAGAAAGGTTCATAACAGAAAAGAATTGTTCGCACACATACGTGGAACCAAACATACATAAGATCCGTATAACAAGGTAACAAATATTACTAAATTAAACACCAATGAAACAACTCCACACAATCAATATAATTGAAACATGGGAACTGAAATTACCACCGTTAACTGAAACCTGTGGTGCCTACCTCTGAAGTTCAACTGTCCCAAGCGAGTACTCAAAATGTCCCTTTCCTGTATAAATTGTCGCACGTTAAGAAAAACATATGACCCGTAGCTTCAACAAAAACTGACTTTGTTTACTCGTCGGAAACATTTAAAAATCAGGGAAACACCGTTAATGTGTGTGTGTGTGTGTGTGTGTGTGTGTGTGTGTGTGTGTGTGTGTGTGTGTGTGTGTGTGTGTGTGTGTGTGACCAGATTGGTTTTAAGTGTAGCGGAGATTTTCACACTATTTAGCATACAAAATGCTCTTTCGACCTCATCATTTGACCAAGGTAAGGCTAATGGCTTCGCCACCTTCATTGCATGACACCATTATATGCAGTAAAGTATTTATGTCAGAGCAATGTGGGCAGTAATAATGTTTATTACTGTGCTTTTAAAACGGGAAGAGTTCTGATCTGCAGACAATGAGATACGTTTACGTGCACAGCGTTGGAAGCCCATTACTCCCACTCTTTTCTTATTTCCCTCTCTCTCGCACACTGTCCTACTGTTCTCTAGGCGCGCGTCAAGCCCCACTTAAGGGGAAAGCAGTATGACAACACAGCAGGACTCCGATTGGTTGCCGGCCTGGAAGCGCTCAAGGACGAACCCCCTCCCATTTGAAAAGCACAGAAGTGTCCTACTAGAGGCACGTACCTTATCTTGGCTTGCAAGATAAACTAGAGCCACATGCCACAGCATTATATTTGCGACATTGTGCAGTCATCCGTGAAGTTTGTTACTGTCAGTTCTAAATAAATGATGGCTGTGCAAGTACGTTGCTTATTCGGAAGAAAATTAAAGGTGTTCTTTTCAATACAGTTTTCACTTATATCCTGTTTTGCACCTTCGTAAAAATTTACATCCGTCACAGTTTTTCAGGAAACTGACATTTTACATTTTTGTGGACATTGGTTACTGACTTTTGACTGTAGGTCATTACATTTCGAAACATAAATCTACTCGTAAGTCCCAGTAGATTAATCCCAACTGGAAAACGCTCTCCACATATATATGAAAAGTTAAAAAAAATACACAAGCAACTCTAATAAAAAATGCGATCATGTAATTATTCAACATTAATAAACCAACAGCCCTTAAAAAGCAATTCATAATAATCCCATAGTTTGCGTGTCAGCTTTGTTATTATTGAGATAATAACAGATATTGTTCATGCAATTTATTTATCTGCATGAAAAAAAACAGGGAAAAATGATATGCATTACTACGCTTATAATAAAAGTTAAAAAAGGAACAAACAAACAAAAAAAAAAAAAAAAAAAAAAAAAAAAACAGAGCAAAACAGTTTAGCAGCAAATTAACTGATAATCTCTCACTCACTGCGCAGATGCTGGATGCAAATGAATAATATACAATAGCATAAATATCATACTTATCCATTTTTATACCAAACATAAAAGCAGGTGGGTACAAATATACTGAAACATATACCCAAAACAAATAATTATATATTATTTCTGAAACGGGAACGTCATTATCTTCAACATAATCACTAAGCGAAGCTCTGCGGTAACGGGTGAGGCTCACATTCAACAGGTCCCGGGTTCGATTCCCCTCGCACCGGCCTCCCTGACCATGGGTTATTTGTACATAGGCAGGCGAATGCTTGGGTGATTTGTGTTCTATCACGAATTTGTTGCCTGTAATTTACGTTTCGTGTATTTCAGTGTTGGAGGACCAGGCAACGGCGATTGGTGTGTTGCGGCTTGACGGTGAAATTTGCGCTTCGCAAAGGATTTGTTCTGGCATTTGGTGGGTTCCCTTCCTGGGAGCTGTCTCTTATTGTTATAAATTGTATTGTATTCTATTGTATAGAATAAATTGTTGCTGTTTAGTGGTATTTGTATTTTTGTGAGAGGGAGGTTGGTATTGCGAAATTGTGCTTTTGTTTGTTGTATTGGGGAGATAATTTTTGTAAAGCTTTTTTTGGTATTTTATTTTTTATTTTCCTTTATGTTGTATATATTTTATATATTGCTTATATTTTTATTTTCTACTTTTTCCCTTCTCTATAATTTGTGATATACCAGGTGGAAGGTAAATCATTACATTAATTTAAACCAGTGAGGATCTTGATATTTGGAACACATTTTGTATCTTACGTTTTTGTCTGCGACCATTTCCTACAGAGATATTTTAGTTTTATCGAAAACAAGCTGGCAACACTGCAGATTGTGTGGGTGATCACTATTCCTAGCTTCGTACATAAACAAACAGCGTAATGGTGCGTTTTGAAAACAAACTCATATTCTGCCTTGTCCTTTCGTGTTTACTATGACAGTGTAGGCCAATCACAAGCGTTAGCTCCCAAAACATTACCGAAAGCGAAAGCTGTTTACATCCACCAGGTCAATTCCCTGACCAACCTCAACGCAACGTTGTCGAGTTACTTCATATGTGATATAACAGCTCAGAGTATCCCTTCACGTCCCATAATTACTACCGAAGCTATGTCAGAAATAAGTTACTCTACGCATATTACAAATAACAAACTGTTATCTTTCACATTCTTGTGGAATTACGCATACAACCTTGATAAACAAACTATTTTTTCGAAATCGGCTGATCAGAAAACAAAATTCTATTCGACTTTTTTGTTTGTAATGCATCTATGAAGCACATATTAGAAGGATTGAAATGACTTCCCTTCCTTCCTGTATATACACACGCACACACACAGACCTTTTTCTAAAATTACTTTCCTTAGATTCAGGGGGTCTCAAAACATACATATCCGGTGAAATCTCGACACTGAATTTTTGGACGGAATACTATGCTTCCTCTACTTTATTATACGTAGTAGAGAAAGTCAAAATAAGAATTAAGTTTAGAAAGTAAAGGAACTACAGTTTCTGTGTTCTTCAGGTTTAGTTACCTACATTAACGTAATTATGTGCAGGTATCACACATTTATGGTTCCCTAGTATGCCACTGCGAGCTGATGAGTTGGGCTTATCATCACCTCGTATCTAGTATTAATGACACCTGCTCACGTAATGTGGATACACAAAACTATTTACTGCACTTACACGACTTACACGAACAATATTCATAGATGCACATAGGTATCTACTTTGTTTTTTAGACTTCTAAACCGCCAACATTGTCACTTGAGTTTCTTTTCGAAAGCTAATTGCTACTTCTCACACCTCCGGTCTATAGAGTCGATGCATGAAGCGAAAAAGATTCATGGCTGCTCACTTGAGCCCTAGGAGCAAATACGTAGCGTTAAGGTGCATTATTCCTTCACGACAAGAAAAAAACATGTCTTCAGGCAACTTATGTCAACTTGCTGTCAAACTAAACACTCAGTTACGCTGCTCGCTAGAACACGGAAATTTACAACTTTTCTTGGCTTGGACATGTCTGTATCCAGTGGCAACACAAACGGCCATTATGCCTTTTGTGTATTTCACAAGTGCCAATTAATCCACTGGAGAATACATGCAGCCGAGCAATAAAGCTGTACTTTTCAATTTTCTTGAAAACATTGACCGGTCTTGGTTGAAGAAGCAGTTATGTGGCCAAACACTATCAGCATAGTTCACGGGCCGATTGTCATACTAAATGCAATGTACAGGGTGGAAGGGAATTCATTATATTCCTTCTAATATGTGCTTCATAGAAGCATTACGAGAAAAAGTGGCACTTTGTTCTTCGATCACCCGATTATGAAAAGCTAAATTATTTTTTATCCAAATTGGATGCGTAATTCCACAGGAATGTACGAAGATAACAGTTTGTTACTTGTAAGATGCGTAGAGTAACTTATTTCTGACATAGCTTCCGTAGTAATTATGGGACATCACACAGAGTTTCGAAATAATTAATCCATTAAAAGACGTGAACTGTTCTTCCAGACGTGAGGTAAGTCGACCACGTTGCGCTGAGGTTGGTCAGGGAATTGACCTGATTTGTGGATGTAAACAGGTCGGGCGCTTTCGCTTTCTTGTAATATTTTGGCAGCTAACGCTTGTGACCCCGAGTTCGATTCTTGACGAGCGCTCATTCATTCCATGATAGCATCCACAATATCCCATAGGTTAATTTTTTGTTTCTTCTATTCTATGATATTGTAGTTATACCGAGTTGCTTGGCGAAAGCTGCGGTGGTACCCGTTCTACCCCGAAAACGCAGATTTAGACATAAAATTAAACAAATATAAACAAATTGCTCTGGTATATTAAGTAAGTAGCCGCTAATGCAGCCTTAACGGACAAAGGCTTACCGTCCGGCCACTACGTCCCCTACTCCAGCGTACTACAGGCGTCATGTGTGGGGTGCAGTACTGGAAGGTAGAAGCTGGTCATTGCTCCGAGGCCCCCCCCCCCCCCCCCGGCCAGTTATGCGGCCTTCTAAATTTGGGCTCGCCAATTCTTTATCAAGTAACCGAGTGCACTTCATGCCACTATACAAATATTTTTTTTAAAAAAGAAAATCTGATGTGATGCACTCAAATGACTTTCTCTGCTCTTGTACTAACCATTCTTAAAGCTCCTATTCCTTTATCTTCTTCATGTTAGTTGAAGTAAACGTTTTCAGAAATTACCTTATTGTATATTTTCTTGTAGGTACAAGGGGAATATGGGAATACAGTAGTCTATCACCGATACTCAAATATTTTAAAACTTTGAGATTCCATTCCAGTCTTCCATTTGACGAAAGTTTAAGTTTTCCTAAACCCACACAATTAACATGGAATATCTCCGAAATGGTTCACTCTAGAAAAATTGTATTTGTACATAAATGGTGTGCTTTAGCAAGATGTTCATCTTTGTATAGTAAGATATGGTCTATTTCTTACGATTTACCAGTTATGCAAAAGTAATCCAGAGTAAACAGGACTACATTGGTTATAGCCAGAGAATTCAAAGTGTACATTTAATTTCTTCAAAAAATATCTTAATCAAATGGCATTTTAATCAAAATCGTTAGAACCATTTTCGAGAAAATAAAAATGTTCGAAATATTTTTCATGTAAAGGGTAGTGTAGGGTGGAGGAATTTTCTAAGAAATCTTCCTGTTACATCCTTGAATAGCATAAAGCTTCAATACCAACATTGGTTTTTAACCTACTTTTCGTTTTTGATTTATGCTGCCCACAGACACACTGACTGACACACGTATACAGACAGTTTTCTAAAAAGGCCTTTTTTGGATTCAGGGGGCCTCGAAACATACATTTGCAGTGAAATCTGGACATCGAATTTTTGGGTGGAATGCAATATTTCCTCAACTTGCGACAGTCTCTCAACGAGAGACAGTGATGAAATTTTACGAGGTGATGTAGATACCAAAGTTTCTCTATGGTCCCAAAGTTTGGACATCAACAAAAATAGAAATGTGATAGAAATAGCTCAAATCCAATTCCTAGGAGCTGTTTGGAAATATAATAGAACGGGTTGAAAGAGAAAGACAAAAATGAGGCTAGAGTTGAAATCTTTTAGGTTAAGGGTAGAAAATAAAAACAACTGAAAAAGAAAAAAACATTTACAATGGACGGAACATTCAAGAATACCAATAAACGTTTTAGAACACATTCCAAAATGGAAAAGAAAAGTACGACGCCCACTTCTGCCATGGAGAGACCGGAATTTCCTTCTTCGTCCGTGAGAGCGGAACAAGCCAGCGATTGATTAGACCGTGCAGATGATGATGGTATCTGAGACTCAAGTGCGAATACAGGATAGTAAGCATTGTTATGAAATATAACCTGGGATGTCTTCTGTTCTCTGCATAATATATTACCTCACCAAACAAGTGGAACTCTGTTCATAAGACATGAAGTTTATGCACTTTGCATTGTTTTTTAAACATTCCTCTCCAGCAACACCTACTTTTCTACTGTTATAAAGCGGATTTTGATACTTCCTGATCTCATAAGGCCTCCCTTTCATTATCCGTCTGTTCATTCCCACCCTCCTTTCTTATCGCTCATCTTTCTGGCCCTCTTTTCCGCTCATTCCTCCTCCCCTCATTACCCTATTATAGTTTAAGAGTTATGGGTGTGTGAATAATGGGGATGAACGAGGAAAGGGTAAACATTGCCTCTAAATGTAGCCCTAATATAAAGGGGGATGCTTTGCACGAAACCACAGGGTTCTAATAGTGCTCTGTATGAGATAAAGAACTGCTTTGTCTAAAAGAATGTGGCAGACTAAGCTGCAATCTACGGTCCTCTAACAAAGAACATTTACGAACTCCTGATCTAATTATGATAAATAGAGCTATCCAATCTCATATTTAAACCTTTGGATTGTATTCAGCGTTAAGTATTGTAACAAATGGCCAATTTTATTCGACAAATCCCACTTCTGACACCAGTGTCACAAAGACGACCAAAGTCCATTTACTTTTCAAAAACTTCCCTTTGTTCTTAAATGTTTTGTATAATCTTTTGTAACTGCAAAATCATAAAAGGTTTATACAAAATGTACGTCTCCTCAGAACATGCAACTTTTTTACAAATAACTTTTGTAGTGTGAGCCTTTTCCGAGATATTCGTCGTTATTGGTTTGAATTTTTTAGTACTTTTGTGTTTTTTTGATGTGGCTAACATGAACAGGGCATAGAACTTCAAAGCCAGCATTTTGTGAATCTGTTTTTATGCAATTAAACTAATTCCAGGAATGTTTATCCTTATTAGAATAAAGTAGATAGACAAATATTTTGTCTAGGAACAGCTACGAGAACCTATTTAAAAATACACGGTAGTGAATAGAGAAATTAATGTGAATATAATGCATCAGACGTTTTCTAAAAGTGAAGAGAGATTTATAGCCAGTATGTTTAGTCGTAGTACTCCTGATCTTTTGAATAATTATTATTAGAATATGTTTCAGACGTTCTCAAAATATGTTTGTTATTTTTATAAACTGTAATATTTTATTGTGTTCATTTTCATGTTACTCTACATTATTTATATTTCTTGTGGTATGGAATAGAGGGTCTGACAGCCTTCATTCCAACAAAATAAATCAATAAATATGACTAGTGCTCATTAAATAATATCATGCACCCCAAAGCTCAATTGCAGATTTATTAATAATTCATTTCATTTACCGTCCGATGTGGAGGTTGTTGCAGAATCATTCAACGTGTTAAAAATAAAACGTATATGTTGTTTTGGTGACCATTATATATGCGAAAAGTGAAGGACTGCATTTGGCTGATTCCGGTTTGATTCCCTTCGACGTATGATGGTGCTGCATACATGGCGATGATGCCTGCTTGTAGTAGAAAGTACTCCCCGTGGACAGGAGCAGGCTGCTTGCTCGACGGGTCGTTCATCGCCTTCTCTGGGCAGCTACAGCAATTGGACGGGTCGTCGAGGCTGGAGTTGTTAGGGACTTCCGCACGTCTCTGTGGTCTGTAGGTGTCCCCCTCCGTGGTGTAACCTACACCTATAATACAAGGTCTCTCAAAGCTTAAAATCGCACCGGGTGCAATCCCAGGTGCCGCGCATCCTTGCACTGTGCATTGTGGCTAAAGTGGTAACCAACACCGGCAGTACAATAACTACATGTGTGGAAAAATCAACTGCTTGGAAAAGCATACATACGATGAAGCCATAGAGAACGATAGGGACGCAGAATTAAAGAGGTTACTACATTTTGGAGAAGGCATTCTTTACCCAAAAATGAGGTTCGTACCAGTGCTTTCTATATAACTAAAACAAAACATCGAATTTGCTATTAAAAACAAAATGAACCAATTCAACACTGCGCATTACACATAAAAATTACTCAGTGTAGAAGAAAAAGCGCTGAAAGTGAGGAAGAAGGAGACGGCAAAGCGAGCGAGGGACGGAAGTATATGGAAAGAACGACTGGAAGTTTGCACAGAGGTCAACTTTTCATAGTCGCATTTTGCACCCTGCACTGTGCAATGCACCGGCACATGCAGACTGAGAGGTCCTTCTATAGGCATGCGCAACAAGTCGTAACCTTGAAATAAATCAATAACTCTGCAGGAGAGTATGGTTTAAGAATGTTTTCTAATTGGTACTTTTATATGGCATATCAGGTTGGTACCGAAATTCGGCGAAACTGAACGTTCTTAAATATATAATGCAAAGTTAACTTAACGCAGTTTGTTTCTAATGGCATATTTTGGTGGTGCAAATCAAACACTCACGTTAGGGGCGAGGGGGACCGGTTTTAACTGCAGTCCTCCAGGAGTTTCAATATAGAAAGCATAGGGACCCTGCCCTCCACTCTGTGGTGCCTTTTGATCGGTCCTCGCCGCACCTAGCCTTGCGTCGTATCATGATAAATGCCAAGTTTGGTATTTATCGAACATTCCGATTTGAGGTTATACCGTTCAAACACGCACACATGACTCCAAAGATTTATTTCTGGTACAATCGATTAAATTTTTGGTGGAGTACAGGAATAATAGTTACATAGAGAGAGGGAGAGCGAGGAAGAGATGAGTGTGCTTAAACACGAAAGAAAATAAACGAAAGAGAGAGAATAATGGAATATAAATTCTTAATTATGAGGAATACGGCAATTAGAGTATAACGTGAGATGCTTAATCTCTCAATCTTGAACTTGAGCCAAAAGCATGTCTGCGTTTTCCACATAGACGTACACTCCCATATTTCTAGAGGGAGGGTCAAACAATGGCGATATATTGTGTAATTAGTTGGTTTTTGAAATGCAGCTTGGACTACCAGCAATAGGTGCTTGTACACGTTGTTAACTTCTTTCTTCAGCACAACTTTCTGTGGTCTTCACAGAAAGCATAAAGTGTGATACAAACACAAAGTTTCTCTCATTTGGTTTGTGGTCGCAAGCATAAATAGCACAGCCAATGTTTAAACATGTGCACATGAATGACTTTATGTTTGAAGTTACCAAATGAAGGGCGATATGCCATTTTTATTTTCTGAGAACTTAGTTATTGAGAATATTACGCGTGTTAACTTACGCAGTCTTAGGAACATTAATATGAGGCAGCAACAGCTTTTTTCAGGGTGGCTCAGTGGTTTAGTAGGGGGTGAGTGAGTGAGTAGGGTTTAAGGGCCCGTCGACAGCTAGGTCATTAGAGCCCCCAGTGGTTTAGGTGCTGGCCTGCTGATCCCAAGGTTGCGGGTCCAAACCCGGCCTAGATCCATGGATTTTAAATGTGCTTGCGGGGCTCCGGAAAGATAAAAAGTCTTGAAATGTATTTTTTTCATTTGTTTTAACTGTATCTATGGTATTTTACCTTCAAGATGTATATAATTAATGTGGACGAAGCGGTGTAGGGGAGGGTTTTCTCCGGGTTCTACAAGTTCCCCCGCCACTCATTCTACCAATTGCTCCATTATCAGCTTTACAATCATCAATTTCGCCTGCATTTCATATCATCATCTTCCTTACTATCATACCTGGTGCTTGGCTGACCACCCGTTTCCAGGTCTTCACTCTTTCCCGTCCATTGGTTCCTCTGCCCCCCGACAGGTGTCTGACCCTAGGCACTGGCTTGTTAAGTCCCAGGGGTTGTAAATCCTGCATAAGGCTATGAGGTAAAGAAAAAAGAAGAAAGAAGGTTACGAGAAAAACTACGTTCAAGTTGACTAGCTTAACACTGTAAGGATAGGACCTTCAGGAGTACCTTGAAAGCGACAGCCCCAGGAAAGAATATTTACCGGCGTGTTAAAAAACTGCGGGACGAAATTCCAGCACACCGGCGCTGATATGATCGTGGCAATTGACAGCGTCGTTAACAATTTAATATTATTTATTATCTATATATTTATCACAACAATTATAACTATACAACTACACCTTTAATCGAATACAACAGTAAAATAAAACAAATATAGTTAATTATATCCACATTTACCACAATGTACAATTTATTCCTCCGTTTTGAAGTTGCCAATTACTATTCCTTACTCTTACATTTAACATTTTGTTTTATATATAATGGGGAAATTTATTATGGACACTAATTACTTTTACCCCTCACTACCCTTTTCCATTTTCTCTATTTACTCGTAATTCTTTTAACTATTTTAATCTAATTTTTCGTACGTATTTTTCAAGTATCACCACATACTCATCTGATCTTTACCTAAAAAGTTTCCTGTTAACTCTAACGAAAAATACTTCCACTTTTTGAGTACTAGATTCCCTCTCCCATTTTCCATACCATTAACTTCCAAAATACAGAGCAAATTTTCAAATAATTAATCTACCGCATTTCGCGCACCTCTTACCAATTTTTTTTCCCTATCATGCCACTTAGGTTCATTATCCCTGTCCTACCCCATTCTGACCTCTTTATGGCATATTTCGATATATTTTTCTCTCCGCCATTCTATTTTTAAAAATATATAATCTATTAATGCCCTTTTTTCATAAAATCTACTTAAAATTACTTGCTCTTTGATATTCTCCACCCTTGTTCTCACATCCCCCCAGAAACCCTTATTTTTGCTGTTTCTTTCTGCCCATGTTTCCCCATTCCTATTTCTTCCACTATTATCTGTATTTTGTGCACAGAAGTTTCTTCTTTGCCCATTTTCTCCTGTACAACCATGCATTGTTTTAATACATCATTTTCCTCCAATAAATTTACTCTAAACCACTATGTAACTGCTCCTTCTACCATTTTTCATTTTGCCTCCTATTCTCCCTAGTTCTGTCTGTCCATTTGTGAACTTCTTGGTAACCCCAATATTATTTTACAAAGCTTTGTGTTTATTATGTCTGCATTTTACCAACTTTTTTCCAGTCCCCATATTTCTGCTGCATACAGCATCCTTACTTCTACCATTGCGCTATATATTCTTAAGGGGACATTCTGGTACCAAATGCGTTTTCTTCCGTAACTAACCAGTTTTAATAAAATATTTAGCTTAAGTTGCACCTGCCATGATATACTGTTGGTATAAGATTCAATGCTCTTTATTAAATATTTATCAAGTTAAAAATTGTTTATTATATTTTTTGGAAACAATTTAATAGTAATAAAAGGTATGCTTTCTGCAGTTCAGAATTAATTTAGAGGCCTGAAACTTGCTATGCTAGTTTTATATGCCTTTGCAATAAAACTGTGCATTAGTTTTCCAAAATATTCTTATTTATTAGAAATATGAATTTTTTTCCATTAGAATAGAATAAAAAGAGATATTACTACGAATTACAAAGAAAAAAGCATATACTTTTGTGTATGAGTATGATCAACAAACCAATGCACAGTTTTCTTTAACAAGTTATATTCTACATATACTGAAAATTTCAACTTTAGGCATCAATATTTACTACAAAAAGTTTACCCCAAGGCACAAAAATTGTTATATGGAGAAAAAGGTATTTAATGTTTTAGAATACACTTACTGGAAATATTGCAAGAGTCTAAATACATTTTAAATACACAAATTTCCAGGTGGATTTCACACATAATATTTAATATCCATATTCTAGACATGTTGAAGATATTTCTTTAAAAAAATTTTTTCTGAAAAGAATTGCACTTTTGCCATTTTGGTAGCAGTGTCCTCTTAACAAAGTATTTATTTTCTACTACTTTCGGACGAAGGATGCCTGAAAGGCCAGTGAAAAGAAATTTTGGTCGGATCGAGAACTGAGGAAGAAATACTACTGCGATTTTGAATATAGTTCAGAAACTCCAAACGCGTTGTGTTTGTATGAATCATTAGGTTTTTCTGAGTACATGCAAAGGCAAACATATTTCCCAAAGGGTAAGATGCCAGGATAACGATACCACATAAAATCCCTGGAGAGTCTAGATGTAAAATGCTCATCGTTAAGTTATAAAGCAATAAAGACAGAAAGGGGAATGGGTAACAATGCGATAAGAAGGGGAATGATAATGTGGATGAGAGCCAAAATTATGTCATAAAAGGGGTGAACAACGGATGGTGTAGGGGTAATAATCCTATGAAGGTATGGCGAGGGCAGTATGCATTACCCTTTGGTAGAACAGGGGAAGAAGTCGCACAGAGGAAATGCAAGATGAAGAACGAAAACACTAGGAAGAAAACCCAGTATAGGTATATAGTAAATTATAAGGTATTTAGAATCAATGAAAAATTGTTCAGTATTAATTACGAAGAAATAACTTTTTTAAAAAGAAACTTGTTTCATGTACAAACAGAAAGTCTCTAATATTCATTTATATTTTAGCACACATACGTGCATTGTATTGCCTAATCGAGTACACTGTTGTTACAAATTGATTCGTCTGGTAAAGTTAATTTGTATACAATCTAAAAATGTGAAGTATATATTTTGTGGCACCTTGAATAGAAAAAGCAATTATAAAGATATCCAACCGTGAAATGTGATGTGTGTGTATGTGTGTGTGTGTGTGTGTGTGTGTGTGTGTGTGTATGTGTGTGTGTGTGTGTGTGTGTGTGTGTGTGTGGCTTATCCATCTTATTCTTGGTATTCCTCGCTTTCTGCTTCTAGTATATGGATCCCATATGGTGGTCGACTGAGTCCATCTGTCGTGGTGAAGTCTTGCTACATGTCCCGTCCAATTACATATGATTTTTGCAGTCTACTTGGAGCTTTGTTTCCGTTTTTCTTCGACAGATCTCTAGAAAGCTCATTTCCCCCACTATAATACAGAACTTGCTTTCCCATTGGGTACCGTATTCACCGCTTTATGAAAATGAAACAATTCATATGTTTCTTTTTTCGTCTGACAAAACTTGGCTACTTTGGAATTCGTTTATGTCTCTTTCTGTTAAATATTACTTACTTTACTTGCCTCAGACGCTATTTCTCCGCTCTCGTGTGTTGCTTGGTTAATTATTTAGATTACGACCTGTATGGGTCTCCCCCAGGTGCCCTTGTGGTTCGATTCCTAACACATTTCACTGTGAGTCACCTTTCTGACAAATGTTCCCTTTTACAATATTCATTTTGCATACATACATGATCTCATACGATTATATGAATTATTTATATACCTATTACTTTCTCTACCACGTATATTAAAGTAGAGAAAGTGGTGCATTCCACCCAAAAATTCTATGTCGACATTTCACCGGAAATATGTTTTGAGGCCCCCTGAATCCATAAGAAAGCATTTTTAGAAAAAGGTGCGTGTATGCGTGTCTGTCAGTCTGTGGACAGCATAACTCAAACACAAAAAGTCGGTTAAAAACCACAGTTGGTATTCAAGATTTTGAAGAATAGTCCTCCACGCTGAAGTACCCTTCAGGTTGCAACTTTTTCGAAAATTTTGATTTTCTGGAAAACCACTCTAACGATATTGATTAAAATGCCAAGATATAATAAAAATATATTTGTGTGACAAATGAAATATGTATCTTGAATTCTCTGGCAATAGCCCATGTAGTTCTATTTACTGTGTATGACTCTTGCTAAAACACTCAATTTATATGCAAATAAATTTTTTTGTAGAGTGAAACATTTCTGATATATTCCTTGTTATTCGTGTGTTTTGATCAACTTAAAACTTTCGTCAAATGGAACATCTTTATTTATTTTTACGTATTAGCCCAGCAAAGAGAATGGAATTTTAAAGCTTTAAAACATTTGACTATCCCTCAAACCCTACTGCATTCCCATATTCTTCTGGTACCTGCAAATGTTTATCTCAACTAACACGAAGAAGATACAAGAATAAGAGTTTCTAAGGATGGTTAGCACAGAAGTAGAAGAAAGTCACGTGAGTGCAACACATCATATTTTGTTACTATTCATTTGGGGTTTTTGAAGCTGTTTTCAGTGCAAAGATGTTGAAGCCAAATTGTCGTTTTGTAGCTCACACGTTGAAAGACAGTTCACGCCGCATCACGTCTTCCAATGCCCTTGGTTCATCTTTGCCGCCGGTCGAGCACTGAGATTCCTCTCCCTGAGTGTGCGTGAGTTTTGTTTAGAAAGGATGTCACTATGATGATAAAGTATTTTAGTAAATGCCGACGTTGCCGACCAATGTTGATTATAAAGCAATTTTTTAGCCGAATAAATGTGTACTAATGTTTACACACCTGAAATATGTTTTACTATCATAGAACTTTGTGTGTCTGTTGGCTTCCACGCACTAAACGCGCCAGAGAATTACGATCTGTTTACTTCAACAGGCAAGCCAAGTGTGTACTGCTCTGAACTAAAGTGACGCAACCAAAACCGTTACAACCCTAAACAGGTTTTTTTTTTTTTAAATTCTTGAGGCTACCTCCTTTTTAGGTTCATTTTCTATATTACTTTATTGACATTTATTATTCCAATTATTATTCTTTTTAAATTATGTTTCAAATGATTAATTTTCTGAATATACATGATGGAAGGGAAGTCATTGCATTAAATTAAACCGGTGATAGATCTCGGTATTTGGAACACATTTTGTATCTTACGTTGTCTCTGACCACATCCTATGTAGATATTTTAGCTTTGGCGGAAACAACTGGCAACAGTGCAGATTGTGTCAGTGTCACTTTCACTAGTTCAGTACATAAACAAACACCACAGCGTAGTGTCTCGTGAACGTAAACAAATACCATGCCGTGTCCTTCCATGTTTACTGTGCAAGTGTAGGCCAATCAGAATCGTTATCTCCGAAAACATCACACCATCCTGTAAGCGAACAAACGTTTTATACCCAGAAGCCGGTTCAATTCCCTGACCAACCTCAGCGCAACGTTGTCGAGTTACTTCTCCTCTGACAAAAGCTGCAAAGAATATTCATTTAATTCATTTAGGTTACTAATTATTTCGAAACCCTGTGTGATGTCCCATAATTACTACCAAAGCTATGTCAGAAATAAGTTACTCTACACATCTTACAAGTAACAAAGTATTACCATCGTATATTATTGTGGAATTACGCATCCAATTTGGAACAAAAACCATTTATTTTTTCGAAATAGGCTGATCAAAGAACAAAATGACATTAGTGTTTTTTTTTTCTTTTTTTAAACTTTGTAATGCTTCTATGAAGCACATATTAATGGAAATATGTTCCCATCCACTGGGTATAATTTCGGTATCACATTTCTAATTTCTCATTCTCTATTCTTTGTTGCTCTCAAATTTTTCTACTTCGATAAGTTTTTCCTCTCAGTTTTTCATATATATTACAGAGATGTGTGTTCGTATATGTGCTAATTATTTATATCAATATGACTCTGTGTTTCAATATGTTATACACTGTTAATGTTACAAATCCTTGCAGTTACGAGGCACTGGGATGCGATGCTATTCAAAGCTCTATTGCTGAAACAACTTAGAAATCTTGCTATCTCTGTCCTCTTCTGATTAACGTAATTTGTGTTGAGATACAGTTTATATAAGCAATCAAGTACATACTGCAGTTAGCTCAGAGAATTAAGGGTGAAAGTAGGTGAAGCATGCTACGAATGCTTTTGCCTACACTATGGTCTAATTAGTCTCCACTTTAGCATTGGGTTGCGTTTAGTTAAATGCTTTAAATAAATTTAGCCTTTAATCTGCAATTGCGTCGTTGCCTTTAGAATTTACTCAACGCTTTTAGCTTTGCAAATAAAGATCATTTAAACCAAATGAACCTTTACTATAGGCTTCGGAAAAAAAAGTGGAATCGTTTCAACTAAAATGAACCACAGTGCCAATTTAACAGATAGCTAAAACAGAAACATAATGGACCAAAGTGTCGATGTATAAATAAACATCAGTAATTTAATTAATGCATCTCTTCCGTTAGGATTTTATTGTATTTGGCACATATGTTTTCTTTGTTGATTATCTGTTGTATTATTAACTTTCTTTTTCTTTCTTCGTCGTTTTCTAATTAACTCGACATGGATCTCAGTTGAAAGTTAATGTGTAATATTTTAAGAGGACTGAAAAATTCAATACCATAGTCGGGATTTTACCCACGGATCTTCCGCTTATCGAGCGGCTGCTCTAATCACTAAGTTAAGCAGTAAGTCTTTTTAATTGTTCCATTAATATCCCGCCTTTAACTGCAGAGGTCAGTTAGGCGGCCTTGACAATTGGTTTTACTCGCTTAACAGTGGGGTTTATACATTGACTTCACACACACTTTCATTCCTACTCAGGGAAGGATGAGGAATAATCCTGGCTGCAGAAAAATTCCTACCCCCTGCCGGGAATCGAACCCGGGACCCACAGCACAGCATGCAGGTGCTCTACCAACTGCGCCACGGGGCCAGCCAGTAAGTTTGTTGGCATCAACAAATAATAATTATCATCTGCAATATCTTATTACAAAACTATGATCGGCGACCGTAGTGAGCTGTGCATTCGGGAGGTCCCAGGTTTGATTCCCATCTCCTGTCCGCTCTCACCTTCGGTTTTTCTTAGATTTCTTTGGTCAGGTGGAGACTGCTGGGGTAGTTTCTCATCTGCCACAATCCCTTTTCTATTGTGTCACCTTCAGTCCTTTTTCCTTCTCACCTTTTGTGTGTACTTCGAGGTTTCGTGGTGTGTGGTGGTACTGGGCAGATGACGTGGATGCTTAATCAAAGGAAACAGATTTTCCGAGAACACTAGAGTAGTCAACGCTCTCTCTAGGCAGTTCCGGGAGTGAAACGGGTCTTCAAGCCTGGAACCGTTAGGGACTTCTGCGCGTCTGTGTGGCCTGTCTTCCTGCGGCCTGTACCCCTTGAAGTTCTTTCATTTCATTCTTTCCCAGTGGAACGTGGGATCGCAATGGATCTATCTGCGTCTGTGTGTGCGAGATGTACCCGTTTATTGTCTTACCTGTAACTTATGACCTATGTAAACGAAAACACTTGTGACTTTTCCTTGAGAATTGCATGATGTAAAAATGACTCAGAAAATGCGTGTATCGGCCGAACATCTTCCCCAAGTTACAGCCGGGAAATAAGGTCTCTCTTGACAGAGTATAAAGCCGGTAATTCCGAAAAACCTTCCTCCGATACTGTCTTCATGAGGCTCACCTCATGTTGGTCAGGTTGGGAAGTTTGTGCACTTAGATGGAGGTCTAACTTTGATATTGACAACATAGCGAGGAATTTAAGGAAAATAATATTTAATTCATGGAATTACAAAGCCGTCTGGAAAACAACGTTCTCTAACAGACCTTCTTACTGCTGCTTAGTTAACTGGAACACATCCAGACAAGCAGTAACACGTGACTTCATTCAGCTCTCATTGGGAATCACGAGATTGGAGTGTCAAGGCAAATATAAGTCGTAGATTTAACGGTTTTTGTGAAAATTACAATTAAAAACTCCACAATTTGTTGCAACAGAAAGGCAATAAACTGTGGCTTTTTTAAAATTTAATTTACACAAAAACCGTTGAATCTATTGAAATACGCCAAAGGAAAAAGTTGTCGTTTATTAAATTTTCTGTGAATATAGCCATAAATCAAGAACTTTCAATCAATAATAATTCAGTCAGGTGACCATAAATTGTTTTGGTGAAAATATTTTTTTCTAGAAAACTATAAACTTTTCAACATTTTGGTATTAGACTTTCTTGTTGTTCACAACATGAGAAATGTGCTGTTAAAGTCTGACGGATCATTTCACTTCCACCCTGTATATTCGCGTCTTAATTACTACCATTATAGTCTCGTTGCATAATATACTATTATATCGCTAGGCATGGTAATGCATGACAATACCTACTACTTCATTTCCCATAAAGTTCCTTCTAGTCCTGAAAATGCACTAATGTTGATCCAAGTTATGAAAGTTTTAAATTGATCCTCTTCGGGTGGAATCGATATAATTTTGCAGCCCGTTAAATGTTTTACGTCACTCCTACAGTAATTCCAACTTCAGCGGAAGTTGGCCGTAAGAAACAGGTTAATTTCTTTATTTTCGTTTCTTCCAGCTGTAAAAAGAGTAATCATGGCCTTAGCTCCGACTACCCAAGTCATCTCGAACAACCCTTAAATATTTTATGGTCTCTCTAACAGTCCCAGACAAATTTCAAGTTTTTATACATATCGTTTCATAGATAACCCTCTAGGACCTAAGTCACGGAGACAAAACACTTCAGTTCTTTAGATTTGCTCATGTCGGCACAAGCAGATGAACGCACAGTGGGGAGCTTTTGCTCAAGAGCAAACCATCTGAAGGGACATAAAGGTACAATTTAATACCTTAAGCGCTGATGAAAGGAGACAATTATATACCAGGAATGGTGTGCTTTCATTATTTTTCCATACCCGACACTGAGTTTCAATATGATTGTTGTCTGCCCTCACTAATCCCCTTTGGGAGCAAGAGGAATGTGCGACGAAAACATTTGCCACCCACCCCATCATGTATAGCAAGCAAGAATGATGCAAAATGCACCCTGTTGTCAGATAAAGAGGTCATATTGTAACAGTTTATCACTTCGAAGTATCCCACCCCTGGCACAAGCACGACAAAATGACAAAATCCCACTCTAGTTACTTTTCTGTCACTTTATTTTCCTTCATAGCTTTTGTATAATAACACAGTTCTCTTTTACTGGCGTTAAGAGAGTATATAGTCCAACTCACAGATGTTTCCTTCTCGTAATCATGACTACCCCTTTCTGTTTTCTGTCTGTCTCACAAACCGCTGACTCTTGGTACAATCACTCGTCATTCATTAACTGCTTCGCTGATTTTACAAATACGCCGACTGTTGGACACTTCCGAATAATTTAGAAAAACCCTTTTGGTTCTGCCGCTGAGTGTTGTCACGTGTTTGCTCGCGTGAGTGGCGCACTGCGCTCTAGAGGATTTATTGGAGAACTTGTTCTGCTAGGCTACGGTGAATGCATAGGCAGCAGAATACTTAGCGCCTTGTTTAAAACAAGTTACTCCAAGCCTCCATGAAATGGAAGGTATGGGCACACCCAGTTAAAAGGCCGCTTTAAAAATGGCGTCCAAAATATGTGTTTCCCTCTCCCTAGGGTATTCAAACTTTGCAGACATATTCTTTAAGGTATGGCGCATTTTTTGTAATAAAAATCCAAAAATCGATTTTTTGACCAAACAGGCTAAAATATCACTTCGCTGTTCTGTTTGTTATTGCCTAGAGAGACACTCGTCGCCACTAGGAAACCTACTGATTAACATTTCAACGACTTGTGCAATCTATGCTGCCTATTAGTATTACATAAACAGTTATATTCAAATAAAACATTTGAACTTCTTTTATAAAAAACGAAGTTAATGGCATTCATTGGGAAAGAAGCCACTAGAACAAAGATAGTTATAAATAACCGTTGTGTAGAACAGGTGAACTATTTGAATTACTTGGGAACTGATGTCACGTTTGACAAGGAATATGACGTGGACAACGAAGTATCCAATTTTCAAACTGTGTGGAACAATAAATATTACATTTAGAAACAAAATACATTAAGAAACAAAGCTCAAGTTTTACAAAGTTATGGCTGCACCTATACTAGCGTACGGAAGTGAGACTTGGATACTGACTAAGGAGCAACAGGCTTCAGAAATGAAATTCTTAAGAAGTGTGAAGGGATGTGCGAAGAGAGACCTAATAACAAATGAAAGTTTAAGAGAAGAATTGGGAATTTTTAATACAAATGACAGGCTAAAGGATTTCAAACAAAAGTGGAAGGAACATGTTGAAAGAATGCCAGAGATCAGACTTCTAGACAAATAATGAAATGTCATCCTAAAGGTAGGAGATCGGTGGGCAGACCCAGGAAACAATGACTGGAGGACTTAGAAGGCGGAACAGGCACTTGATTGCCTATGCTATGAAGTGAAGAAGAAGTTATATTTAAACCGTAAACCACTATTACTTCAAAAGTTAGAAGTTTTAATACCTCAACAGTTATAGTCTCTGTTGACCAGATTCAGAAGCAGCTAATGCTACAGTCCCAAACAGTAGGCAGCTCGCTTCAAACAACTCATTATTAAGCTCCGCTCACGCATACCCTGACAAAAAAGGATCTCATAATTCACCACTGCAGCAGCTGTCAGCAGATTCAGCGAAGAGTGAGAATAAAAGATTACCACGCAAGGGAGCTGATATCACGAGGCAATTTATAAACCATTAATACCCCTTAATGGTGTGGTGTGCATTTTGGAGAAGTTTTCAAGTAAGTCTAGTTTTGCAGAAATGGACATGTCAGGCATTTGAACCTTGGAATCATTTGAACCTTCTTCTTGGAGTCAGTTCACTTTATAATTAGACTAAAATCTCAACTAAGATGTTCACAACAGTAAAGTGGAACCAGTTGCTATCACGTGATCTACTCCACGTGGGAAAGGTGTTCTGTTGTCTCTTACTGCTGAAGATAGATATCCAGTGATTTCTACTGCATGCAGCAGAGGTAGGTAGGAACCCTATTGCAGCCAATGAAGGATGTGGTCACATGATGTCTTATTTATTCATAGTCCTAAAATTTTTTATAACAAATGAATGCAACTTATGGCTTTAAAGCGTTATACACTTATAAAATCAGCAGAGTTTTAAAACAATTCGAACTTCAATTGTTTTGTGTGTAAAATGCAAAGCCGGAGGTGAAGTTAAAGCTAGTATACTATTGTTATGCCTCTTACAGTCACCTCCTGACCACTGAAAACCTTGCCCTATAGATCTGATGCACATTATCAGACCTCCAGATAGGAGGTTAATCCAAATGATTCTGTAATGCGTCGATGCCTACTGCGAAAAAGAGGGAGAAAATAACAAATATTGATGAAAAAAGTCAAGAGTTACACCGTAATCCTAATGGCGTAAACAGAAACATAGAAATTAATGTAAGATAAAGACAAAAGGTTGAAGGGAATATTTAGACCTTAGGGAAACTACCAAATCAGAAATACTGAGCTTTTGCAACGGTTTGTGCCTGGGTGTGTATTTAACTGAAGCTTCTACACACGCACACACATACATACACAAGGACGTACACGCACACATACATGTACACCTGCTATAAATGAATGAATGAATGAATGAATGAATGAATGAATGAATGAATGAATGAATGAATGAATGAATGAATGAATGAATGAATGTGTGAGTGAAATAGTGAAAGAATAAATAAACAAGCTAATAAATAAACAAACAAACAAGCATATAAATAAGTAAATATATATATATATATATATATACCTATACACAATTCTACAATACCATATTTTAAATTTGAATAGATATAAAATCACCTTCGTTTTCGTGGGCCTAATAATTGACAGTCGTGGAATAATCCAAAAACAGCTTTTGGATTTCTGCCAGCAATTTTCATTGCACAAGCAGTTTTGTATGGAAGTTGGCCTCGTGACATTAAAAGGCCCTCTACAAATTTTGAAGAATCGTTTGTACACCACCTCTTAAAGTGGCTTTATATGATTTTATTTTTATTATTATGAATCTTTATTTCTGTTTTGCCCTGTTGTATAACGCTAAGTATAGCCACAACTTAATTCGTTAAGTTGATGTTTTCTGTCATTTAGTCAATCTACACTTGTAGAGAGATTTAATGTAATTTACTTACACATATGTATGTCTTTATTTCATAAAAATACTGAGTGCTTTTAATCATATTAAAACAAAGCTCTCTTAATATAATGCGGGTACTCAGATTTAATCTGTTACAATATTAATGTACAGAAGGAAAGCGATGAAACGCTGGGGGTTTAATGACCACATTTATTACTGTCATTTGTTTACTTGTTCTTTGTTTCACATAGTCCTGTGTTCTAATCAAGGACTTTACAAAGGATTGTAAAAATAACAAGCAACGCAATTATCAGGTTCTTTTGTGTTTGAGAATGGGATTAAGAAAAATATATACTTCAAATGTAAACAGAGAGCTATAGCTTCGCCCTTTGTGGTGGGTCCCCTTATATGTAAACTCTATCTTTTACTGCATGTTCTACAGAACAGGGAGTACTTATCTGTAAGTGTATTTAAAAAGAACTAGAACGAGCCACCCTCTTGATAAGCTAGGCTAGGTGTATGTATTATGAAGGGTTTAGTTTGGACCTAACGCCACCTGGTTTTGAAGGGAACCATAAAATTTGTCAATTAGTCAAAAAGATTTAAATGGCATACTGAAAATTTTCCAACTGTGTGTGCAGTAGAGCAGTTGCCCAGGGCATTGTTCAGTTTAAGTAATATTTACCACAAGCTTATTGCCCTGTCCTAATGAAATCCTGATGTAGAGGTATCAAGTTGTGTTAAATAACTCTGATGGTGTTAAATTCACATGCTATTTATTGTTATTGTGCCAAAATGAAAATTCGACAAATTCCACTTCTGACACCAGTGTGACAAAGGCTACAAGAGTCCAGTCCAGCTACTTCTTCTGTCACTTTAATTTTGTCTAACTGAACGCACAAATACACAGTTGTGCTGGAACTTCGTGTGGCAAATTATAAGGTATACCTATAAAAATCTGATGTATTGCACTCACATGACTTTCTCCACCCTTGTGCCAACCATTCTCACAAACCCTTATTCCTATATCTTCTTGGTGTTAGTTGAGATAAACATTTGCAGACATTATCTTATTGTTTATTTTCTTGTAGGTACAAGGGGTATATGGGAATACAGTAGGCTTTGAGCGATAGTCAAATCATTTAAAGCTTTCAAATTTCGCTCTCCTTACACGGCTAACATATAAAAAAGTAAATAACGACGTTCCTCTTGACGAAAGTTTTAAGTTTTTCAAAACTCATACAAATAACAAGGAATATCTCCCAAATGGTTCACACTACAAAACAAAAATTATTTGGATATAAATTAATTGTGTTTTAGCAAAATTTACATTTTTGTATAGTAAGATTTGGTGTATCTCTTATGGCTTACTAGTTATACAAAACGGAACTAGGACTATATAGGCTATAGCCAGAAAATTCAAAGTATACTTTTCATTTGTCATAAAAATACTTTAAACACACGCCATTTTAATAAAAATCGTTGGAGGCATATTCGTGAAAGTCAAAGTCTTCCAAACATTTTCTATGTAAAGGGTAGATTATGGTGCAGGAATTTTCTTCAAAATCTTATTGTTGCGTCCTTAATATATGCTGAACTTAAATACCAACTTTGGTTTCCAACCGACTTTTTGTCTTTGAGTTATGCTGTCCACAGACCGACAGACACACAGGCGGACCTTTCTCTAAAAAGATTTTTTATTTTGGATTCAGGGGGTCTCAAAAATATATTTCCGATGAAATATTAACATCGAATTTTTGGGTGGAGTACAATACTTCCTCTACTTGCTATACGTAGTAGAGAAAGTAAAAATATAGGGGATTCAAAAGTTAGTCCTAGGGTCTCTTAATATGAAGTGGATAACGAAATAAGCGTTTGTGAGAACAACGCATCAGATATTTTTAATTTTAGTCTGAATATTTTGTAACCCAAGCTAATGGAGATTGTGCGTCCTGTACCTTTATAGACACAAAACGCGACTGCGTTATAAATTACATTTCACACAACCGAATGTCTCGGGTAATTCAGATCTCCCAATATGTCACAACGAATCATTGTACCATCCAGAGTCAACATTTATACTACATTCTGGAGTTATTGGCAAAGTTTGGCAATTCCTCTTACGCTACATTGACATATCCAATTTCTCTTGATGGAATCAGAGGCATGGTCTCCATAAAAATGAATGAGTCGTTGTTTGCAGAGGCACTGCTAACGTGTAATCTACTGCAGAGAGTTTGGTTGGGCTCGAGGTGCCATGCGGTCTATATACCATGTATCATGCAAAAGGATTAACAGACATGATAAGCTAATGGGGCTCAAGCTATGCTGGGCTCTACATAAGGCACGCAACAAGCGCAACCCTTTCCCGCCACCTACATGTTTTAATCCGTGATCTAACATGCTACTCCACATTAAGGCCACAGTCCTTACAATTATATAACAACAAAGGGCTTCTCCGAGTGCCAGTGGCTTTGTTTGTTTTATTTACATATTTGAACAATTTGTTTACAAAAGCTACTAAACCAACACTTTAAAGCTTCAAATACTGCTTATAGTAGCCAAGTGGAATAGCTCAGAATCTGATGTTCTGGGTTCAAACCTTTTTAGGGTAACCCAACTGTGAAATTTAGGGATAGGCTTGTTGTTCAGAGTTAAAACAATATTATGAGTTTGAACTCTATATCTTGAATAGCTTTTTTTTTAAATATATTTTTTTTAAATTTTTGTAAGCTTATGTGAAAAATGCTCCTCTGTGTATATTTTTCAACTAAGAACATTCCAACTTCTACAGCTAATCAATGACATATAGTGCTACAACATTTGGTTGGTGCTTTTTTAATAATTTATTTTGTTTTGGAGAAAAAAAAATTTGAAAATTGCATAATCCAATTTCTGAGAATTTTACCAATTTTACAAACTCCTTTTTTAAACAAAAACGTTTGTATTAAGGTACAGAAAAAATTTAGAGCCATGTTTTAATTCTTCTACTTTGAACAATGTGTGTACCAAGTTTCAAGAACGTATCTGCAAAACTATGCACCAAGGACCATTTTGTACATAATCATGTGTCAGGAAATCATAAGCGGAGATAAATGGAGTTAAAGTTTAGCAACTATATAATACAAATGTACTTGATTAAAACTGGCCTTCACCATATGTGGGACCCTCAGAGGTCCTTTTAACTGTTTTTTCAAACTTCAGTCGCTTCCTAGCTGTTCTGTAGCCCCTTTTTGAATGCCTAGCACTATCCTTCAGACGACACTTACCCTAATTTTACTTAATTTCTCCCCAATTTCTTTGAAATTTCTACCCTGAAACTCATATTTTACATGCTTAAATCCCTCCGCGAAGTCATTTAAAGGACGCAGATGAGTAAACAAAAGCATGAAAATGAAATCCAAAGGTTTAAACTTATTTATCGTATAAAAAGCCAAAAATGAAAAATTTTGTCATTTTTGCCCATTTTTCACAGATGGGTTGCCTTAATGTGTCTCACTTCCTTCATGCTGGAGACGGCGCCACAGGCGGTAGGCACTGTAGAAACGTGAAATTATTAATTGTCATGAAAACGTTCCAGGTCTACCTTTGAAGTACCTTCGAAGGTGCGCGTCAAATCTTCTGCATATGACCTTCAGAGGCTCCACGGCAGTAGACCACAGGCGTGCAGCTTTGGCTGGTCGCGTCAGTTAGTAATTACTGGGTTAACTCCCGGACATTAATATTTTATTAGAAGTTTAAAACTTATGTCATATATAAACAAAATGATCTTGCAAGCATGTACGAAGAAAGAGCGTAATATTCGCTTCAGCCGATCGGTGCTTATATGCAATTATACTTAGGTGTATTTTTAAAGAATTGCAGCAAACCTTGAACTGTTAACAGAGGTGTAAATAAGCGTACCATTATATTTCCCTCTTTCTCCTAATATCACTCTCACCAGCTGAGAATTTGCAGTTCTATTAGTCTGTAGAAGTTTGTGATATAACACTAAGCAGAGCAAGTGATTATATTAGTGATAGAAGAGCCCAAAACTAGTGTTTTACTTAGTCAAGCACAAGTCGTTTATTAGGTTGTATGAGTTTTTTTAAAGTAACTCAACTAAAGAAGACAGCTGCACATTTGATTTTAAAAAAGTGCCAACAACTAACAGCAGCAGCGTTTGGATAAATAAATTCATTACTGTTGCCATTTATTTAGTTTAACTGAAGAGCCAGGTTTTACAGGATTTGGTCTACAGTTCCACTTATTAGCTCTCTGCAAAACGCACAGCCAAGCCCTATTCTTAGGAAGCACACATGCTACTATGTCACACACAAGCATACAGTATTGCTACGTTGTGGCGCGCTCCTATTGGCTACTGCCATATGCAAGGAAATTTGACAAGGATAATAGTTATGAGTATTTAGGAAAACGTCCTGGTCAGGGATAACAGTTATGAGTATTGAGGAAAACGACCTGGTCAGGGATAATAGTTATGAGTATTGAGCAAAACGTCCTGGTCAGGGATAATAGTTATGAGTATTGAGGAAAACGACCTGGTCAGGGATAATAGTTATGAGTATTGAGGAAAACGACCTGGACAGGGATAATAGTTATGAGTATTGAGGAAAACGACCTGGTCTGTTGACAGCTTTAAGGACTAAGCAAAAGCTGGAAATAACCTCGGTCAGGAAGGACATCCCTAGTGCAACTTCAACCGCAGGCCGTTGTGTTGGCGGTTTTGAGCAAAACCTGGAGAGAACTTCTGTTAGGCAGCCCCATTTATAACGAAATTCGAAGTAACCCCTGTTCAAAGTAAAACTGGAAAACTCCACTTCACATATACAGGACGCAACAAAAATGTACTGCACAAATTGTAGGACACATTCCTCACATGTAGACGAAGAAATAATGTTATATGAACATGGGTCTGGAATCGCTTTGTTTCCATCATGGGAAACAAACAAAAACAGAGCGTTAGAATCATGGAGAACGCGATGGGGCACTTCCTCATTTTAGCGTTAATATCCATCGGCATTGAGCATCTGTGAGAAACAGTTGCATGCGGTATACTGCTACGCTCTAATCTTGAGTGTTTCCCACGATTAATGAGTTGTAACACCCTGTATTAGCATAGCAAAACTCGGAAGAGGCCATCCTCAGATGTGGTATCAAGCTTTAGAGCAAGGCTTCCATTAAAAGATGTAGGAATTATTAAATTGTCAACAAAATGATGTGAAAAGCAGACTAAAGTTTAACTATTAAGTCCATTTTCGTTTAATATTCATTATTGGTGGATACTTCCTCAATAATATGCAAATAAACAATTTACCCGTGACTGTGATGCCTTAATATACAGTTTATTTTTACTTTCTCTACTGGTAAGTAGAGGAAGTATTGTATTCTGCCCAAAAATTCGATGTCGAGACTTCACCGGAAATATGTTTTTAGCACCTGAATCCAAAAAAAAAAAAAAAAAAAAAAAAAAAAAAAAAAAAAAAAAGTCTGTGGACAGCATACCTAAAAAACGAAAATTTGGTTAAAAGCCTAAGTTGGTATTTAAGTTTAATGTCTTCCAAGGATGCTACACGTAGATTTTGAAGATAATGGCCTCATCCTAAGCTACCTTTACATGGAAAATATTTCGAAAAGTTCGATTTCCTTGAAAATAGCTCTAACGATTTTGATTAAAATGACATGTGTTTAAGATATTTGTATGATAAATGAAATGTATATTTTGAATCTTCTGGCTATAGCTCCGTTGTCGTATTTACTCTGGATGACTTTAGAATAACTCGTAAAGTGTACAACTTGTTAAAACATACAATTTATGTCTAAATATTTCTTTGGTAGAGTGAGCTATTTCGGAGATATTCCTTGTTATTTCTGTGAGTGCCGGAAAACTTACAACTTTCGTAAAATGGGACATTGTTGTTCATTTTTTTATATGTTAACCGTGAAAGCGAACGGAATTTGAAAGCTTTAAAAGATTTGACTATCGTTCAAAGCCTACTGCATTCCTATATTCCCCTTGCACGTCCAAGAAAACATGGAATAAGATAATATCTGCAAATGTTTATCTCAACTAACACGATAAAGGTTGTGAATAAGAGTTTGTAAGAATGGTTAGTACAAGAGTAGAGAAGGTCATGTGGATGCAGCATACCATATTTTTTTACCTACTAAGTCCTCCTTTGTTGGTTATTTAAGCTTAGTAATTTTTCATATATGTTTGATTTTTTTACCACTTCTAGAAGCTCAGTGTAAGAAGATGAAGGCTTAAGTCCGCATTCAAACTGACTGGGCTGATACGGGGGTATAAATAGTGCACAATAAATGAAAAGCAGCACATCATATTCAATGGGGAAGATCTGCTTTCATTGTTGAAATGAATGGTCTTTATTTCTCCGGAGCAATGTTATTAGATTTTATTCATTAAGTCCTCCGAGAAGTGCCCAAGTACTTCTTCTGGCAGAGAAATATCACATTCATCACGAAGGAAAATAAAATAAGCAGAGACTTTCAAAAAGCGAAATAATCACATTTCACGTATACGTTTTACAAAGGTATTTATTTTATTAGCAGAACCGGCAGCTCTGCTTGCGTATTCTCGTAGTCCGTCTCCCCTTTTCTTTCCTCCTCTTTCTCCCTCTATACCCCTTCCTCTTTCCCCTCTCTTTGCCTCTCCACTTCCCTCTTCTTTTCAATTTGCAACTCCCATATTGTTGTGAAGCATTGAGAACAAGTAATAAAGAATAAATATGTCATCTGGGTGGCACTAATAAAAGCAAAAAATAATTTCAATAATTAAAGGTACACTATCAATGATAACTGTTCTTTCACATAAGGTCATGCAGGTATAGCACAAGCGATCAAAGCTAGCTAGATTGAAATTGAAAGGTGCAATGCCATAGCCGGGATTTAAAGCCGGGTCTTCCGATTTTTGTTCACTTACTCTAATCTACACAGCTACCTTTTGCATAATTGAATTAATTTAGTTCCCATGGGCTATGTTAAGATGTGTTTTGCTTATTTTAAAAGTACTATGAAATACAACTTGATATGGAACAAATCTTCAGCACTTCATAAACTACTGGTAATTTAAAACTGGCCATAAGAGGTATGTCCCAAGGGTCTCCAAAAGCTGATTGTAAATCCATATCTACAGGTGTCCCAAAATTATACCAACAAACTTTGGGAGCTGATAGATAACATTATTTTAAACACTTTTTGTTAAGGAAAGTTTTTGGTGCGGTGCTTCGTTTAAGCGCTAGACGAGTTAATGTCATAGATTACTGCCTTCCACCCAGTTGAAATATTTACGGAAAAATCAACAATGCAAATTAGTATTGCATTTATCTTAGTAAGGAACACAATCTTAATCCAAGAAACAATCACAAAACACATAAACAAAACACAAACACCTTATTGTTTACAGTTAGTCACGCCTTTACTATTGAACTTTAGACCAACAAACTTTTAAACCAGAGAAATGGCTGGTGTCTTTGCGAGAGTACGGCAGAATAGGACACGTCGATGCACTCTTTGTTTTAATCACAATGGGCGTGCGTTCCAACATTTACTTTCAATAGTAAAGCTGTGATTAACTGTAAACAATGAGATGTTTGTGCTTTGTTTGTGTGTTCTGTGTTTGTTTCTTGGACTAAGATTGTGTGCTTTATTAAGAGAAGTGCAATAATGATTTGCATTGTTGATTTTGCCGGAAATACTTAAAATGGGTGGGAGGCAGTAATATATGACACTAACTCGTCTAGCGCATAAACGAATCACCGCAGCAGAAAACTTTTTAAATAGAAAGTGCTTAAAGCAATGTTATATGTCAGCTCCCAAAGTTTGTCGGTTTAATTTTGGGACACCTGTAGAAGATTAAAAGTTATGACATGACAATCATAACAAATTATATTTTAATCTGTCTTTAAGTACTGTCAAAAATAGTACTCAGGATTTACCTAAGCACAGAAGAAATCATAGCTCCTACAATAGATATTATGATAATTTAGCCTAGACATAGATTAGATTTAGAGTAACGCATACTTGTCCAATTTTTAAACTGTCACTTCGCTAATGTGAATCAATTCAATGATTTCCCTCACCCCGTCCCTTTACTCGCATTGTAATGAAACACGACAGCGCAGCCGCTTCTTCCGGACGGTTCACTCGGTAGGGAGTGAACACAAGGGTCTCGGTAACTCACTTATGACTTTCTCATTCATGACTAACCAGGACGCTCGCTTATATCGCCCTTGGAAGTTTCCACAGTTTCAGAACGTTCGGGAGCCTTACAGCGGATTCACGTTATCTGATGATTGCGCTTACGGTATTTACGCTGGGTGAGCGCGCTGCTTATCTGTTTACATTTCTGGCCACCTGGCATTGATTTATGATACCCTTACGCCATAGCCGCTGAGTCACAATAATTATGTATACATAGTCCTGAGAGTTGTCATTTGATGTATTTGAATTGGATAGATCGTCCCTAACACGGATTGTTTCTTATTGGCTCTTAGACAGAGCGTTTTACTGCTTAAATTAACTATCTTCCAAGCAATTTTAGCTACAGTTTCTGTACCGTTTGTAACTGTTGTTTATGGCATCCTGTATCTCAATGACTAGTGTACGAATTAAAAAATAGTAAATAACAAAGAAGCTAAATATTGCTATAGTATTATTAAGCAATAGAAGCTGTACGACCTTTCAAAGTATCCGATTAAATGAATTACTATAAGCCAAGCTTCCTGTAACGTTTCAACACGTAATGTAAGCGCAATCAGAAGCATGAATCCAGCTTCAGAAGTCAATCTGTACCTGGCATTATTTATTGATACAAACTAGTTGCATTCCACCAGGGGCTGGTGGACAGACTGTGAAATGCACTCTGCAAGGTCAATAACTTCGCATTACCTAGGTCAATAGGCCGTACATTGTGATGCGAAGCAAAACAGATAGTCTATCTGACAGCTGCTGTTCATTCTTGGTGCAGATACGACCATGCAAAAAACATCCGGCAGTAAACTATGTGATTAGTCTATGAAAAAAAAAAAAAAAAAAAAAAAAAAAAAAAAAAAAAAGCTTGAGACGAAGAGAAAAAGTAACTGCATCATTTATTGGATATGTAAGCTACCAATTAAAGGTTGTCTACACTTGCGCCACTAACAGCCTGCTTTATAAATTAAAGTCCGATTTCTACATTGGAAATATCAAAATGTACCGAACTGAAATTGTGGATTTTAAACATTTCCTTGCTGGGTATCGTTAAAGGGACAAGCTAATCCGCACATACAGAAATTACAACTTAGGAGTTGTAACCAACGTTCTTAAGGTTCTGAATGGTTTTTACTGAACTTTTTACGAATTATTCTAAAACTTATGACAAGTATGTCCAGTGGTTGTTTGCATTGACAGCTACTGTGGTTGAGTCTATAAAAATTATTTCATTGAGCAAAAATACCACACCAATCGAAATTGTACATACGTTGCACATTTTTGTAAAATGGCTCATATCTTAAGGGACACTGAGAGTGAAATTTTGGTCAAAATTGTCAAAAAGTGGAAAATTGTTTTTTTACCTTAAAATGTTCCTGTAACACCTGTGCATTTGGATCAGCTAACATTTTTCATATCCCCCACTCCATGTAGCCATTACGGCCCTCTCAAATAGTGCTCTTCCCTTAACGTACACAGGATGCTCCTATATAAAAGCCTGTTTTTCTGAAAACTACATTTCTGCACATTCCAAAAGAAGGTCCCGCCTGTGTTTAGCTTCAAATTCAATGAAAATTTCCAAAAGTATTCATAAATAGCAGCTAAACAAAACTATGATTCAATATTGATGTTACCATTAACATGAATTCCAAAAACATTTTTTTTGTATGAAAAAATCAATAATTTTTAAGATTAAATTTTCTTTGATATTAAAAAAATATATACAGCACAATCAGCAAACGTATTTGTTATATCTCTTCATACAATTGTTACCCATGTTTTAGAGTATCAGTTCTGCCAATATAAATGAATTTTGAAAAGTCAATAGACGCGAGCTACATTTTGAAAATGTGCCTATCTAATTCATAAAATAATTTATATATTATAAAAGAATTATCCAATTTTAATGAAATTTGGTTTACCTTCTATACTCATATAAATACAAACACAGTAAACATTTCAGAAAAATCTATTAAGATATGTGGAACTTTCTAATTTCACTCCCAGTGTCCCTTAACACGTATTTGTTTCCCGATATATGTTTACAGGAACATTTGTTCTAGGTTTGAACAACCCCAACTCCTGTTGCAATATCGGACACTTTTGAAACACCCTGTATATATTGAATGTGCGAGTCTATCACCCCAATCAATGTAGAAAAGTATGTTTTCAAGACGGGCAATAAATAAAAAGCTCAGCAATAAATAAATAAGGACTAGATATTTCCTTTTGCAGGTTCATGGCAATTGTGTTAAGCTTTGAAAAGAGTCGGAGAAAGAGAAATTTACAAAGAAGGATTACAGAAGTTGGTGCTCAGGTTTGCATGTCAGTAAAAGTTTGAGAAACCATACTCCTTTTTCTTTCTTTCTTGATAACACGTCGCTTCAAAGCTGTGTTATAGCAGCTCTTATCACGAGAAAATTCTACTGGAAGTGGCGCCCTGTGCTATTTTACAGACTCAGGTGGTCCCGGCAACTGCGCCGAGTGTGAAACTACATCATGATTCCCCAGGGAGTTCTAACGACTCTAATAACTTATGTGTGAAGAGTGAAGCCTAAACTACGCAATTTCTAAAATTAACAACTTTCTCATAATACCTACATAAATAATGCATATATAAAACTCAATTTATTGTTCCCATTGGTACGATATTTTAAGAAACCGTTATTTCTCTCTAAAAATGCATGCAGACCACAGAAAAACAATAAATTGTACGTAAACCTTAATATAAGGCTCAGAATAATCCGGAATTCTGCTTTTATATGCAGGCAGATACTGATTGTGTTAATACTGCCGGGCATAGTTTAAAACTTCAAGGAAAGTATTAAAAATCTATAGAAAGCAGTTACATTTTACATGTTGTCACAACAGGACAGTTTTCTCATTATTGACTCCCTAATTTATCTCTAGGGCTTGACACGTAAAAGACTTACGTGTAAGAGGTGAAATTAGGACTGAAAAACTAGAAGCTATAGCCCGGATTTGAACTAGAACCATCCGCTTATCGAGGGGCTGCTCTAACCACTAAGCTGCCATGGCCAACTTGCCAGTATGACATTAAATTCCCCAACCGATTCGTACATTCCCGGTAGACCACAGGGGAATCTCACATCAGAGAGGAATATCGCAAGAGTGACTTATAATCGTAAGTACTTTATGTCCCAGCCAATCCGATCCGCCGTGGTTTAAAATGCCGACCTGTGGCACTGAATTGTTTAGTCCTGATTCCGCCTCTCAAGCATTGCCCATACACAGCTTGTGTGTTTAAAAACACTTGTAGCAAGTTTGCTGGCATAAATAAATAAGAATTATGTGCATTGCAGTAAAATACGTGTAAACAATTCGTAATTATCATAATAAATTAAAATATGTAAAATCATTCAACAACTTCATATTTTACATCCTAGATCCAGAGCCTATTAATAAAGAATTGCAGTTACTGTTAGCATGTGATGGTGACCTTGAAATACCTCATAATCTAAGAGCGTATGTAATAAATACTGTGGCAAATGGCAAGTACAGTTAATTTTAATGTCACTTGACTTCTGACCTCAAACCAGGTTACAAAATACAGTTCTCTGTTTTATTCTTAACACAACTTACAATTCGACGTGACCTTTGAACCTTTAAGGATAAAGGAAGACTTCCTGACACTAGAAGAGATGACCAGGGTCGTTTCTACTGCAGTTATGGAGGAATATCGACAACTCCAGGTAGTAAGAGAAGTAGAACAAATAAGAATTGAATCAGAAACGATACCTCGAAGATCAAGTGGAACCATCCATCTTTCAACAGTTGTTCAACACGAAGAAGTGAGATCGCTAGAAGTCGGACAACAAATGGTACCCGAGAAGAAAATGGAACATCTAGAATGAACAGGGGAAGTGAATACTGAACTTCAATGGGAAGATTAGATGCAGCAAGAAGTGCGGCTAGAGTTTGGTTCCAGGAATCACCATAGCTTCATGTAAATGAACAATAACTCTCATTTCAGTTGTTTGTTTTGTTGAACTGTTTTCTTAATCTAGTAGCTATTTGATCTGCAAATGTATTCATATGCATAAAATTGAAAATAAAATGAATAAAAATAAAGTCGCTGGATACTCTGTCCCGTTGTAGACCATAGATGTAGACTATAAATATTCAGATTTTATTTCTGTTCATTTATTTTCTATTTTTGTATGCAAGATTCCCGCATATAATAGTTCGTTTTACTATTGGTGTTTCTCCCTTTAAGACACGTTATATGCATTTAATATTGTAACGCCCACCCGGTGCACGCCTCAATTACTCAAGATCAAACTACCTCACACCACTCGCGGCAAGTAATCACCCAAAACTGGTCGCGGCAGAACAAAGAGTTTCGAGAACGTTCCTGAAGCTTGGACTGCCGACTTGTTTGTGGAAGGGTCGAGTAAAAGCTGAATTTGCAGAAAAATCCATATTACGGTCATAAGGGTCTGCGGAATGTTAAGACAGGGACAGTTTCTGTGAGAATAAAGAGAAGAGTAGTAGTTGTACGAAATTGTGTGCGTTGAACGAGACAATTCTTAGCTGAGCGTATGCGGTTACAGTCGTCACCGTCGTCGTGAGAGAACTGTGAGACATTTTGGAACATTTAATGTCACATGGGAGTTGTAGTGAGAAGTAGCTTTAGAGTCGGTCTGGGTGGCTCAGTTGGTTAGACGCTGGCCTACGGATCCCAAGGTCGCGGGTTCAAACCCGGCCCAGGCCGATGGTTTTTAAGTGTACTTAAAAACGTCAGCTCCATGTCAGTAGATTTACTGGCATGTAAAAGAACTCCTGCGGGACAAAATTCTGGCACACCGGCGACGCTGATGTGATCCTGGCAATTGACAGCTTCATTAAACAAGAAAATATTTTTTTTTAAAGTAGCTTTAGTGAGAGTGATCGCTGAAGTTTGTTCAACAGAGAGAACTGAAAGACAGAAAAGAGTGTCAAGGTTATGAGAGGACAGAACAGCTGGAGTTGCGAAGTCACGAAGAGCTATACAGTGTGTTAAAAATAAAAGCAAATTGTGTTTTGAGCTTACGTTTAGAAGGAAATAAACTGGGGAAAAAAGTAATTGGACTTTCCTGTCACTTTGTCACATTGGTGTCAGGAGTGAGATTTGTCAATTGTGTCACAATACTATTTGTTGAAGTGGTTCTTTATAATAAATATAACTTTTATGCTTGTCGGTAAGTATTACAGAAACTCCCTACTTAGGTCTGTTCTGTGAATAAACGCTCTCACACAAACAGATACGATAACAAGGTAGGGCATATTTCTTCTGAACACTTAACTTAATCGTAGCTTGTAGTGCTAGGCACATGTCTGTTTCACTCAGTGAAGAACTTTTACCTTGACAAAGTGGCGCCAGACTTAACTTAAACGACGCTTTCTCTTCGTTTTGCTCTGTTTTCCAATGAACTTTCATTTCTCCAGAAGCCCATACGGAATTCAACAACGCTTCCGATTCTTAGAGTCACTATGTGAAATTAAATCAGAAATACATGTTTACTTCAATTGTCTAATTGAAGGCGGGATAAGCAGTTTTCTTCAGAAAAACGAAGATACAAAACACGCAAACACAAAACAACCAAATGGCCTGATTCGTTAAATTAACATAAACCTCAGTCGCTTTGCTTTTGTGTAGCTTATGTAAACGATTCCTAGGAAAACCTGTCTTTTGTCTCCTTTGTCTTCATTATGAGAAATTTTCGCAAAATTACTTTGATTATAATTTTGATTGTACATATAAGGTGGATGGAGGGAAGCAACTCCATAGACGGACTTTTAACCCTCCATTGGTCGCTAAGGGCCTGGGATAACCTACGTTTATTTCAACGCAGTAGATTTTGAACGAACGCACCTATACAATCGTCTGACTAGGACATCTAATATTACACCTTACTCGATTGGTGGAACTCCAGTTATATGTCGCAGATCTCAACCAAACTATACGCGCCTATCCTCATTACATATTACTGACATGTTTTTCTCGCTGGTTGTGCAATATTGCTTTGTAATTGCAAGTGGATGTAACTACTTCCCACAAAGAGGTGCAATAGGTATGATTTACATAATTCCAAAACCTTGGAGAGAGTGCATTATTTACCTTGTGATGATGATGTCTCATCCGTATATGACGATTTGTACGAATCAGGTAATTTCAATTCTGAAGATAAACAGAAAATGACATGTTTAGCTTGATAAACTGATCATAGGGAAGAAAATGAAAGCAACCTATGTCATATTAACGTGTATTTTGTAGATAACATCATATGCTCCTCAAGCTTGTTGCTGTCGTCATCATCATCATCATCATCATCATCATCATCATCATCATCATCATCATCACCACCACCATCATCATCATTTATTAAAATAGTTTTTTGTTATATGCTTGATACCGCTTTTAGTATGTAATACTTATGTATACACATATTTTGACAATTCCATATTCATAATCAAAGGACGCAATAAATGTAATAGAAACCCGATATATCCAATATCATATATTTGATCTACGGATGAATAAATTGAATTGAATTGAATCATCATATTATTATTATTGTTATTATTATTGTTATTATTATTGTTATTATTATTGTTGTTGCTGTTGGTGCTGTTGGTGCTGTTGGTGCTGTTGGTGCTGTTGGTGCTGTTGGTGCTGTTGGTGCTGTTGGTGCTGTTGGTGCTGTTGGTGCTGTTGGTGCTGTTGGTGCTGTTGGTGCTGTTGCCGCTGTTGCCGCTGTTGCCGCTGTTGCCGATGTTGCCGCTGTTGCCGCCGTAGCCGTAGCCGTAGCCGTAGCCGTAGCCGTAGCCGTAGCCGTAGCCGTAGCCGTAGCCGTAGCCGTAGCCGTAGCCGTAGCCGTAGCCGTAGCCGTAGCCGTAGCCGTAGCCGTAGCCGTAGCCGTAGCCGTAGCCGTAGCCGTTGCCGCTGCCGCTGCCGCTGCCGCTGCCGCTGCCGCTGCCGCTGTCCCTGTCACTGTCACTGTCACTGTCACTGTCACTGTCACTGTCACTGTCATTATTATTATTATTATTATTATTATTATTATTATTATTATTATTATTATTATTATTATTATTATTATTATTATTATTATTATTATTATTATTATTATTATTATTATTATTATTATTATTATTATTATTATTATTATTATTATTATTATTATTATTATTATTATTATTATTATTATTATTATTATTATTATTATTATTATTATTGTTGTTATTATTATTATTATTATTATTATTATCATCATTATTGTGGAAGTTCTTCACCGCGCTGCAAAGTTTGGGGTTTGGTGTGCAGGGAATGCCCTTTTTTGCAACAGTTGATTCACAAGTTTATGTATATGTATGTTTAAGTAGTCTTTTTCCGCAACTAGCAAAAAATGAATACCTGTGTGACTGGAAGCACATATGCGAAACTAGAATAGAAATATAGAAAAATCTGACGAGCTGCACTCACATGACTTTCTCTACTCTTGTACTAACCATTCTTACAAACTCTTATTCCTGTATCTTCTTCGTGTTAGTTGAGATAAACATTTGCAGAAATTATGTTATTGTTCATCTTCTTGTAGGTACAAGAAGAATATGGGAATACAGTAGACTTTGAGTGATAGTCAAATCTTTTAAAAGTGTCAAATTCCATTCTCTTTACACGGTCAACGTGTAAAAGAATGAATAACGATGTTCCATTTAACAGAGGTATAAGTGTTCCAAAACTGACACAAGTAACAATGAATACCTCCGTAATTGTTCATTCTACAGAAAATTATTTAGACATAAATTGTGTGTTTTAGTAAGATCTGCATTTTTTGTATAATAACATTTGGTCCATCTGTTACGGTTGACCGGTTAGGCAAAAGTCATCCAGAGTAAATAGGACTACATGGGCTAGAGCCAGTCACAGTCTGTCAGACGCACAGACATACACACGGACCTTTTTTTTTTTTTTTTCTAAAACTGCTATTTTTAGATTCAGTGGGCCTTTAAACTTACATTTCAGGTGAAATTTCGACATCAAATTTTTGGATGGAATACAATACTTCCTTTACTTTATATGTAGTAGAGAAAGTAAACATTTGTCATGTCTGGAACGCGTGTATCTAACGCCACGGAACTGCTCCAGGAGTACCAAATAAGTTGCAGTTTTCAACAAGCAGGTATGTGTGTACGCATCTCTGTCTGTATGGATGTAGGCACGTATGTATGTAAGTATGCATGCGTGAATTTTTTGTCCACGGGTGTGGATGATGCAAAAATGACATGTAGTCAAAATCTGGGCTCTGGTTATCAGCAGTTTGAGGCTGCGCAATGACCTCCATTCTGTTACGTGACTACTACCACAAGGTCCTTATTTTCTCCCTCGCTTTCTAGCGCCCCTATTCAGTTTTTATTCCTGCTCGCACTGTTTCCACGCTTTGTTGATGAGGTGAGGCTCTGGCAAAACAAAGACTGTCTTGTAGATTATGCTTGCCTACCCTCATCACACCCACCCTAGAAGAGTGCGCGTGCGTCGCTCGCTATCTATCCCTCCCTTGCTTTATTTCCTGCTAAGGAAACAGAGATATTTCCTTCTTCGTGCCAGCGGAGATTGACAGATGAGGGGCTATTTCACCAGTCTTCCACATGGCTCTACTTTTATGACATACCTACCCGTCTTTATTTGATTAGCAAGAACTTGAATTACTTGAGAAAAACACGTGTCTGGCCAGGGCACTCTGCTCCCCCTCAACATTTAACTTCTACATAATGCAACAGGCATTTCCCCTATGATGGGTGGCGTTGTAACCCCTCTAGATCCATGATCAGTTCTTTCTCACGCATTCGGTGTAGGGTTACAGAATGCCAATAAGGGAGGGAGGGAGAGATTGCATGTTTGGTCTCAAAGTAGGCACATATTTACCAAATTTGCTACCCTCTGCAGCCCATGCAATCCCTCCTGGTCTTAAAACACGTACTCCAACAACTTCTGAGCAATGGTCGCTCTCACTCGGATGGTCTAGATTCAAATACTGGGATCGGGCACTCTAACGATAGTTTTTGTGGTTTTTCCTCGTTGGCAAGGTGAGTGCTCTGTTGGCTTCCCTTCTGCCCTGAAACCCTTCCCTTTTCTCCTATTAAGGACCTTCCCTTTAACGTATCAGATGAGTTTATCTATGAAATTTGCTGTAAATTGGCGCACATTTTTATTTTTACCTCTTGCATTTTTTGCAAGATGGTGGTGGTGGTGTTGGTGGTAGTGTTGGTGGTGGTGCTGGTGGTGGTGCTGGTGGTGGTAGTGCTGATGGTGGTGGTGTTGGTGCTGGTGGTGCTGGTGGTGGTGTTGGTGCTGGTGGTGCTGATGGTGCTGGTGTTGGTGCTGGTGGTGCTGGTGGTGGTGGTGACGGTGGTGGTGCTGGTGGTGGTGGTGACGGTGGTGGTGTTGGTGCTGCTGGTGGTGGTGGTGTTGGTGGTGGTGTTGGTGCTGGTATTGGTGTTGGTGCTGGTGGTGGTAGTGGTGTTGGTGGTGGTGTTGGTGCTGGTGGTGGTGGTGCTGGTGGTGGTGATGCTGGTGACGGTGATGGTGCTGGTGGTGATGCTGGTGGTGGTGGTGCTGGTGGTGGTGCTGGTGGAGGTGATGCTGGTGACGGTGGTGATGGCGCTGGTGGTGCTGGTGGTGGTGATGGTGGTGGTGGGGGTGGTGGTGGTGGTGATAATGATGATGACGATGGTGACGATGACGATGATGACGATGACGACGATGACGACGGCGACGGTAACAACGATGATCATGATGATGATGATGATTTATGATGAATAGTTATCCATATATTCCCAACTAAAGTAATTCCACTGATCTGAGCTCCAACTGGGAGACAAAAGGGTGTTCTTATCTAATGAACCTGACACAAATATAAAGGAATATCTCCAAAATGGTTCACTCTACAAAAAATTTATTTGAACATAAATGGCGTGCTTTAGCAACATCTACGTTTCTGTATAGTAAGACTTTGTATATTTCTTACGGTTTATGAGTTAGTTAAACGTCATTCAAAGTAAACAGTACTACATAGGCTATAGCCAGAGAATTCAAAATATACGTTTCATTTGTCATAAAATTATCTTAAGCATGTGCCATTTTAATCAAAATCGTTAAAGCCATTTTCAGAGATATCCAACTTTTCGAAAAACTGTCCATGTAAAGGGTAGTTTAGGGAGATATTTTCTTCAATATCTTTGTGTCGCATCCTTGAAAGACATTAAACTTAAATACGAACTTTGGTTTTTAACCGACTTTTCGTTTTTCAGTTATGCTGTCCACAGACTGACAGACACACACATCGACAGATAGACGCACACACACACGGACCTTTTTCTAAAACTACCTCAAAACATATATTTCCAGCGAATGTTTTGGGTGAAATACAATACTTCCTCTACTTGCTATTAGAGAAGGTAACAAGTTCGAAAAATATTACGTGTAGGTTTGAAAAATTTTTCAGAAATGGTTTTATGGTTTCAACTTGATATTTCATGCCCAGTTTTTAGCCCATTCATTGAGACGCTCTCTCTGCTACGAATTTCTCTCTTCTTCAATGCATTTCATTTGTTCACCCTCTTCGTCCTGCATTTAGTAGTTTCTCTCGACTAAATCAGCACTATATGGTTAGGTTAAATCCTTTCCATTTTGTAGCAATTACTTTCAAGAACCAAGCCCCCTTCCCTGTAGAAGTTTCTATTATTGTGCTAAAAGCAGGCACTGATGGACTTCATGCTTCTCAATCATTTCCTGGAATAAGGTTATTTTGTATCAAACGTTAATGAGCTTATGACCATATACACTGCTGCCGCAAGCCTTGGTCCTGTTTGAATACACCACTACACTGTTAAGTACTTCTCTTATACTCGGAAGTCTCACTCTCACTCACTCTCTCTCTCTCTCTCTCAGATTAGGTGCCTCTCATGACTTGCTATAATCCACTTGAAAGCATCTGATACTAATACGGAGTATGAAGGACTACACAGCGTGTACCCCTTATGTACAGGGTGGAAGTGAAACAATCCGTCAGACCTTAACACCGAATTTCTCATGTTGGGAATAAGAAGAAAGTGTAACAATAAAACGTTAAAAAGTTTATAGTTTTCTAGAAAAAATATTTTTATCAAAAAAATTATCATCTACTGATTGAATTATTATTGATTGAAGGTTCTTGATTTATGGCTATATTCATAGAAAATTGAATAAACGACAACTTTTTCCCTTGGCGTATTTTAATAGATTCAATGTCTCTTTAAATTTAATTTAGTTTATCTGTTTATCAACTGGCTTGATTGCAACAATTCCCCTTGAAAATTTCTGTGTTATTGAAGCATATTGGCATTAAAAACTTATAACGGTGAAATATAGTATTTATTGAATGTATTGTATGCCACTAATCTGTGTTTAAACAAGGGCAAATTGTTGTAAACATCCCATTTGAGTTAAATATTTAAATACACAAGCTCTAATTTCAAAGGTAAATTAAATAGAAATGCATAACATATTTATTGAACAATAATATCAGAATTAAATTTCAATAAGTCTTCTGCTATATAACGTTTTAAATTGCCAAGTATATCCAGGTACTGATGGTTTAAAGGTCCGGATAAAACTGATGACTGTGGTAATCATAAATTTCTTCCTAAAAATGTCATAAAGATAGAAAACTTGCGGACTATATATAGAAAGATATGCATTTTCACCAACATCAGCAATGGGAAGGAGTACGGATGTCCATATTTGAAGTGACTTGTGAAAAAATAAGATTACAATGAATGAATGGCCTCAGACGCCTGTCAGGGAGCGCAGGAACCTATGGACCACACAGAGTGAAGACCTGGAAGCGGGTGGTCAGCCATTCACCGGGTATGATGTTGAGGAAGAGGGTGATATGAAATTCAGACGAAATCGATGATTGTAAAGGTGATAATGGAACAATAGGTGAAATGAGTGGCGGATTGTTTTGAGGGAAAAGCCTTAAAGGAAGAGAAAAAACACTAACATACCTTAGAGGACCCATATAAAGGTATCAATTATCAAAATACTTGGACCTATACGCCTACTTCCATATCACGTTCCATTCCGATTGCAAGCTTATGAAATTACAAGTTAGCCAAGTGACTCAAATGTCCTATTGCACTTTTAGCAAAATTTCATTGATGCACGTTAGCTGTTCCTCCATTTAACTGTCTACGGACACTCATCTGTGTAAAAAAGGCTAAAAATTTAAAAAATTGTCAAAAATGTATTTTTGTTTTATCAAACAGTTTAAACCTTCTGCTTTATTTTGATATGCTTTTTATAGCCTTACGGTCTTTTTAACTATGTCACGTGGCCGCCTAACTGATTGCTTGTAAGTGGTCATGTCCATTTAAATCCATACAGTTCCATTATCCTTGCTATGACTTCAAACTTAGTTTCTCCATGTTTTTATTTTAAATACTATTTGCTCTTTAAAATGCTCCACACGATGCAATTTTCAGTACTTATGCATGAAATTTGGTGTATCTGCTTAGAAATAACATTAAAAATAAATGATGAGATAATTTTTTCATAACGTGAATAACTGCTGAGTAATTAAATATTAAAGTTTACATTTCGAAATTTAAATGAAAAAAATTATGATTTTAAACTTTAAAATTTATTTTTATCCAAACTAATAACAAGATCAAAAAATTATCTCATCAATTTGCTAACATTCTATTACAGGACATAACTGAAAATTATTAAGTTTTTCAAATCAAAATTGCATCATGGGGAACCATTTATACAAATATTTAAAAAAATATAATAAAATATTCATATGTTAGCAACTAATCGGACTAAATGTATGAAATTTAGCACAGTTACCCCTCACTATACAGTGATTGTTGTGTTAAAATTTCCAATCAATCCAATGAAAACTGTAGATTTTCAAAATTTCACAGTTGGGTATCCTTAATGCACGTTAGCTGTTCTTCCATTTAACTGTCTACAGATCATATGTGTGAATATGTGTATGTCAGTAAAAGCAACGAATAAATTTATTGGCCTCCATAAAACACTTGACAGTTTAACCACCTGTCTATTAACTGACAGCGTAATATCGGAAATGTTGCTTTCATCACAAGTCAAACATTATTGCCATATTTGCTTTAAATCGCAATTCGTGCTTTATTCAACATACTGAAGTAATATCCGCAATAATGCAATATATATGATTACAGCCAATTAATGGTTTAATATTTTATTGAGATTGGATTAAAATATAATTTAATAACAATGCTTAGCTCTAAATTATACATCCTATCAGAGCCATAACACATTATTATTCGCAATAATTATAGCGTATTTTGATTCCTGTATATAATTTTGTTAATGTTATTGAATTCTTTAAGGAGGTGCAATTAACCTGGGACCATACCAATTTTTTTGTTATCTTGCCTATAAATCAAGTGCCATAGAAAACTGAACTCAAATTGCCTCTGCAGTGAAAGAAACAAACCTCTAAAGATCTAAAAATTGAACTTCTTCTATTTGATTTGACCTTCTTATCTCGATATAAAACTTTACTTCTTCACCTTTCTTAAATCATTTTCCACCACCTCCTAGACTCTTCCTCACTGCGCTATCCTGGCTCATTCTTTGCACATGACCTAGCTATCTCTAGCCATTGATACCACAATGTCAGGAGCATTATATTTATTCATAATTTATAAGTTTGTTCGACTTCTCTATACATCACTTTTACTTTCTCTACTGGTAAGTGGAGGAAATATTGTATTCCACCCAAAAACTCAATGTCCAAATTTAACCGGAAATATGTCTTGAGACACTCTAAATGCAAAAAAGCACTTTTAGAAAAAGGTCCTTGTGTGTTTGTGTGTGTGTATGTGTGTGTATGTGTGTGTGTGTGTGTGTGTGTGTGTGTGTGTGTGTGTGTGTGTGTGTGTGTGTGTGTGTGTGTGTGTGTCTGTCTGTCAGTTTGTCAGCCTGTGGAAGCATAACTCAAAAACGAGAAGTCGGTTAGAAACCAAAGTTAGTATTTAAGTTTAATGTCTTTCAAGGATACTACATGAAGATTTTGAAGAAAATTGCTCCACCCTAAACTATCCTTTAGCTGGAAAATGTTTCGAAAATTTTGATTTCCTTGAAAACGGCTCTAATGATTTTGATTAAAATGCCATATGTTTAAGATATTTGTATGACAAATGAAATGTATATTTTGAACTTTCTGGCTATAGCCTGTGTAGTCTTCTTTACTCTCGACGATTTTTTAAATGTATATCTCGCTAAAAAAAAAAAAAAAAAAAAAAAAAAAAAAAAAAAAAAAAAAAAAAAAAAGAATTGTCCGAATATATATATATATATATATTTTTTTTTTTTAGAGTGAAGCATTTCGAAGATATTTCTGGTTATTTGTGACAGTTTCGAGAAACTTAAAATTTCTTGAAATGGAGCATCGTTGTTCATTTCTTTATATGTTAAGCGTGCAAATAGAACGGGATCTCAAGGCTTATAAGATTTGACTACCGCTCAAAGCCTACTGTATTCTAATATCCCCCTTGTACCTACCAGGAAATAAGCAGTAAGGTAATTTGTACAAACGTTTATCTCAATTAACACGAAGAAGATAGAAGATAGGGGATTCAGAGTTTGTAAGAATGGTTAGTACTATACTATAGCGATCACAAAAGGTTAACGAGATGTGAGAAACTATTGTTAACATATTGATTTTGTTGTTCTCAGTTAACCACTCTTGGATACCATAATATAATATGTTCTTTGATCTTACGGTTTATCATATTGCGACCAAAATTTTAATTTGAGCTTAGCATAGAAACCTAAAGAGCTTTTGTATAGGATGTCTTGCTTTTGTATTGGACCTTAAAATTTTTTTCAACGCCATTTTAGGAAAATAATGAATTTCACCGACATAATTAATATATTTAAACTAAAGCACAACAATTTTTAAGTTCATAATTACTGAAAATTTCCTGTGAATTTCACGGTGATGAGTTACAAACTGTAGAACGTTTTGGGAAATGTAAAATGCTGAAAATATTAGGTAAGAAATATTGAGTTTGAAGTTCAAGGCGGTGGTTTATCTAAATGGTTCAGGACTAGTTAAACAGCTATTTGTAGCATTAAAATTATTCATATTAATGAGTCCATAGTGTAGGAAGAAAGCACCACATGTAAGTAGAATAAAATGCGAAAGGAAAAAGAAATGTCTAAGATTTCTACATTTTCTCAGCAAACTTCGCCGATACATTGTGTTAAACAACAAAATGTAAATCAGCTTATTATAGGGTTCATAGCATAGTGTATTTATTATGATTATAATTAGTTCAGCATGTACTTGTCATATTTGTTAATAGTGCAACAAAAATACTTTGAAATCCCGTTTGAAATTTATTTTCGCTGGTGACCAAGTTTCTTCCAATCTGAGGAGAAATTTACAACACATTTTATACTGGTCTAGAAATGATCGTTAGGAAAGTTTGAGGTTTTTACATATTTTATTTGCTGGGAGAAAAACTTACATTTAAAACTCTTTGGAAGGTTTTCGATCTTTCCCTTTCCGGGGAAAACAGTTTTGCTGTCGACGTTCAAAGACACGCCAGTGTGCATTTTGAGCTGAAACCTCCGCACGCAATGCAGTGTTTACCTTCTGAAATTTCAACGATCCGACATGCAATTCAAGTGCTTTCAACTTTTCCCTCACGCAGCCAGCTATGCTTTTTTTTTTTTTTTTTTTTTTTTCTTTGTCCGTTCTTTTCTTATACGCATGCGCTGTAGCAGGAGACGAATTTGTATCTACTCCTATTGTCTAGCAAAATGGACGTACTCTCCTTTACTTCCTTCACCTACCGAAATGCTTTTGCGTACTTGCAGGTCCTCCCTCTTGCTGATGGGCAACAACGACTATGATCTTCGCAGAAGTTAAAGTCATATGGAGGCGGGCCGTACTGCAGACTCCAGCGTATCCTAAGCTTGCCCCTCCTACCAGCGCTGCCGAATGTGGCACACGCATCTCACGCGCTCTTATGTACAGAACCTCTGCCGTACATGCACTACACTCGGCAGCAGCGCTCCGCTTGAGCATTGGCCAGCGTTCACATGCCTTTAACTTTTGCGAGCAGTATACCCCCGTGAAGTTTCTATTGCTATAAAACCTGGATGGGTGAATAAAAAGGAAATAAATTAAAATTTACTACCAAAAGAGACTTTTAGTTCAGATACTGGAGTTCCCTAAAATTCCTGTGTAAAAGCATAATAAAATGGTACTATTTCTCTTTAGATAGATGTGCTTAATTGCTTATTCTTGCTGCGAATGTTTCTTCCACTCCTGAGACAAAACGTCATAGCATGGTGTAGGGCAACTTTATCGCAACCATTTTTGGAATTGCTAGGAGGTTTTACTCGTTCACTACCTGCCTCGCAACACTATCATGAATGCAGAAAGATACTGTAATGTCTTGAGGAATCTGTGAACTGTCACCATAAGAAAACATCCACGACTTTTGTCTTGAAAACTTCTCTTCCTTCAAGACTCGGGCTCGTACAGTCTGGAATGACCCAGGCAGACCTCGGAAGATTCAACTGAAAGGTGTTTTTGCATCATCCATACTCACTGGATCTTGCTCCAAGTGATTCTGACAAGTCCCACCAACTCAGTCATCTTGGAGGTCAGCACTTGAGCACCGATGATGAAGTCACATTAAAAATGAACATTTGGTTAAAAGCACAGGATCCAACGTGGCACAACACTGGTTTGGAAAAACTTATGTCACATTACCAGAAATTCTTGATAAAACATGGTCACTTTGTAGAAATATAACAAAAGCGTTGTACAGTGCAAATAAAATTATTTAAACATGATAAATTGGGTGTAGTGTGTTTTATAAATTAGGGAACTTACTTGTGGTGAACGAAGCGGCGTCAGGGCGGGTTTTCTCCGGGTGCTCCGGTTTCCCCCGCCATCTCATTCCACCGGTGCACCAACTTCATTCCATGTGTCATCAGTGTCACCGCCTGCGGTGCCGTAATAGTAAAAGCGGGCGTTAAACACTACAACACACACAGGGAACTTACTTACTGGAAGCCCCTCGTACCAGGCATGCGCAACACACAGTAGTAATAGTAATAGTAATAGTAATAGTAATAGTAATAGTAATAGTAATAATAATAATAGTAATAATACTAATAATAATACTAATAATAATAATAATAATAATAATAATAATAATAATAATAATAATAATAATAATAATAATAATAATAATAATAATAATAATAATAATAATAATAATAATAATAATAATAATAATAATAATAATAATAATAATAATAATAATAATAATAATAATAATAATAATAATAATAATAATAATAATAATAATAATAATAATAATAATAATACTAATAATAATACTAATAATAATACTAATAATAATACTAATAATAATAATAATAATAATAATAATAATAATAATAATAATAATAATAATAATAATAATAATAATAATAATAATAATAATAATAATAATAATAATAATAATAATAATAATAATAATAATAATAATAATAATAATAATAATAATAATAATAATAATAATAATAATAATAATAATAATAATAATAATAATAATAATAATAATAATAATAATAATAATAATAATAATAATAATAATAATAATAATAATAATAATAATAATAATAATAATAATAATAATAATAATAATAATAATAATAATGCAAATGATAATGATAATTATAAGTCAAGAAGTGTAAGGTATCCAGCATACTTGAATAGAGCAAAAATTGACTTTACTTCCAAAATATTCATGTTCTGAAATGCGTATTAAAACAAAATGATAATTAATCCATAATGTGGATTTTCAAACTAACAAATATAAGCAGTGGTATGGGATTTCAGAGTATCAATCCCCTTACTATTTTTGCTGGAGCTAATCTCGTAACGGTTTTATAAAGTGGTTAAATGAAACGAAATAAGGGAGTTAAAGTAGGGGGTGAAATAAGCCAAGTGGCTGGTGAGATCGTTGACCGTTAGGAAATAGGTATCACCGCAACGCCCTTCATTTAAGACTTTCCTTAATTCCTTCCTTCAAAGTTTCGTTATTTGGAGCAAGAGCGTACCCATGTAATTACTTTGTGGAGTTTTTGTGGACTCTTTTCGCGTTAGCAGTCCTCACTTCCTCTTTATATCACGGCTCTAATGCGCGTTGTAGTTTACTGAAGGTCCCTGCAGACGCACGCTATGGGTCCACTGCACAACATCTAAATCAGGAGTTGCTCATGTAAAGAAATGGAAGATGGGACCAAAACGCGAAGAAAACTGGCAACGCGGCAGGTTGTGTGATGGTCACCTACACTAAGCACATACGCTTGAGTAGTGTTACCGTGCGGCTCCTGAGCGTAAACAAATACCATGCCGTCTTCACTGTGCGAGTTTATGCATACCCAACTATGAAATTTTGAAAATCTACAGTTTTCATTGGATTGATTTGAAATTTTAACACAACAATCACTGTATAGTGAGGAGTAACTGTGCTAAATTTCATACATTTAGTCAGACTAGTTGCTAACATATTAATATTTTATTACATTTTTTTAGTGTTTGTATAAATGGTTCCCCATGATGCAATTTTGATTTGAAAAACTTAATAATTTTCAGTTATGTCTTGTAATAGAATGTTAGCAAATTGATGTGATAATTTCTTAATATTGTTATTAGTTTGGATAAAAATAAATTTTAAAGTTTAAAATCATTATTTTTTCATTTAAATTTCGAAATGTAAACTTTAATGTTTAATTACTCAGCAGTTATTCACGTTATGAAAAAATTATCTGATCATTTCTTTTTAATGTTATTTCTAAGCAGATACACCAAATTTCATGCATACGTACTGAAAATTGCATCGTGTGGAGCATTTTAAAGAGTAAACAGTGCTAAAAATAAAAACGTGGAAAATCTAAGTTTGAAGTCATAGCAAGGATAATGGAACTGTATGGATTTAAATGGACATGACCACTTACAAGCAATCAGTTAGGCGGCCACGTGACATAATTAAAAACGGCCGTAAGGCTATAAAAAGCATATCAAAATAAAGCAGACGATTTATACTATTTGATAAAACAAAAATCCATTTTTGACAATTTTTGAAATTTTTTGCCTTTTTACACAGATGGGTATCCTTAAGCCAATCAGATTGTCAGTTGCACTCGTTACTTCCCAAAACATTACACCACCATGAGTAGTGTTTACAACCGACCTTGGTGTTTCCATCCAGAAGCCAGTTCAGATCCCTGACAAACCTCAAAGCAACGTTGCCGGGTTGCCTCACGTCTGAAAAAGCTGTTCGGAATATTCCTTTAATCGTTTTTAAATGATTATTTCGAAACCTGAGTGATGTTCCCTTTATTACTACCATAACTATGTCAGAAATATGTTACTCTACGCATCTTACAAGTAACGAATTATTAACTTCGTACATTCTTCTGGGATTATGCGTCTAATTTGGAACAAAAGGTTTATTTTCTCGAAATTAGCTGATCAAAGGACAAAATCCCATTCGACCCTTTTGTTTGTGATGCTCCTATGAAGCAAATATTAAAAGGAATGAAATAAGTTACCTTCCACCCGGTATACCGCAGAGGTGTGAATCTCATTGTTGTACTAGTTAGCCACGAGAAGAATGTGCGCTAGAGGAATCTGCTACGTAAATATTTTTACCCCCCCCCCCCATTATGTTTATACTCGTGCATCATATACAATACACGATGTTCTCCAAGAAAAATGTAATGCTTATCATAGCAGTTATGTAAAATTACACCGCTTCAACCTAGCCATTGTTGTAAAAATTTGAGTTTAGTTTGAACACCCTTTATAGAATGCACATGAAATTTACTTAAAGACATAGATGGGGAGAACCGACACATTGTACCATTTCCCTTGCATTGTAGTTTAAACCCAATCCCCTCTCTTATACAGGTTAACTACCCCGCTGTTGTCTATATACCTCAGAGAACCGGTCAGGCCTTCAGAGTACGTCAGTGGTGGAATCATAACAAGGTAAAAAATATCTCAAAGTCGAATGGGAAAATAAGTACTTTGTGTTCTTAGCAAAACAAAATTGATGTGTTGCACTCACATAACTTTCTCTACTCTTGTACTAACCATTAGAAACCCTTATTCCTATATGTTTTTCATGTTAGTCGAGATAAACATTTGTAGAAATTACATATTGCTTATTTCCTTGCCGGTACAAGGGGAATATGGGAATACAGTATTCTTTGAGTGATAGTCAAATCCTCTAACACTTTCAAATTCCGTTCGCTTTGCACGGCTAACATATGAAAATGAATAGGTATGTTCCATTTGGCGAAAGTATGTTTTCCAAAACTCACACAAATAATAATAATATCTCCAAAATGGTTCACTCTGCAAAATTGTGTGCTTTAGCAAGCTCTATATTTCTGCACAGTAAGATTTTGTCTATCTCTTGCGGTTTACCAGTTCTGCAAAAGTCATCAAAAGTAAACAGTAATAGGCCATAGCCAGAAAATTCAAAATATACATTTTGATTGCCATGTAAATATCTGAAACATTTTAATCAAACCCGTTAGAGCCATTTTCGAGAAAATCAAAATGTTCCAAAGTTTTACGTGCAATAATTTAGAGTGCAGGAATTTTCTTCAAAATCTTCGTGTCGCATCCTTGGAAAACATTTTATCCGACTCTTCGTTTTTTAAGTTTTGCTGTCCACAGATTGGTGGACATACTGACACACACACACACACACACACACACACACACACACACACACACACACACACACACACACACGGACCTTTTTCTATTTTTTTTTGGGGGGGGGGTTTCATTGGACCCCCAAACATATATTTCCGGAAATTTCTACATCGAAGTTTTGCGTGCAATACAATATTTCCTCTACTTACTATACATAGTAGAGAAATCAAGAAGCATTATGTTTGCTTTGACATTATGTTGCATTATGTGTGTACCTTGTTTGTAAAAAGGTGTGCATACATAAACACAGAAAACGAAATGTAAGGTGGCTTGCATATGGTGAAGAGGTATCTCTAGGGGTAAGTACTCGATTTCATTTCTGTCACCCCTCTTCCCCTTGCCTGTTTAAAGACAAGGGATTGAAGCTGAGAAAGCGCCTTATTTGTATCATCTAAACTCCTTATTTGCAGCTTAGTTCCTAAAGGATCCATTTGTCGTGAAGTTTGAGCTGGCGGAGGTAAAATAAAACTAACTCTGGTGTACCAAAAGTCGCTTTACCATTTCTGGCAAATATTAACTTCATTCATGTCCATCTGAACTAGTAACTTCCCGCTATGCACTTGACGTTATAATACCCTCGACCTCGCTCCTAAATTGAAAACTAAATAACCTGTGTTTCAAATGAGAAAACTTTTGTAAGTTTTTCGCCGTAGGGTTGCTACTTCCATGTAGCGAGGGCACATAAAGTCTTCTCTCTATCTTCTATCACAAAGGTAGACGAGTCATAAAGGCAATGGCTGTTTCCAGTTCCGAACGAACCGTAGTGCAGAAATAGCAAATCTGCAACATATCACAAGGACTCCCGTGAGTACTTGTTCGCAAGGGATCCCTCAACAAGATCATATTGAATCCCCTCTCACATTTTGCACGTAGAGGTATACTCCAGGGTAAAGCTGAAGATAAAAGCATAGCTGTCCATACAAACTGCAATACATCAAAAATACATGAAAAGCAGAGCCTGGAAAACATTGAAAGATTTATATACAACAGTATACCATAGTTAAAATAGTTTTAGGCTGCAACTTGAATTCAGATTGCAAACTTTCAATCCCAAGGCGTTTAGAACATGCTTGGTTAAGTTATAGTTCAACGTCAAAACCTTTTTAAAGGACCACAGGCTCTACTACGTATAGTAAGTAGAGGAAGTATTGCATTCCATCCAAAAATTTGTTGTCGAAATTACATCGGAAATATATGTTTTGAGGCCGCCTGAACAGAAAGAAAAGCAGTTTTAGAAAAAGGTCCCAATGTGCGTGTGTGTGTCTGTGTCTGTGTCTGTGTCTGTGTCTGTGTCTGTGTCTGTGTCTGTGTCTGTATCTGTGTCTGTGTCTGTGTCTGTCTGTCTGTCTGAAAAGCTCAAAACGAAAAGTCGGTTAAAAATCAAAGTGGGTATCTAAGTTTAACATATTTTAAGGATGCGACATGAAGATTTTGAAGAAAATTTCTTCACCCTAAACTATCCTTTGCATGCAAATTTTTCGAAAACGGTTATTTTCACGAAAGTGGCTGTAACGATTTTGATTAAAAGCCCTATGTTTGAGATATTTTTAAGCCAGAAGAAATGCATACTTTGAATTTTCTGGCTATAGCCTATATAGTCCTGTTTACTCTTGATGACTTTTACATAACTAGTAAAGTGATAGACAAAATCTTGCTCTACAAAAATGTAGATCTTCCTAAAACTCAATTTATGTTCAAATGCATTTTTTTTTTTTTTTTTTTAGAGTGAACCATTTCGGAGATATTCCTTGTTATTTGTGTGGGTTTTGGAAAACTTGAGCTTTTGTCAAATGGAAGGTCGTGATTCATGTTTTTATATCTTACCCCTGCAAAGGGAATAGAATCTCAAAGCCTACTGTATCCCGATATTCCCCTTGTACGAGGAATTTCAAGGTAATTTCTGCAAATGCTTATCTTAACTAACGCGAAGAAGATAAAGGAAGAAAGGTTTGTGAGAAGGGTTAGTACAAGAGTAGAGAAAGTCATGTGAGTGCAACACATCAGATTTTTTATTTACTATGTGCTCTATGTGCATTAAATTTCGTGCAATACTCCTAAAATGCTTTCCAGCATGTGCTCCATTTGTGTCTTCAACTTCGGTCTTTCGTTACAAACTCTGAAGAGTTCTTTTGCTTTAAAAAATTAAATATACAAGTTTAAAAAAATTTGCAATCTGCATCAATGCAAAGGAAGTAATTACTTTAAAAGCAATTTTTTTTCTTTCTGTCGGAGAGAGAGAGAGAGAGAGAGAGAGAGAGAGAGAGAGAGAGAGAGAGAGAGAGAGAGAGAGAGAGAGTTTATAAAATAATAAAACTGATATTTTAGTTTTCGATGCTAATGAAATGTTTTGAGTATTAAATTATTTTCGCATGGTGAATAAATTGAACAGTTAATTACCTCAAAACTGTAAAACGAATTCTGCTTGAAGTTTGTGTGGTAGTTGATAACATAAACACCGTTAAGCACGCAAATTACTGATAAAAAGAGAAGAGACTCAAATTTCAGTCCCAGGGTCCCTTAAGCTAAATTAACTAAAACCAATGCTATTATAACGTTATGGTTTTATTTTTAGTGTGAGAATAGAGTTACCAATGCAATACCCGCTTGGATGTTGATGTGATATACATTATCATATTAGATACAGGAAGGAAGGGAAGTCATCAGATAAATTTATACCAGTGATAGATCTCGGTATTTGGAACACATTTTGTATCTTACGTTTTTTGTCTCTAATCATTTCCTACGGAGATATTTTAGTTTTGTGGAAAACAAGCTGGCAACACTGCAGATTGTGTGGATGTCACTTTCACTAGCTTAGTACATAAACAAAAAGCATAACGGTGCGTTTTGATAACAACCTTATGCCCTGCCTTGTCCTTCCGTGTTTACTGTGCGAGTGTAGGCCAATCACAAGCGCTACCTCCCAAAATATTACATGAAAGTGAACGCGCCCGACCTGTTTACATCCGCAAACCAGGTCAATTCATGACCAACCTCCACGCAACGTTGTCGACTTACCTCACCTCTGAAAGAACAGCTTGGGGTATTCCTTCACGTCTTTTAAGTGATTAATTATTTCGAAACCCTGTGTGATGTCCCATAATTACTACCGAAGCTATGTCAGAAATAAGTTACTCTAAACATCTTACAAGTAACAAACTGTTATCTTCGTACATTCCTGTGGTATTACGCATCTAATTTGGATAAAAAAAAAACATTTATTTTTTCATTTTTTAAAAGAAATTGGCTGATCAAAGAACAAAATGTAGTTCGACTTTTTCATTGGTATTGCTTCTATGAAGGAATATAATGAGTTCCCTTCCAGCCTGTTATTCGGAAAGCCCTCCTTGGGGCCTCATTGCAGTTGTGAACGGTTTATGCTGAGAATACTACTGTACTTATCCGATGTAACAAGCTCCCTTCCTGGACTTTAATACCCTGATGCTCGATACCATAAGGTACGAAAAAAAATGGAAAAGGAAAAAGAGCGATACCCACACAGCCCGGAGGAACTCATCTTTTAATACCGAAAGTCCCACAAGACTGAAGCCGCAAAATGAACTATAATAAAAACATCAATCCCAACTCTCGCAGTATATTTACTACAATCAGACGTAAAGTGATAACAAATATAAAAATCAGAATGGTATTGAGCCTAAAATTCTAGCATACTCCATTCATCAATATTTTCAAAACATTTTAGTAAAGGAAAACAAATCAACTCGCTTTCCATAGATACGCCCGTTTATACAAAAATAAAGAAAGAGAAGGTAACGTCGCTCTTAGATTAAAGAAGGAACGTCACGACAGACTAAAGGAGATACATCATGAGGTCCTGATCGAGTCACAGTAAGAGACTTGAAGTAATTTCAAACCCATAAACTGCTATTGGCAAATGCTGTATTAAAATTAGTAAACTTCCTAAAATGATTCAAATCCTGATGTATTAGGTGGCGCTAATATCGTTCTTTTTCTGTAAACAGACGTGTTATTCTTAATTTTAAGTTGATTGGATTTAGGTAAAGAACAAAGACATACTGTTAAACTGTCATTTTTCTCAGCTCTTTTTTTCAGCCTTTTTCACTATTCAAAATGCTCCTTGTACCCTAGTTTATAACTTATTAGCTTGAAATTTTCAGAAGACTTTCAGAGATTAAAGTATTAAATTTAGTCATACGCTAGTTATAAAGTATTTAATAATTGAGCTGAAATTAATATTTTTCATAACTCATAGTGAAAAAAAATTTGAAAATATTGATAAATGGTATACAAAACATTTTTTCTCTCTTAAACTAGTTCAATCAAGCAATTTTAGTATGACAATTTCTTTATATTTGTATAGTGAGCTCAAATTAAAAATTTAGGAGGGATACAGTAAACTGTAGGGTCCAAGGGTCATTTCATATCAGTGATTTATTATTAATAAATATATGAATAATTTCAAAATGGTTTGACATATTACATTGAAATTTGGTGAATACTATTTACTTTATGTTCTGAGTATGTGGGAAAAAATTCAAAGTAATCAGAAGAGAACTGTGGATTTTTTTTTTAATTTTCAGATACATTGCCTTAAGTCCTTTTGAGAATGGTAACTGCATGGCTAGAAGAGGATGTTGGCGACGATGTGAGTATTTTTGGACATGAAAAAAGTGCAAAAAAAGTGATTCAGACAGCTCCACATCAAATTACAGTAATTTTAAAGGAGAAAATGGAAATGGAAATCCGAGTAAAGTTTCTAGTAATTGCATTTCCTGTAATGGAGCAACATGGAGTCAAAGTTCTCCTCCAACCAACTTTCAGTTCACTCGTATACTAAGCAACCTATCAGGACCAGTAATGACTGCTACTAAAAATGCATGGGATTACTTCATATAGATGCCTACTGCATTTTTAAGCTTCATAAATAACACGTGATAAGCTATTGTAAACACTATAGTTTACAAAACTATGCTATTCGAAATAAAAAAGTACTGAAAATATAGTAAACAGATGAGAGTGCCAAAATTAGACCGACAAACTTTTAAAGCAGAGAAATGGCTGGTGTCTTTGCAAGAGTACTGCAGAATAGGGCATGCCGATGCACTCTGTGATAATCACAATGGGCGTGCGTTCCAACATTTACTTGGAATAGAAAAGCTGTGATTAACTACAAACAATGATATCTTTATGTTTTGTTTGTGTTCCGTGTTTGTTTCTGGGGTTAAGATCGTGTGCCTTACTAAGATAAGTGCAGTACTAATTGCATTGTTGATTTTGCCGTAAATACTTCAACTGGGTGGGAGGCAGTAATCTATGTCATTAAGTCGTCTACGACTTATACGAACCATCGCAGCAAAAAACTTTCCTTAAGAAAAGGTGTTTAAAATAATGTTATCTATCAGCTCCTATAGTTTGCCGGTCTAATTTTGGGACATCCTATATAACGCATTATGCTAAAGTGAATGTGCATCTCTTATGTGAGAAGGAGCGTGTGGTTCGCAAATAATTCGTCTGCAGTGAAGATGGTTCGATTTGCCTGCATGTAACAATTCCTTTCACTGTGTTGTGATACTAGCAAATAACTAATATTATTGTGACGCCGGGCACGACGCACAACAAAGTATGGTCAGGGCCAAGCTGCTTCGTATGACATACCAGGACGACGAGCAAACAAAGGCTCAAGGTCAAGCTTCCCCACAGCACTCACGTGAGTAAACACGTGACTAACAATAACCAAACAGTGACACAAAGGAATTTCAGAGCATTCGAAGGCATCATGCGGCCGGCGTGTTTGTGGAAGTCAAGAAAGGTCCTGCGACTTCATCCCCACTACATAAGGAGGCAAAGAATAGAAGTTAGTTACAGGCATGAGTCGGTCAATGTCAGTGAGTGTGAGACAGTTGTGAAAGTTACACCGCTTCCAAGTGAAGAAGCTTCTATGAATGTGGAGTAATTGTATCGTCGGAGGTATTGTATGAGGCACAGAGAAGTCGAAGAGATGTGATGACTGAGTCAAGGCTACAAGAAGAAAATAATTGTGAGTTATAACATCACGAAAGGCTGTATACCTTGTTAACGTCAGTTGAAGAAAACTGTGTTTTTGTGCAAAAGGTTAGAAGGAAAATAAAGTGACAGAACAGTAAATGGGATTTCTCACTCTGTACATTATGTTTCAGATTGTTATTATAATTTTAATTTGATTTTCCCCTTTTTAGTTTCATTCAATATGATATTCTGCATTGATAAACAACACGTAGGTCACTATTTAAACGCTACACAGGTGCATTAATTGATATAGATGAAATAAGGATTACTCAAAGACGTCTTTCTTTAATACAGCGTGGAGAAATTTCCCCTTTGTTAGTGAACACATAAGCACCCTGCTGAATAGAATTCCTGACTGACAGGAAAGCAAAAAGGTAATTTTGACACTGTTATGTGACAAATTGAATGTTCTGTAAGTGTCTTCTAGGTCATGTTATTTCTTTTGAATTTTGTATTATCCAGAAAAAGGTGGCAATATACGGTCCTATTAGAGTTTAACGTTTGTGTCAAATAGCTTTTTCATGTCATTATTCCTTTACAAAGGGCTGCAGGTACTTCAATTTTAAAGTAAATGGCATATTAGACTTTGTTCTTTAATTTCTCATAAATCCAGGCAGCCGGTATGTAAAAGGAATGACATCTGTTTTAAACAAAATACTTGTGCCCCTTTGTCGTCGTCTGGCTACAAAGGAATATGTAATTAAACTATTTATTGGTATCATAGTCTAAATATAATTGTCTCTGCAGAGGTACATTAATAAGAAACATGACAGCAGTTCGTTATTATGAATATCCTTTTGTTATACTTAATGTTAAAGAACATAATTTCACAGTACCTCTTCTCCATATATTGCAGCGTATAACCATATTTGTAGTCCAAGTGTCGCATCACAAATAAAAATCTGATGTATTGCACTCACATGACTTTCTCTACTCTTGAACTAACCATTCTTAAAATATATTATTCCTATATCTTCTTCGTGTTAGAGCTAAAAATTTACAGAAATTATTTTATTGCTTATCTCCTTGTAGGCAGAAGGGGAATATGGGAATACAGTAGGCTTTGAGCTATACTAAAATATTTTAAAGCTTTCAAATTCCGTTCTCTTTGCACGGTTAAAATATAAAAAATGAAAAACTAATTCCATTTGACAAAACAATACGTTCTCCAAAACTCACACAAATAACAAGGAATATCTCCGAAATGGTTCACCCTACAAAAAATTTTATTTGGACATAAATGGTGTATTTTAGCAAGATCTACATTTTTGTACAGTAAGATTTCGTCTATCGCTTACGGTATACCAGTTATGCAAAACTCATCCAGAATAAACAGGTCTACCTAGGCTATAGCCAGAAAATTCAAGCTATACATTCATTTGTCACAAACATATCTCAAACATACGGTATTTTAATCAAAACTGTTAGAGCTATTTTCAAGAAAATCAAGATTTTACAAAAATTGTCCATGTAATGAGTAGTTTAGGGCAGAGAAATTTTCTTACTAAAATACACAATTTATGTCTAAATACTTCTTTTTTGTAAAGTGAACCATTTTGGAGATGCCTTGTTATGTGTGTGGGTTTTGGAGAATTTGTACAACTATCAAATGGAACATCGTTATTGAAAGCTTTAAAATATTTGGTTATTGTTCAAAGCCTACCGTATTCCCCTATTCCCCTTGCACCTACACGAAATAAGCAATAAGATAATTTGTACAAATGTTTATCTCAACTAACATGAAGAAGATATAGCAATAAGGGTTTGTAAGAATGGTTAGTAGAGGAGTAGAAAAAGTCATGTGAGTGCAACACATCAGATTTTTTCCTAATTGGCTAGTTATCATTTCATTAATTTATAAGCTCTTTCAGCACGAATTCCTACACAATGAAGCTGTAAAAACACTCCAGTCCACTCTACTTGCCTGCAGTCTAAATAATTAAGCATGTGCCCAATTGCTAATGTACCCAATTGCTATGCATCAAAGACTACCGGCCGCAGGCCACGAAGACGCACGGTAGTCCCTCAAAATTCCAGGTTCGAAGACCCGCCCCAGTGTTGCAGCAGCTCAGAGAAGGCGATGAACGACCCGTTCAACCGTGCTGCACTCTAGTGTTCACGGGGGACACTCTTTCCTTGAAGTAAGCATCCACCGTATCGTAACCAACACTGCCTAACGCCACGAAATTTTGATGGACACGTATGAGGGACCCGAAATAAAAGGGAGGTGGGAAATCGCCCAAGAATTTGCCCACCAACCACGAAATACAGCGAAAACCCCAAGTTCAGAGTGAGTTACCAGCTCCCAAATGTAAGCTTCATGCCTAACCGCAGACCCACATCGCTTTGTCAAAATAAGCAATCACTAACTTTATCTTTGCTCGGAATTTATCACTTGAAATGCTCTCTGTGTCTTGTAGAATCGCGGTGTTTGTTACTGGGAACCAAGAACTAGAGAATAGAGTCATTCTTCAAGGTTAATCTTCCCGAAACTCGAAGATTACAGATGGATATATGTGTGTTCCTGACAATATATCGACGAAATCGTCGCACATTTGGAGTGGTCAGCATTCCTTTCCTGTCGCCGCCCATTCCCATACAAACGTCTTTATTCTGTTTGTGGCACTTTCATGACGCTGATTGGGTCAGATTCTAATCTCTAGAAGGGCTGCGCAGGCAGAAAAAGTCGCTTGATTTTGTGTATCAAATGTATGCTAATATTGGAGACAGACAGACAGAGAGAGAGAGAGAGAGAGAGAGCGCGCGCGCGCGCGTGTGTGTGTGTGTGTGTGTGTGTGTGTGTGTGTGTGTGTGTGTGTGTGTGTGTGTGTGTGTGTGTGTGTGTGTCTGTCTGTCTGTGTGTTAAATTAGAAACCACTCAAACCAGAATTGTAATCCTTATAGTTCCAGATGTCTACAGACAATATTTCTAAAACCATGAAATGTGAGAGGTAAGGGTCTTATCTGCCAAATTTCTGCGGTGTTTTCGTAGTTCATTAAAAAATATGATACAGTTTTAATTACGTCTAGTCCAAAAGGGCAAATGGATAGGCTTAAAAAACATCGAGTAACATTTTTGGTATAATTCTTTTTACAAAGTCGGGATACTTAAATTCTAGAAATTGACAAAAACATGCTACGCTTACATCAAATTCCTATCTTCAGCCCCAAACAGACTAAATTGTATTCTTTGGCCTACCTGGATGAAACGTTGTACCGTCATGTTAGCTTCAGATGATAGTACCAACTGGAAAAATCTACACGAAGTTGGTGTAACAGTATTTTTATTATACAAATTTGCAGTACTTTACCCAATAATGAGTTACCGTTATTTATATTTGGATGAATTTTGACACTTTCAGAATTCAGAATAGGAACGTAAACCTAATAACAGAAAGCTTTACTATGAAGAAATAAATGCATTTCCAAATACTCTGAAGCATGTAAATGCTCAGTTTGACATCAATCTTTGCAAATGGCAACATATTTACAAAAGCTTGGGCATTTGGCACGCTGTGGACTGTAGTTTCAAATGTTAGCTGCAAGTTGTCTTTCTCGGTATAATTATATGGCCAGAAAGATTCACAAAACTGAGTTAAACTACCGGAAAGCAACAGCGCGGGTGAAATTATTCATGGACTTAATGGAGAAACTTTGCTACAGAATTAAACAAATGGTTTCTTTAGTACTAAAATATATATTTCACGAGCCATTAATAAACATAAAAAGATTAAAGCAGAGAGTCCACCTTCTCTGGAGTTGTTTATGACACCAAACAACCCACGAGTCTGCTGATTTATTCAGCTCAATTCTTCTCTCTCTCTCTCTCTCTCTCTCTCTCTCTCTCTCTCTCTCTCTCTCTCTCTCTCTTTGTGTGTGTAATTTCAAACCTCCAAAAAGAAGACAATAGAAATACAAGAAAATTTCATTCCTTGTTGTTTAAAGATTGATTCTTTATCATTATTATTGCAAGACGTGTACCTTTTCCTAAACTCACGATTGCTCATTCACCATGTTAGAGCAAATTACAAAAACATTGTGAAATCGTTTACAGCGGAATATATACCTTCAGGGACGTAAAACTGAGGAGTAAAGATGCCTTCTTAAATTAGGAATAACGGATTTAATACAGAGATAGATGGTTCGGGCTGTAGCACCTATGAGTCGCATTCGGATGGTCGTGGGTTTAAACCCGTGTCCAATCTGATCTGAGATATTTCCTTTGTCTCCTTAAGTCATTGGGTCGCACATTCAGTACTTCGACTCAAACATCCCCAACAACTTTACCTCAACCGTGAAGTTACAATACGAAATATGGTCTAACATACAGTGAGTTTACTACAAAACTTGGCCGGCAGGTGCACGGCCTGTGTGACCTTCACTGCAGCGCCCTGCGCAAGCGTGTTGCATCTAGTCGTCACACGTGCTTCAGTCGTCTGTTAGGTTGATGTTCTGTGCTGTTCTAGTCCAGTTTACAACATTAGCAGTACTTAGAAGTGTTTGGTTTGCTTGGAGTGTTTTCAAAATGAATAGATTGCAATATGCAGTACAACAAAGTGCTTATGTACGATACGTATCTGCTTACATCTTCATGTAGAAAGTTGTAAGACTATTTGAAGCTAAATTCCCTGGCGTGCGTATTCAGTGTTGGGATACCCTCCGTTTGAATTCGAGGAGACGGGATCAATTCGTGATATGTAAAGAAAAATAAAACGCCGTGTACTTATGGAACAGAAATTAAACCAGATTGGAGAAAGGTTAGAACGGTCACTTCGAAAATCTCTTAGGCGCCTAACACAACACGAAATTAAAACAAAATATCAAGAGAGAAATGAACGCTATTTGTGTTTATTCTGGTAATTCTTAATGTGATTTCAGATTTGATTTGACGTCCACATAATTATGAGACACCTGTAGGCGGGCTCTGCGGCTGCCAGCCAAGTTTTGTAGTAAACCTATTGTAATTGCACCGCCATTCCTCATGCAGCAATGGGAAAACTGAGCCAGCGAGAGGGGTCGCATTGCATTACATAAATCCGATTAAGACATTCTAAGCAACACACAGCCTTGTGGGAAAAAATTCGATCAATTGAACGAATATATGGGCAATTAGAACCAAGCGCGGTGGCCCCGCGGTAAGGAACAAGGCTCGGATTCGTGAGGTCGTGGGTTCCATTCCCGTGGCCTACCTTCCATGGAGTTTTTCGGGGGTTTCCAAATCACTTCCTTCCATTTCACTTCATTATCATTTCATTCAGGCATATGGAGGCGTTGGATCCCGCCGGGGTCCTCCGGGAAGGCCCCAGAAGACCCAAAGGTCTCGAGGTGTCGTCCACTTGGTAAACCTTAGGAAGCTCTGTCAATATTTGTTCCGCTAGACTGAATATGGCCTCCTGGTGCCTCCTCTCACCTCATCCTTCCTCCCCGGGGGTGTCCCCTTGGGGCATAGTTGGAATAAGCCTAGTTTCAGTGGCGAACCCGTTCCGTATCTTTCATATTCCTACACCTATGTGGGCATTAACTAAATAATAAATGTAGTTTTCAAGCTGAGGAATATTGCAATAACAATAATAGTATTAGTAATGATGATGATGATGATGATGATGATGATGATGGTGTGTGTGTGTGTGTGCGTGTGTGTGTGTGTGTGTGTGTGTGTGTGTGTGTGTGTGTGTGTGTGTGTGTGTGTGTGATTTGACTACAATTTTCGTGGGGCATAAGCCTCTTTTACAACGTATCAGCGTAGTCTTACTACGTGATACCTATTTTCACTCCTTTCTAACATATATTTATACCAGCAAGCTTATCTTTAAAGCTAACGTTTTTGTCACAATATCCGTTATTTATCTCAGATGATCATACGCCAATTTTAATGCGGTTCTTAAACAATTTTGTTAAAAGTGAAGTTTCCTTTCCCTTGTAGAGATCTTAGAAACATCTAGAACATTTTAAATAATGCTTCCATTGTATGTATTATACATTAGAACCAAGGAACACCATTTTCAAGAATAACTCCAGGAAAATAAAGTTAAGAACAGGAAAAAAACAATGCGCGTCAGCAAGGCAGAATAAAGTGGTCGACAGTAGATTCTTACTTGACTTCTCACTTTTAGTTTACATAATATATGAAAAAGAAATCACCTTTCTCAAGCACAAGACGAAATATGTATTTCTCAACGTCAAAAGCATTTTCTAAGCAATCTTCGCAAACAAGGAGAAATAGACTTCAATAAAAGTGTGACTTACAGTAAATATGAAAGTAAAGGAATCTCGTTCCATCTTAAGAATTTTAGTTAAGCGCAGTATTAAGCAATACGTAATTTTGAGCTTTAGATTAAAATAAAAATAGACAGAGGTAGTTTTATTGCTGTCAGAAGCGTTTAGTGCAAATGAAATGTGAAGGGGAAAAGAAAAAAAGTACAAAAGAAAACATAATATATATGTTAACAAGTTGCCAAACTAAATTTAGTAGAAATCTTGCAAAGATTGACATTGTTATTGAAGGACTAGAAAACAGATTGAGATGACACAGGTCTTCCAGTGGAAAATGGAAATAAAGATATTGGAGTCACGAACAAAGTAACGAAATGAGGAGCTAAGAAGGAAGAGCGGAATGGAAAATGCGGCCACTAGAGCAGGAACCCTTAAATGGCGATGGGGAGGGCACGTGTCCAGGATGTCTCAAATCAGATAGGTCTATTCCTCAACGACGTGGGATCCTAGGCTTGGAAAAAGAAGTAGAGAACGTCCACGTCAGAGATGGTCCTAGGAATTCAGTGAAGTAAGTGAAGTGTTTGGAGATCATTAAACGAGAGTAGCAGGAGACAGAATGAGATGGAAACAAGCCTTGGGAAGGAATCCTTGTCCCAAGGGATATTATGGGCTATCTTTAACTTTATTCCATGACTTTAAAGTATACACTTGTAAAATGTAATGTAAACCCCGCGCGACAGACCACGAATGGCCAAGCCCTACCGCCCAGCCGCTGCGTCCCCCACCTCTGCTCACTACAGGCGTCATTGGTGAGGTGCAGTACTGGAGGGTGGAACGTGGTCAGCGCCCCGAGCCCTCCCGGCCAGTTATGCGGTTTTATAGACCTGGGGCCGCTACTTCTTCATCAAGTAGCTCCTCAATTGGTCCCCCCGGGACCTAACAAGGCTGAGTGCACCCCGTGCCAGACCTCCCAGAGGGAATAAAATCCCCCTGCTGGTACCGGGGATCGAATCCGCGCCAGAGGCAAGCGCGCTACCAACTGCGCTACGGAGGCGGTCAAAGTATACACTTAGAAGCCATAAATTCAAAATGTCCTTTCACTTTTCACACTACAAATACCTATATTTATTTAACGTACATTAAAATGCAGAATAAGTTTTACGTTCTGACACCTTGGTATTTTGAAATTTACTTTTTCACCATATTCACGTTTTGAAAATGTTCCACACGATGCAGTTTTCGTTCAATTCTTCTAAAATTTGTCATTTAGATGCCCAAACAAAAACAGCTAAACCTGTTATATGCTTTTTTTCTTCTGAAAGGCTTTTGTGCTGTTACTCTTTGAAGCTGTATAAAACTTAAACAAAACTAGGGATTTCAAATGATCGAATCCAATTTTTTTTTTTCCGCACTGGGTATAGTAAAAACATAGATGCCGCATGTGTACACGATAATCAGAGGAAAATAATAAAATTTTAAAATCTGATGTGTTGTACCCACATGACATTATCTACTCTTGCACACACTTATTCCTATATGTTCTTCGTGTTAGTTAAGATAAACATTTGTAAAAATTATCTTATTGCATATTTCCTTGCACGTACAAGGGAAATGTCAGAATACAGTAAACTGTGAGAGATAGTCCAATCTTTTAAAGCTTAGAGATCCCGTTCCCTTTGCACGCTTAACATATAAAAATGAATGACGATGTTCCATTTCACGAAAAATTTGTTTTCCGAAACTGACACAAATAACATGGAATATCTCTGAAATGGTTTACTCTACAGAAACATTTATCCGGGCATAAATTGTGTGTTTTAGCAAGAACTAAATTTTTTGTCCAATAAGATTTTGTGTACCTCTTACGGTTTACGAGTTATTCAAAAGTCATCCAGAGTAAACAAGACTACATAGGCTATAGCTAGAAAATTCAAAATATACATTTTGTTTGTCATCAAATTGTCTCAAACATATGCCATTTTAATCAAAATCATTAGAGCTATTTTCAAGAAAATCAAAATTTTCGAAAAATTTCCCATGTAAAGGGTAGTTTAGGCTGCAGAAGTTTCCTTCAAAATCTTCGTGTCCCATCCGTAAATGACACTAAAGTTAAATATCAACTTTGGTTTTTAACCGACTTTTCGCTTTTGGGTTATACTGTCTACAGACTGACTCACATCCCCCCCCCCCACACACACACATACATGGATGTTTTTCTAAAAATCTTTTTTTTTTTTTTTTTTTTTCATTCAGGAGGCCTTGAAACATATTTTCCATGAAATCTCGACATCGAATTTTTTTGTGGAATACAATACTTCCTCTACTTACCAGTGGAGAATGTAAAAATGGTATGTTTCAAAAGTTGCATCGTGTTGAGCACATGACAGAGGGTATTAAATCCAGATTTAGCATTTCATAGCTCAGAAACTAAGAGAGATATTACGGGGAATTTAAAACACTCTAACGTTGATCTAATACAACACTTAAAATAAATATTCAGCTAAATTGGCTGAATGCTATACAAAAATCACATCCACAGTTGTGTACTCTCTTAAACGCTTGAATACGTTACTTATCGAAAGGTGCCAATGCGGTTTTATTTGCAGTTTTATTGTACGTATAAACAAGTTTATGTGTCGCTGAACATACAGGGTGGTAGGGAAGTCATTACATTCCTTCTAATATGTGCTTCATAGAAGAATTACAAACAAAACAGTCGAATAGCATTTTGTTCTTTGATCAGCCGATTTCGGAAAAATAAATGTTTACTGATCCAAATTGGATGCGTAATTCCACAAGAATGTGCGCAGATAACAGTTTATTACTTGTAAGATGATTATAGTAACTTATTTCTGACATAGCGTCGGTAGTAATTGTGCACCATCACACAGGGATTCGAAATAATTAATCACTTAAAAGATGTGAAGGAATACTCTAAGCAGCTTTTTTCACACGTGCAGTAAGTCGACAACGTTGCGTTGAGGTTGGTCAGGGAATTGAGCTGATTTATGGATGTAAACAGCTCGGACACTTTCGCTTTCGCTTTAATGTTTTGGGAGCTAACACTTGTGATTGGTCTACACTCGCGCAGTAAACACAGAAGGGCAAGGCAGGGCATTTGTTTATATTCTCAAGATGCACCGTTACTGTGTTTGTTTATGTACTGACCTAGTGAATGTGACACTCACACAATCTGCAGTGTTGCCAGCTTGTTTTGGACAAAACTAAAATATCTCCGTAGGAAATGGTCAGAGACAAAAACTTAGAATACAAAATGTGTTCCAAATATCGAGATCTACCACTGGTTTAAATTAATGTAATGACTTCCCTTCCACCCGGTATGTAGCACTGTTTTAAGTATATTGTACCGCTTACTGATTCAAACGTTGTGAAAGGCAAACACCATTATTTCCTTCTGTTTCGGTGTATTAAGAGTTAGAATTGCGGCAACCTCGCCTTGTTATTCCAAGCTTAAATCCACCTTAGTGTATGCACGAGAGGTTCTTTATCGCTTCTTGTTATACATAAGACGACATCGAGTTTCCCAAGGAAATCCAGTTTCTCCGAAACACTCCTACCTGCAAATTGCGGCAGTTTAATTTCAACCGCACACCAGTGTAAGTTCATTTCATCATCTTCCTTCCAAAGCCCCAACCGCATTCACCACCTATTTAGTATGTTTGGGACATTCTCACCTGTCTTATTTGAAAATGAGAGCCAACTTTGTTATATGGAAGTAGGATTTGGGAATGGAAAAGAATATAAATAAAAAGTAGGTAGCTCTTTGGAAACAAGTTCTCGATGTTTCACCAATCACAGTCAAATTTGGGGTAATGAGGAAAGTATGAGATGAAAAAAGCGGACGGGGAAAAATGTGGCCTTTAAAAAAGCGGACAACATGTTTGGGCAGGTACTCGAAGAGAAATGTGAGGGTTTATAAATTAAAGTGTGTAAAATACGCAGTCAGTCACATTTACTTTAAGCTTACTACTGTTAAGTTGGTAATTAGTAGTACTGAAAGGTAGCCTTGACCTTAAGTTAATATTTTAGAAAACTGCCTCGATTAAACCCCAATGTCCGTCACATTTTCCCATGTTTTGAACTGGCGAAATGATAAGTTTGGCCCATATTATAATCTTTGCTGCTATTTTTTTTTTAAGAATTTTGTTCTTTAGCTCTCTTCATCGCCTGATAAGTGAGGTTTTTCACCTTGCTTCATCGGGTGCTCCACACTTGTTCTTATTTGTTAATCTTCTGCCACGTTTATTCCTCCTTTCCTTCACTTAGGTCCACTGAAGTTTCCCTGTACTTTTGGCATGAGTAATCTTGTGAAGCGCACAGTAGAAATTACTTCCATCACACATACTCAATCACTTTCAACGTAACAGAAACAGATAATTCTATGATCAAAACCGCTTTTTGTCACTTTCATGGATTCCTTAAAACCATACCAGTCATACCCAAGTGCCAAGCGATCCTCTGACCGCTTATTTCGCAACATTCCCTTTGGCCGCTTATTTCCCTGACCGCTTTTTTCCCATATTCTGACCACGTGGGATATTACGAAGACACCGTGCACTATAAAATATGAGCAAAAAGAAACGGCCGAAACTGGTACAGGGAGATCATTACAGCTATGCTACAAATTTCATGCATACCAGCAAGAAAAGCTGCCTCGTGCTTTTGGGAAACAGCTGAACGGAAAACAGGTTTGAGGAAAATAGGGGCGGAGTCAGTGTGGCAAAGAGGTAAAATAAACCATAAAATCATATGCAAATGTGTCAAAAGAAAATAGAGTGAGCCAACAGTAAATTTACACCTTCCTTAAATGGAAGGTCAAACTGTAATATTTGACAGTCCAAATAGTTGAAAGCTGTTATTTGTTCTATTGGCTTATTTCTTATTATTATTTTCGCTCTCGGAAGTATCTTTCCCGTAATAGCCATAGATTTAGTTTTTTTTTTTTTTCTGATATTTTCTTATTCTATTTTTCAAAGATGTTCTGTACTGACCTCTGTAAGTCATCTTCATTCCCTGCTAGGAGTACTTGATCATGTGCGAAAATTATGCTTTTAATTCTTTTTCTCTATTCCTTTTTATTCCTAGAGGGTTCAATTTTTTGCATTCGTCTATAATTCCATTTAGATATAGAATAAACAACAGAGAGAGAGAGAGAGAGAGAGAGAGAGAGAGAGAGAGAGAGAGAGAGAGAGAGTCCGTATCCTTGTAGTAGGCCTTGGTCAACTTCAAACTGGTCTCTTGTTTTTCCATGATCTAAGTCTACTTTTATAAATGTGGTCTTATATAAAGTTTTGATTGAATTTACTAAATTAGTTGGGATTTGATATTTTTCTAATATTTTCCACAGCATGTCTCGTTTAACCTTATCGTATGCTTTTTCAAAATCCTGAATTGCATTACATCCTTAGTAGCCTGCGGTGCCGTAGTAGTTAAAGCGGGCGTTAAATACTATCAAAAAAAAAAAAAAAAAAAAAAAGAGCAGTGAATATATTCCGAGAGGTACCGTTGGGACCTATATGTCCAGAGAGGAATATTTTAGCTAAATTCATGAAACTTAGTAATGACAAAATATAAGAACTGGCATTATAACAGTAGTTGTTTTAGTATCCTTAATTTGTTAATTCAAACTAACATCATTAAAAACTAACTAACTAAATCCCGGCGCGACAGCCCACAAGGAGCTAAGGCCTACCGCCCAGCCGCTGCGTCCCCCACCTCTGCCCACTACAGGTGTCATTGGTGAGGTGCAGTACTGGAGGGTGGGACGTGGTCAGCGTCCAGAGCCCTCCCGGCCAGTTATGCGGTCATCTAGACCTGGGGCCGCTACTTCTCCATCAAGTAGCTCCTCAATTGGTCCCCCCGGGACCTAATGAGGCTGAGTGCACCCCGTGCCAGACCTCCCAGAGGGGATAAAATCCCCATGCTGGTACCGGGGATCGAACCCGGGTCCTCCGTGCCAGAGGCAAGCGTGCTACCAACTGCGCTGCGGAGGCAGTCACTAACATTAGTGTAAACAAATGAGGAGCATATTAATATATGTTTGAATAAATTATTTGTTTATACTTGTATTGCTACTACAAATATCCTATGGATCATTTGAACGTAACAATGAACACATTCCTTTCTCATATTGTTGCTACTACAGTGCCTTTCACTCACACTGCGGCCACTGCTCGGTGCGGTCTACAGTCAAAAGGGTGAATATTTGCACAACCGCTTCCCGTTCACATAGTCATAGTTAAAATTATAATAACCACACACTTTATTATACTATTTTTTAAATTTACTCCCCTATCCACACATTTGAAACAACTTGAATTTCTCACCCATGTTTTCTGTAAGATACTTACAATTTATTTTCCCCATAGACAAAAATCGCATAAAGTTAAACTTGGTGACCAATTACCTTATCCTCAAAAATTTCCTGAATTAAATTTAACGCCTGGTAAGCGGTATGAGTGGTAGCAGAATCCTGTTGGAAGAATTCGGACTGACATTAAACATCAGTCAGCTGTTCAAAAACTGGCGAGTGTATGGCATTGCTGTAACTCTCTAGATGTATTGAAACTAATCCTGCGACTCAACAGCCCTTTTCGGGCCAAGGACTACCGCCCAGTCGCTGCGTCCCTCACCTCCACCCATCACACGAGTCATGAATGGGGTGCAGTACTGGAGGTGGGACGTGGTTAGTGTCCCAGTCCCTCTCAGTCGGTTATGCAGCCTTCGTAACCAGGAGCCGTTACTTCTCAATCAAGTAGCTCCTCAATTGGCCCCTTAGGAACCTAACGAGACTGAGTGTACCCCGGACCAGGGCTCCCAGCGGGAGCAAAGCACCACGCCGGTACCGGGAATCGAAGCCAGGTCTCTACCACCGTGCTGAGGTGACAACCCTCTACATATACTACCTGTACTAGAGCTCTTATATGCGTTTACTCCGCCATTTTTGCGATCTCTTGTTTCACATCGGATTTCTCTCCGTTCAAATATCTGTTATTTCTCGAATAAATATAACGATGTAAATGGAACCATCCTTCGTCAGAGGAAAAAATATTAAACGTGGGTCAATTACTCCAGCATTGACATTTCGCAAAATCCAATTACAGAAATTTACCCGACTCTAATGATCCCTGGTAGCAATTTCTGGACCACAGAGACTCTGTATATTTTTAACTTTACCTTGCCGTGCTGTGCTGGTCGAAATACCTGTTTCCTGTGCAAATCACCTTAGGCATTTTCGAGGAGAGTGTTCTAAACGTTTTTCAATTTATCCAGCAAAAACGGCTTTTTTCACTTTTCGCTTTATATCCAGAATGACCTTGTTCCCTTAATTGTTACAAGTCTTCTTTGGGATATGTACACTGTGGAATTGTGTTTGAAATCGTTCTCTAACTTCCCTACAAGAGCTTATCAAACATTTATTGTACGTAAAAATTATTTTGGTAATGTGCAATCGTTTGGAGGAAAAACTGCATAATTGTCAACGTAATTATTGTGAAGTAATCGCCTAACCCGTGAGGGAACGGGTCGGGTCTGTCAGACCCAGTCGATATGGGTGACTCAGTTGGTTAGACGCTGGCCTACTGATACAAAGGTCGCGGATTCAAATCCGGCTCAGACCGATGGTTTTTGAGTGTGCTTCAAAACGACAGCTCCGTGTCAGTAGATTTACTGACATGTAAAAGAGCTCCTGCGGGACAAAATTCCGGCACACCGGCGACGCTGATGTGATCCTGACAATTGAGAGTGCCATTAAACAACAAAATTAATTATTTATTTTCATCAGACCCAGTCAGAAATATTTCCTTCACTTATGTGCGTGTGTGTGTGTCTGTCTGTCTGTCTGTCTGTCTGTCTGTCTGTCTGTCTGTCTGTGTGTGTGTGTGTGTGTGTGTGTGTGTGTGTGTGTGTGTGTGTGTGTGTGTGTGTGTGTGTGTGTGTGTGTGTGTGTGTGTGTGTGTGTGTGTGTGTGTTGTGGGTCTGCAATACCCGACCCGTACAATCATGTAAGTAATTATGTGCAGGGTTTCTTTATCTCCTCTTTGTTAAAATAATATGGAAGTATATAAATATAATTTTATTTTTAACAGTGATTTTAAATTTTGCATTTTATAAGTTGTGGTTTTGTTCTTTAGGAAAAAAAAATAATAGCACCTTTGGTGTATACATTTACTTCCTTGTTTCATTAGCAATTCTTTTAATTCCCTCACCAAAAGAAAATGCAAATAAAGGAAAGAGATTTAGCTATTGCAAAGGCAGAAGAATAAGATACTCGTTCAGATAGTGTAATAAATGTGTTCTTGGAACATTCTATATTTATGTGCCAAGACTTTGTAGAAGAATGGTAAATATCATTTTATCCTTGCTTGTATTTGTGATCATATTTAGATACTTGAATTCCATTTTATAAATTTGTATATTTAAATTTCCTAATTATGTTTGAAGTTTGTTGTGTTTTCAAGAAGACGATTTTCCAAACCGTTGTAGTAGAAAAATAATGATTCTTGTTTGTGTTATTATTACTTGATGTATATTATAGCAGCTAATTGAAAAGCTAAACATAAAATAGAACACACGTTCTAATTTTTACTTTCTCTGCTACGTATAGTAAAGTAGAGGAAATATCGTGTTGCACCCTAACATTCGATGTCGAGATTTCACCAGAAACATGTTTTGAGGCTCACTCACATGACTTTCTCTGCTCTTGTACTAACCATTTTTACAAACTCTTATTCTTTTATCTTCTTCGTGTTGACACAAATTATCTTATTGGAAAGGATAGAGTGAGAGTGAAAACTTGAGTGCCATGACCGGGATTTGAACCACGGATCTACCGGTTACCCTCCGGCTGCTCTAACCAGTAAGCTATCGTGCCGCAACATCCTGGTCATGACATTCAAGTTTTCAGTCTCACTCTACCCTTTCCAATCATGTCCTACACACGTGAAGAAACCTTAATTCAATTATCTTATTATCTTCTTGTAGGTACAAGGAGAGTATGGGAATACAGTAGACTATGAGCCACAGTCGAATCTTTTAAACATTTTTAATTTCGTTCTCTTTGCACGGTTAACATGTTAAAAAGTGAATCACAATATTCCATTAGACAGAAGTATATGTTCTTCAAAACTCACACAAATAACAAGGAATATCTCCGAAATGGTTCACCCTGCAAACAAATTTATTCGGATATATATTGTGTGTTTTAGCGAGTAAACTTTTGTCTATCTCTTACGGTTTAGGAGTTATTCAAACGTCATCCAGAGTAAACAGGACTACATGGGCTATAGCCAGAAAATTCAAATTATACACTTTATTTGTCATAGAAATATCTTAAACATATACCATTTTAATCAAAATCGTTACAGCCATTTCAATAAAATCAAAATTTTCGAAAAATGTTCCTTGTAAAATGTAGTTTAAGATAGAGTAATTTTCTTCAAAATCTTTATGTCGCATCCTTGAAAGACATTTCAACGACTTGTCGTTTCTGTGTTATGCTGTCCATAGACTGACATACAGACAGACACAAGCGAACCTTTTTCTAAAAATGCTGTTGAAGTATCGTGCCAATAAATTTGCACTCGTTAGAGTAAAAACTTACATTGCACTCTCCCTTAAGGGAGAAAGGAAGGGGAGAAAAAACTATGTGGTAGGTGGTATTCGACGCCTGGTCCACTATTTAACCGTATATGACAGATTTCATTCTCATACCATCTAGTTAGGAACGCCTAAGAATTAGCTGACCCTTCGCACAGTTCTCACTGAAATTGGGTATTTCCTTTTGTGAAAGATAGTAAAGTGGCAACTGTTTAGTGACGCAAGCTCCGAATACTGATCTACTTCTGCATACAGTTCAAGAGAGAAATGAGTACCATGAAGTTTATACCTTAATTCTTCCATGTCTAACAAACACCGATGTGTTCCTCTTCAAAGGGTTCGGAGCACAACTCATGTAATTACCTGAGTCTGTTACAAGTGGTTTGGAGTGCAACTGATGTTACACCTAGGTCTGTTAAAAGGGCTTCGTAGTGCATCTGATGAATTCCGAGTACAACTGCTGCACACCTCGAACGCAATCCTAGGCAGAAGTGATAAAGGTTTAACCCAACCAATGCTAGGCTTTATTCCAGAAATTATGCTACCATCGGGTAAGTACTTTGTGACCACCACTGGTAAAAAATATCTGAGTAGTGTTTAAAACAAATTTATTTTAAAATTGGGCATTACTTCTTGTCATGTAATATTTAATAATATAAGGTAATAATATATATAATACTATAAGGTAATATTTAACATTTTTTACCTATTCCGTTTTCAGTTTTGCACATGGATCACATTAAAATGACCTTATGACCTCCTTGACATTTAATTGTTTATCAATAGCACTCACTATGAAAAACATTGCAACAATTACGTAAATCAGTAGTAGAAACAGTGATTGACAATAACTATTAACAGTATATCTTTAATAAAAATCTGAAGTGTTGCACTCACATGCCTTTCTTTACCCTTGTACTAATAATTTTTACAAATGTATATCTTCTTCGTGGTAGTTGAGATAAACATTTGTACAAATTATCTTATTTTTTATTTCCTTGTAAGTGGAAGAGGAATATTGGAATACAGTAGGCTTAGAGCAATAGTCAAATCATTTAAAGCTTTGAGATCCCGTTTGCTTTACACGCTTAACATATAAAAAATGAACAACGATGTTCCATTTAACGAAAGTTTCGAGTTTCTCCAAACTGACACAAATAAGAAGGAATATCTCCGAAATGGTGCACTCTACAAAACAATTTTTGGGACACAAATTGTGTGTTTTAGCGAGATCTACATTTTTTGTTGAGCAAACTTTTATCTATCGCTTACTGCTTACGAGTTATTCAAAAGTCATCCAGAGTAAACAGAACTACATAGGCTATAGCTAGAAAATTCAAAATATACATTTAATTTGTCATCAAAATATCTCAAACATATGGCATTTTAATCAAAATCATTAGAGCTATTTTATAGAAAATTAAAATTTTCGAAAAATTTTCCATGTAAAGGGTAGTTTAGGGTGGGGCTATTTTCTTCATAATCTTCGTGTCGCTTCCTTGAAATACATTAAACTTAAATTGCAACTTCGGTTTTTAACCCACTTTTCGTTTTTGAGATATGCTGTCCACAGACTGGCAGACTGACAGGCACGGACACACACACACACACACACACACACACGTACCTTTTTCTAAAAATGCTTTTTTTGGATTCAGGGGTTCTCAAAAATATATTTCCGGTGAAATCTTGACATCGACTTTTTGAGTGTAATACAATGCTTCCTTCTGCTAGAGAAAGAGAAAGTAAAAATTACAGAGGGTGGGCAACACTCCCACCTCCTTGGTAGGGTTAAACTGTCAAACCTTCAAATAGGTCAAAACAACACCAACAATGTTTCTAGCGTTTATCTGAGGGGATCATTGACATTTACGAAAAAGAGAACTATATTCTAAAGCTATTAGAAGAAACAAGTGAAGGCATACCATTCGTAAGAGCGTCTTCTCACGAATGCAATTTGCTTACCAGCTCGCGTACCCCTGCACACAGTCACACTCAAAGTTAAATTCCTACCCAAGGGAATATTTGAGCTATATTAAACCCGCTTACTAATTTCTGTTCCAGTTGTACAGGTCTTTGCAGGAATTCGGTTGATATCCCAAATTCATTTACGAGGATTGAAATGGGCAGGGGAGTTGCAAAGAGCTTTGTATATACGACGCGGTCGATATATCGAACGAACCATTCTCTACCTGCATTCTGATCTCAACACATGGCTGCGAGTCCTCACAAGAGTTTGCCATTTCCGCAGCCTTTCTTCCCTTTCCCCTATATCCGTTTTCATAATAAAAACTTCCCCTTTCGAAACAGAGGAATTCCAGTTAGTTGGCAAGCTCGTGAATTAAATTCCTACGCTGCTAGATTAAGAGCATTTAACGCAGTTTTCAAGGTATTTCTCATAAAAATGTGTTTTAACATCTGTCCATGTTCATCTATATGCTCGGTTGAATTTTTAATAACACTTTTCTTCAGCTGACGATCACAGCGCTTTCATTTGTCACCAGGCTATCTGTTGTTAGAAATATTTAACTAATTAATCGTTTTTACTTTCTCTACTGGTAAGTAGGGGAAGTATTGTATTCCACCCAAAAATTCGATGTCGAGATTTCACCGGAAATATATGTTTTGAGGCCCTCTGAATCCAAAAAAAAAAGCATTTTTAGAAAAAGGTCCGTGTGTGTGTCTGTGTGTCAGTCTGTGGGCAGCATAACTCAAAAACGAAAAGTCGGTTAAAAACCAAAGTTGGTATTTAAGTTCAATGTCGTTCAAGGATGTGACACGAAGATTTTGAAGAAAATAGCCCTTTACATGGAAAATGTTTCTAAAATTTTAATTTTCTTGAAAATGGCTCTAACGATTTTGATTAAAATGTCATATGTTTCAGATATTTTGATGACAAATGAAATGTATATCTTGAATTTTCTGGCTATAGCCCCTGTAGTCGTATTTACTCTGGACGACTTTTGCATAACTGGTAAACCGTTAGCGATAGACCAAATCATACTGTACAAAAACTGTAGATCTTGGTAAACTACACAATTTATGTCTCAATAAATTTTCTTGTAGGGTGAACCATTTCGGAGATATTCCTTGTTATGTGTGTGTTTCGGAAAACTTTGAACTTTAGCGAAATGCAACAACGTTGTTCATTTTTTTATATGTTAATTGTGCAAAGAGAATGGAATCTCAAAGGTCAAAATGATTTGAATGTCGCACAAAGTCTTCTGTATTCTAATATCTCCCTTGCACCTACAAGGACATAAGTAATAAGATAATTTGTAAAAATGTTTATCTCAACTAACACGAAGAAGATATAGGAATAAGAGTTTGTTAGAATGGTTAGTACAAGAGTAGAGAAAGTCATGTGAGTGCAACACATCAGATTTTTTAACGTGTAACACAGCTTCCAATAACCTTTCTCCATTCTTCTCTGTTGTTACAGTGTTTATCTTCCAAATTCAATCTCTTCTTCATTGCCCTTGTGTGCCCTTTAAAGTTATTGATGGATGTCCTCTCTTCCAATTTTTTGGTGGTACCCATTCCAATTCATTTCTCTGTATCCTGTGTTCAAGCATTCTTCTTACATGCCCATACTATTCCAATTGTTTGAATGTAATCTCCTCCAAAATTTTTACACTGACTCCCATAAAATTCCTAATGACGTTGTTTCTTATTTCATCTCTTCTCGAATTTCTTGCTGCTCGCCCCCAGAAGTCCATTTCTGTTGTCAGAAATTTAATTTGTGTGCTCTGTGAAACAGGCCATACTCGTATATCAGCACCAACATTTATTAGGCCTCTGACAATACTGTTACAAATATTTTGTTGCTAATATTTTTACTTTCTCTACCAGTAAGTAGAGGAAATAGTGTATTCCATCCAAAAATTCGATGTTGATATTTCACCAGAAATATGTTTTGAAGCACCCTGAATAAAAAAAGACACTTTTAGAAAAACATGCATATCTGGGTATGTGTGTCTGTCAGACTCCGCCTACTATAATTCAAAAACGCAAAGTTGGTATTTAAATGTAATGTCTTTCAAGGATGGGGAACGAAGATTCTTAAGAAAATTGCTCCACTCTAAACAACCCCTAAATGGAAATTGTTTCGAAAAATTTGATTCTCTTGAAAATGGCTCTAACAATTTTGATTAAATTGGCATATATTTAAGATATGTTTATGGCAAATGAAACGTATATTATGAATTCTCTCGCTATAGCCCATGTAGTGCTGTTTACTCTGGATGACCTTTGGATCAATCGTAAACCGTAAGAGATAGAGCAAATCTTATTATACAAAAATTTAGATTTTGCTAAATCACGCAGTTTATGTCTGACTAACTTTTTTGTATAGAGTAAACCATTTCGGAGATATTTCTTGGTATTGTTTGAATTTTGCACAACTGTCAAATAGAACATCCTGATTCAGTTTTTAAGGGACACTGGGAGTGAAATTTGAAAGTTCCACATTTTTTGATAGATTTTTATGAAATTTTCACTGTGTTTGTATTTATAAGAGAATAGGAGATACACCAAATTTCATTAAAATTCCATAATTCGTTTAGGATATATAAATTATTTTATGAATTTAATAGCCACATTTTCAAAATGTAGCTCGCGTCTATTGACTTTTCAAAATTAATTTATATTGCCTGAACTGGTACTCTAAAACATGGATAACAATTGTATGAAGAGATATTTCAAATATGTTTGCTCATTATGCTGTACATATTTTTTTAATAACAAAGAAAATTTAATCTTAAAAATTATTGATTTTTTCATACAAAAAAATTGTTTTTGGAATTTATGTTAATGATAACATCAATATTGACTCATACTTTTGTTTAGCTGCTATTTAGGAATACTTTTGGAAATTTTCATTGAATTTCAAGCAAAACTCAGGCGCGACCTTCTTTTGGAATGTGCAGAAATGTAGTTTTGAGAAAAAGAGGCTTTTATATAGGAACATCCTGTGTACGTTAAGGGAAGAGCGCTATTTGAAAGGGCCGTAATGACCACATGGAGTGGGGGATATGAAAAATTTTAGCTGATGCAAATGCACAGATGTTCCAGGAACATTTTAAGGTAAAAAAAAAAAAAAAAAAAAAAAAAAAAAAACAATTTTCGACTTTTTGACAATTTTGACCAAAATTTCACTCCCATTGTCCCTTAACATGTTAACCGTGCAAAGAGAATGAAATTTAAAAGTTTTATAAGATTCAATTATTACTCAAAGTCTACTGTATTCCAATATTCTGTTTTCACCTAACAGAAGATAAAGAGTAAGATAATTTGTGCAAACGTTTATCTCAACTAACACGATGATATAGGAATACGAGGTTGTAAGAATAGTGAGTACAAGAGTAGAGAAAGTCATGTGAGTACAACACATCAAATTTTTGCTTTTATTCAAGGTGCCTTATATCATACATTTCCGGTGAAATCTCTATATCGTATTTTTGGGTCTAATACTGTACTTCCGATACTTAATATACGTAGTAGAGAAAGTAAAAGTGCGTTTTAAATACAGGGTGCTTCAAACATCAACTTACTTTGTAGTAAAGGAAGTAAAAATAAATTGCTTCTTACTTCAGCTGAGTGTACAACGCATTTCATAATAGCAGCTTGTTTGGTTTTTGGAACATGAGCTGCTGGAATTAGAGATGCTTGTTTCTAGATGCTATGCTGTCATCTTGGTATTGCTTGTCATTATTAAATTAAGGATCACATTGTGGCCCTCGAACACTGCGAGGTAATGCTTCTCAAGGCGGAATATTGAGGGGCGTAATGGAGTGGTAGCACGCCAGTTGGATATTACTGAAGCTTTTAGCACCTTCAAAGACCCAGGTACTTCCAATGACTAAAGAGCGACAGCACCCTAAGGAACCTAGAGCCTTATGCGGCCATTCATCATTAGAAATTGCGTTGAGTAACCTAATTCCACTTTTACAGGGGCTTAGAGTCTCGTACGATTCCTATCAATGCGTTTACTTATGCAATGTCTGCTTGAATATATTGTGACAAATGACAACAATTCAGTCCAATAATTTCGTACCACTTTATTTTCCTTCTGAAACTGAAGCACGAAACACAGTTCTATTTTGCCATGTTAACAAACATACAATTCCTCGTGATCTTCCCAATCACAGCTCTTCTCTCTTCTCTTAACCTTGACACACCCTTTTCTGTCTTTGACGATACAATCACTCAACACACACTAAAACTGCATCAGTTCAAGACTAATTACTTAGCGACGTATCAATGTCGCAAAATGTCTTTATCTACACATACAGTTCTCTCACGATGTCGACTGTATACACACACTCACACACACACACACACACACACACACACACACACACACACACACATAAACACACACATGGACCATTTCCTAAAAATATTTTTGGGCGGGGGGTGCTCAGGGGGCCTCAAAACGTATATTTCCAGTCAAATCTCGACAAGGAATTATACGGTCAGACACAATACTTCCCCAACTTACTGTAAGTAGTACAGAAAGTAAAACTGTATGGTTCTATATAACTAGAATCAATTTCCTTGCTGTTATACCGTGGTCTGCTGGAGTTAGTTACCAGACGTTTCGTCCACAACTGCGGCGAACATCTTCAGTGGCGCGGTCGTAGTCTCCTCGTAGAAGTGTGCGTAGCTTCTCAACGCTCTCTACATGGTGCTATATACCAACAATCTACTCACATAAGTTAAATTACAAATAGATAACTCCTTCATACAAAACTACCTAATATTCCTTTTAAAACTTCATTTTATTAAGTTCCTTAATTACGCTGTAGTATGAAGAATTGTATTTTATTACTATTTTCAACATGTTGAATTTCACATAGCTATGTTTATGTGTTTCAATTGGATATTCTTGAGTAAAGCAAATACAGTAAAACAGAAGTGCTTTGCAGGGCATGGGATGGTATTAATTAGGGAAGTTATCTACACTAGGATATGAACACGGATCACCTCACATAATAAAAACATTGTTATTAATTCTAGCGTCTCTGGTCTACAGTTCCACAGTGTGAAGGAAAGCGTGTATAGACAGCTCGGGAATGCTATATTGGCCTATCAGCTTACCTGATAGATTATCCAATCCAATTAACACACACTGCTGAAGCAAAATTTCAACCAAGAGCATGCCACAATATTCCGCAAGCCTTTTGTTAATATATCAAACAGACTCACCATATAACGACATTTAAAATCTGCATCAGATGTCAGGAATATGTCCTTGTTTATTGTTAATATTCATGAATTATGTTAATGATTCCTGAGCATCATGCATATTAGTTGGAACACAAATGCAATTACTTGCAATATGGAGCTCACTAGAGAGCGTCTAGCTTAGCGAGAACAATTACTCCAAGCAAGATATTCATCCTAGGATCTACTGTTATGTTTATATTGTTATACTCAAGCACCGTCTGTTTTTGTAAGAGATAGTACTTCCAAAATGTATTCCTCAATCAAACTCTGCATTTCCGTATTAGATGAGGGCAAATTTTATAATGAAAAAACAGAATTTTAATTTTTGAGGATAACTTACAATAAATGCTTAAAAGGCATATTTTCAATAAAGGTTTGAAAAGTTAAGACAGGAGTCAGTCAGTACTTAGTTTGAGCGTGTCTGTGTGTGTGTTTGTGTATGTGTGTGTGTGTGTGTGTGTGTGTGTGTGTGTGTGTGTGTGTGTGTGTGTGTGTGTGTGTGTGTGTGTCTCGTGTCGTGAAGGTAGATAGCGAAGCAGTTATAAATGTTGTATTGTCCGATTGGAAGAAAACTGGTCCTTTAACGGAAGTTTGAACTCAAGGTGGTCCATTAAAGGAGTGATTGTATCGACAGAATGCTTGAGAGACAGAATGTGTAGAAGGACATAAAGGAGTGAGTCAAGGCTACGAGAAGAAAACAGCTGTGAGTTGTAATTTCACGAAAGACTGTAGACTGTGTTAAGGGACACTGGGAGTGAAATTTGAAACTTCCACATTTCTTGATAGATTTTTTCAAAATTTTACTGTGTTTGTATTTATATGAGAATAAGCGGTACACGAAATTTCATTAAAATTGGATAATTTGTTTAGGGTATATAAATTATGTTATGAATTTAATAGGCACATTTTCAAAATAGAGCTCGCGTCTATTGACTTTTCAAAATTCATTTATATTGACAGAACTGATACTCTAAAACATGGGTAACAATTGTATGAAGAGATAATTCAAATACGTTTGCTGATCATCCTGTACATATTTTTTTAATAACAAAGAAAATTTAATCTTAAAAATTATTGATTTTTTCATACAAACAAAAACGTTTTTGGAATTCATGTTACTGATAACATCAATATTGAATCATAGTTTTGTTTAGCTGCTATTTATTTTTTGGAAAGGGGCCCTAATGACCAAGTTGTTGTAGTGTTTAACGCCCGCTTTTACTACTACGGCACCGCAGGCGGTGACACTGATGATACATGAAGATGGAGCACCGGTGGAATGAGATGGCGGGGGAAACCGGAGTACCCGGAGAAAACCCGCCCTGACGCCGCTTCGTCCACCACGAATGCCACATGCGGGTCCCTGGGATCGAACCCGGGCCGCCTAGGTGGTAGGCGAGCGCGCTAACCGCTCGGCCACGGCGCCGCCCCTAATGACCAAGTTGTCGACGGGCCCTTAAACCCAACACACTCACTCACTCACTTTTTTTGGAAATTTTCATTGAATTTGAAGCAAAACTCAGGCGCGACCTTCTTTTGGAATATGCAGAAATTTAGTTTTGAGAAAAACAGGTTTTTATATAGGAACATCCTGTGTACGTTAAGGGAAGAACGCTATTTGAAAGGGCCGTAATGACCACATGGAGTGGGGGATATGAAAAACGTTAGCTGATCCAAATGCACAGGTTTTCCAGGAACATTTTAAGGTAAAAAAAAAAAAAAAAAAAAAAAAAAAAAAAAAACAATTTTCGACTTTTTGACAATTTTGACCAAAATTTCACTCCCAGTGTCCCTTAAAGGATCGCTAACAGACTTATTAATAAATGTGGCTGTGGTCGAGCATAAAATATATTATGATACCGAAAAAACTGCAAAGTAGTAACAGAATTTATTTTTAGGGTGCTGCTACGTCTTTAGCCTGGTGACACAAAAAATATTCCATCGTAAAGTGCGAATGCATTACGAGAACCAGTGTGATTTAGGGACAACTAGTCACAGAAGCTGGAGTAGTAAAGCAAAGAGGGGGGAAAAGGGATTAAAACTTATGCTTTCGGGTTGGAACGAATTGCGAATTGAAGTTGCGAGAGGAAATAGTGGCAGAGCGGACTCCAAGGGATAGAAAAGATGCGAATGGCCATGAATGAGAAGGTGCCCAAGATACTTTATTGCAGGCTGAACTTACCATTGTGAGCCAAATCGGGACTGCGGCGACTTGGCATATAGCAAAGCATTGCTTTGGGATGTAATAAATGACATTCTAGGGAATGGAGAATTCCCAACGGTAACTCACAAAACCCTCTCGTGTTAGGGGAACGAAAGTAGGGTAGAAAAGAAAAGGGGTTATAGAGATGAAGGAAAAGCTGCGACCTGCTAAGTTATTTCTTATTACGGCATCAACTTAACTTTGTCTGTGGTGGTGCTGGTGGTGGTGGTGCTGGTGGTGCTGGTGGTGGTGGTGCTGGTGGTGCTGGTGGTGGTGGTGCTGGTGGTGGTGGTGCTGGTGGTGCTGGTGGTGGTGCTGGTGGTGCTGGTGGTGGTGGTGCTGGTGGTGGTGGTGCTGGTGGTGCTGCTGCTGGTGGTGGTGGTTGTGGTGGTGGTGGTGTATCCAGAGCAGCAAACGAACAACCTCGAGAGTTTTCTTTCAACCGGAAGACTTCTAGATGTTTATTGGGTTCCTGAGCGTAAATGTATAGAGAAAACATGCGTTGGACTGATTTCCTTGATTTCTGAGTGGTGTTTGTGCTTCCATCTAAAACTAGTCAGAAAATATGCAACACTAACCACATTTACATCAGGAAATGACCAACAACACATCGGGAAAATTACTTTATAGATTTCGTATAACATGAAGTTCAGCATTGCAATATTCTTCAATTTTAGCAAAGTTCTCACTGACACTTCACTTAAATTTAAATGCCACTTCACTTCCCTGGCGATGACATAGCGAAGTAATGAAATTTTGCTAACTATCCTTACAAACTGTTATACCTCTATCTTCTTCATGTCCATCGAGATAAACATTTGCAGAATTTATCTTAAGGCTAATTTTCCTGTAGGGGTAAGGGGAATAGGGAATACAGTAGGCTTTGAGCGATAGTCAAATATTTTAAAGCTTTTCAACTCTGTTCTCTTTGCACGGCTAAGATATAAAAAATGAATCACGGTCTTCCATTTGATGAAAGTTTAAGTTTTCCAAAACTCACACAAATAATAAGGAATATCTCCGAAATTCACTCAACAAAGGATTTATTTGGACATAGTGTATTTTAGCAAGATCTACACTTTTTGTATCGTAAGACTTCATCTATCTCTTACGGTTTACCAGTTATGCAAAAATCACCCAGAGTAAACAGGGCTACACGGGCTACAGCCAGAGAATTGAAAATATACATTTCATTTGTCATAAAGATATCTTAAACATATGGCATTTTAATTAAAATATTTAGAGCCATTTTCAAGAAATTCACAATTTTCGAAAGATTGTCCATCTAAAAGGGAGTTTAGGCCGCAGGAAACTTTTTTCAAAATCTTCGTGTGGCATCCTTAAAGGGTGTTAAACTTAAATACCAACTTTGGTTTCTAACCGACTTTTTGTTTTTGAGTTATGCTGTCTACACACACACGCGCGCGCGCGCGCGCTCACGGATCTTTTTTCTCAAAATGGTTCTTTTGGTTTGAGGGGGCCTCAAAACATACATCTCCGGTGAAATCTCGACATCGAATTTTCTGATGGAATACAATACTTCCTCTACTTACTATACGTAGTAGAGAAAGTAATATATGCATCGTAAACTCTATATCACCATGTTGTAAGGTTCTCTTTGTTGTCATTGCCCTTGATGTGCCAAGGTGTTAATTGGTAATATCCGAAAGCAGTGTTCTGCCCTTGATCTTTCTCAGACACACATCACTTCACTCCGTCGCATCGTGAAATCGGTGTTGAATTTCCCTGATATACATCCTAGGTAGTATAGCTGAGATCCTTGTTACCGATATTGAATAATATAACTGCTATTTACAAATTTTATGTAGAATGATATTACATTTTCAATTTGTTATGTTTTGTATATAAATACACTTAAGATCTTTGCTCACTAAATGAGAATATAATTTTTGTGCTTTCTCCATTTATATGCCAGGCACTCAGCCATTTAACTGTCTGGTGCCCTCAGCAGCCCAATTCATAGTGTTTCTACAAGAAAAGCATGGCAGAAGGCAAGAATCGTCAGAGTCATGGGAAAATATCAGTCACCAAAATAATGCTCTTATACCAGACAGCAGCTTCAGATGAACTACGGTCTTGCTGCATACGTGGTGGAACCCAAAATGAGTGTCTCCATACTACTGTCTGTTCATCAGTTCATGGTCTAAGGGGAATGAAGGGAAGGGGAGAGACTTTCGTAAATTTCAGTAGTAGAAAGAGTGATTGACACTAACTATTAACTTTGTCTTTATTCGAAGAATTAAATGAGAAAATTTAAACAATTACTGAAAGTGGACATAAAGTACACCCAACTCCTTGGATAATGATACAATCAAGTTCTGTACCACATTTGAGATAATTGCCTTTAAAAATGAGAAAGTGGAAATTTCAGCCTAACGTCCCTTGAAATATTAAAGCAGCAGCGGTAAAAATACCTTGGATTGTCGAGTTAGAAAACACCCAACGTACGCAACACCAGGTATATTCTGCGTCACGAACGAAGGCGGTAATTAACAATTGCCTCTGGCTGCTGCAATGTTGAGAGGAGTGGCCGTAAGCACGCGTCGGTTTGGCACGAACCAGGCAACCCATTATAACAATTACTAAACTTTAATGCACAACATAATATATGTCGCACGTTATACTTTGGCTGTAGATTGTCTCCGGGAGTTCGAATGCTGAAGCTATCCAAATAGTGAAGTCTATTTATAAATAGAAATGATGACATTTTACCATTAAAATGCTTGTGTTGCACTCACAGAACCTTCTCTTCTCATTCTCATAAACTCTTATTCCTATACCTTCTTCGTGATAGTTGAGATAAACATTAACAGAAATTATTTTATTGTTTATTTCCTTGTAGGTGCAAGTGGAAATACTTTGAGCGATAGTCAAATCTCTTAAAGCTTTGAGATTCCGTTCTCAAAACACGGCTAGGATAGAAAAAATTAACAACAATGTTGCATTTGACGACATTTTGTTTTCCGAAAGTGACACAAATAACAAGGAATATCTCCGAAACGGTACACTCTACACACAAATTTATTGCACATAAATTGTGTGTTTTAGCAAGACATACATTTTTGTATAGTAAGATTTTGTCTATCTCTTACGGTTTACGAATTATCCAAAAGTCATCCATAGCAAATAGGACTACATAGGCTATAGCCAGAAAATTCAGGACATACATTTCACTTGTTACAAAAATATCTTAAACATATGTCATTTGAATCAAAATCGTTAGAACCATTTTCAACAAAATCAACATTTTCGAAACATTTTCCATGTAAAGGGTAGTTTAGGTTGGAGCAGTTTTCTTCACAATCTTCGTGTCGCATCCTTGAGAGACCTTAAACTTAAATACCAACTTTGGTTTTCATCCAACTTTTTGTTCTTGAGACATGCAGTCCACAAAGTGACAGACACACACACTCGCACGCACAGGGACCTTTTCCTAAAAATAATTTGTTGGATTCAGGGAGCCTCAAGGCATATATTTCCGGTGAAATCTGGACATTGAGTTTTTGGGTAGAATACAATACTTCATCTACTTACTAATTACTACTACAAATTAAACCACAGTTCAAAGATGTACATTTGTATGCATATAAATAACAGGATGTTAGTAGACTGATGTTTAACAAATTTCGTAATAGTTGTGGATTACTGGGATTACATTAGGGTTTCAGGTTAATTAGGAAATCACACTGAAGTTGTGTGCCGGTGAAAATGGTTTTCCAGTGGTTATTCGGTTTATTTATCACGAAGTAGATTGGCATTTCGCTTCATTTATATTGTGGCCAGCGATGTTGTAGGTTCAATGACTCTCATGTATTTCAACAACACTAATTCTAATTAGGTACTCCTAAACACAGCTTTAAAGCTGCATGTGCACCGAATAGGCTTACCCTAACATATTACTCACCTAACCTTAATTCCTGAAAAACACAAAAAATTACATGATGGAACTGAAATATGTTATAGCCAGAGCGAGACAATTCCAGTTCCAGGAGTGTACCGCAGGTTCACACTGACATTAGGGCAAGACCAGGCACTGGCTGTGTTACGCACAGCCGGTCCAGGATGCATAGGCCAGTATAGTGCTATTAGTTGCGAGTAGAGAGCTTAACTCTGGATTAATTGAGCAGCTAGAGTAAATATTTACACAAGTCTCAAGTGCAGTATTCTAGTTAGAAATTTATGTACAAAATTGTGGAGAAGTTAGGTAAAAAGCATTTCTCTACAGATATAGAAAACATCGCCTATAAGTTTTCTTTATGAGACACTAAAAAAGTACATTTTCAAATAGAGCAGAAGCTTAGGAAAATAGTGTTTATTCATAATTTATATATGGCATAACTCATAGATGATGACAACTGACTCAATGTGTCATTTCCCATATATCGTACTTTTAACCCTGTCCACTCTGCCACACACTGCCCCGCTGTTATCTACATCAGAGAACCAGTCAGTCCCCAAAAATTGTGCCAGCGGTGGAATCGTGTCGCACAGCAATTTAGAAAAATGCTTCAAAGTCAATGTGTTCCTAGTCAAAATAAAGCTTTGCGGTTGCAATGCCAAAAGAAAATGTACGTAACGTAATCACAAAACCAAACACATCATGTTCCTATTCGGTCCCGCCACTGCACACCCTGAAACTTAACTTAGTTGTAAAGAGGTGTGTATTCGTAAACAAACAGAACCGACCTGCATTTGGCGATGGGGTAATTGGAGAGGGTAAATGTCCGATTGCATTTCTGTCACCCCTTTTCCCCATGCCTGGTATAGATAAATAATTGAATCTGTCACATATAATTAAATTTTTTATTTCCATTGTCCTTTTGCATATCTCAATGTGTCATTTAATGGTTACCCTGTCTGCAACAAGTTCCGATAATAATAATAATAATAATAATAATAATAATAATAATAATAATAATAATAATAATAATGATGATGATGATGACGACGATGACGATGACGATGACGATGACGATGACGATGACGATGACGATGACGATGACGATGACGATGACGATGACGATGACGATGACGATGACGATGACGATGACGATGACGATGACGATGACGATGACGATGACGATGACGATGACGATGACGATGACGATGACGATGACGATGACGATGACGATGACGATGACGATGACGATGACGATGACGATGACGATGACGATGACGATGACGATGACGATGACGATGACGATGACGATGACGATGACGATGACGATGACGATGACGATGACGATGACGATGACGATGACGATGACGATGACGATGACGATGACGATGACGATGACGATGACGATGACGATGACGATGACGATGACGATGACGATGACGATGACGATGACGATGACGATGACGATGACGATGACGATGACGATGACGATGACGATGACGATGACGATGACGATGACGATGACGATGACGATGACGATGACGATGACGATGACGATGACGATGACGATGACGATGACGGTAGTGGTAGTGGTAGTGGTAGTGGTAGTGGTAGTGGTAGTGGTAGTGGTAGTGGTAGTGGTAGTGGTAGTGGTAGTGGTAGTGGTAGTGGTAGTGGTAGTGGTAGTGGTAGTGGTAGTGGTAGTGGTAGTGGTAGTGGTAGTGGTAGTGGTAGTGGTAGTGGTAGTGGTAGTGGTAGTGGTAGTGGTAGTGGTAGTGGTAGTGGTAGTGGTAGTGGTAGTGGTAGTGGTAGTGGTAGTGGTAGTGGTAGTGGTAGTGGTAGTGGTAGTGGTAGTGGTAGTGGTAGTGGTAGTGGTAGTGGTAGTGGTAGTGGTAGTGGTAGTGGTAGTGGTAGTGGTAGTGGTAGTGGTAGTGGTAGTGGTAGTGGTAGTGGTAGTGGTAGTGGTAGTGGTAGTGGTAGTGGTAGTGGTAGTGGTAGTGATAGTGATAGTGATAGTGATAGTGATAGTGATAGTGATAGTGATAGTGATAGTGATAGTGATAGTGATAGTGATAGTGATAGTGATAGTGATAGTGATAGTGATAGTGATAGTGATAGTGATAGTGATAGTGATAGTGATAGTGATAGTGATAGTGATAGTGATAGTGATAGTGATAGTGATAGTGATAGTGATAGTGATAATGATAATGATAATGATAATGATAATGATAATGATAATGATACTGATAATGATAATGATAATGATAATAATAATAATAATAATAATAATAATAATAATAATAATAATAATAATAATAATAATAATAATAATAATAATAATAATAATAATAATAATAATAATAGTAATAATAATAATTGTGTGTGTGTGTTTGTGTGTCTGTGTGTGTCTGTGTGACTATATGGATGATATACGCAAGTAATTCAATTTATCACATATAATTGAAGTTCCTATTGTATTGCCCCTTTTGCAGTCCTGAATGTGAAATTAATGACTTGCCCGTAACCTTGCATGTAATTTCAGATCAACTTCTCATGCACAGGCACACGTCTATTTTGTACGCCAATGTACGTTGTATGAGACACAGCTTTGTTCACTTGTGACACCATATAGACATAGATCTAACAAGTCTCTTAACTGCCAACCTCGAGAGTTTTCTTTCCACCGGAAGACTTCTGCATGTTTTTTGGGTATCCTGAGCGTAAATGTATAGAGCAAACATGTGTAGGACTGATTTCCTTGATTTCTGAGCGGTGTTTGTGCTTCCATCTAAAAGCTGTCAGACAATATGCAGCACTATCCACACTTACATCAGGAAGTAACCAACAACACATCGGGAAAATTACTTTGTAGATTTCGCATAACTTGAAGTTCAGTATTACAATATGCTTCAATTTTAACGAAGTTCTCACTGACACTTGACTGATAGGTTGAATGATTGACCCATTGCGGGTATTTTGTGCTTACTACCCCCTGGAGGAATGGATGAGGTGAAGGAACTGCGGCAAGCTAAATGGCGTAGGTAGAAAGGACCCACAGACGGTTGAAGGCCCTTACAATTCCTGACTTGGATACCCGATAAAGTAATGGAGCTGCACAGAAACAGTGCAATGAACCAACCGCCAGGCTAAAGGTTGTCTAGCGTCCACTAGGACTACTCTAACCATCCACGTCATCCGCGTCATACGACACGAAATCAAACAGCACACCTGAAGCATGAGAAGAAAACGGAATGAGAGGAGAAGGAAATCGTGATAGGTGGAAACAACTCCTCAGCATTCGCCATCCACCAGGGAGAATCACGAAAAACCGAGGTCAATGTGAGTCTGTGAACGGAAATCGACCTCGCATGTTACCGGACCCATCTCTGTCGGCTTGGTAAGCATAGGAGACAAACGAACGGGGTTTGACACTCCAGCCTGAGGCTAATTGTACCAATGTCCCGAAGGCGCCACCCCGGGGAGGAAGGATGAGGTGAGAAGGGACACCGGGTGTCCAGATCCATGGTAACGGTACAGGCATTGACAGAGGTCCCAAAGGCTTACCAAGGTTTCTTCCGGGGCCACCTTAGGTGGTCCTGGCGGAGTTAACGTCCCTAAAACCCGCTCCCTAACATGATCCCTTGGGCGAGTGATGGAACGAGCTAAGCGCCACATTATGTTGTATAACACGGCAGGTATCACGAGCAGGTTTCTCTGCAGCACACACTCTCCTTGACGTCATGCGGTGTATGTGCAGTTTTATGCCTTGGTCACCGCTATCTCAATAATAGCTGCCTGAAGTTACAGATGTACATTTTCCGTAGCAAATAAATCGCATGATCAGCTCAAACCATTATACTTGTAGTATTAAAGGTAAAACAGCAATTGCTTAAAATATTAAGTATTATGTAATACAAGTATTGAAAGCGACAAAAACTACGATTTATCTGCAGGAAAGTAGCTTGTGTATATCCCATACAACGAAGCAATTTCATCTGATTTTGATTTTCTTAATCTATACGCTTCATAGCCTGCCAACATTTCCAAAAATTGCACATTCTGGGAAGTTGTGCCTGTGCTAATGCTTATTTCCTATATGTGACCCAGCTGTTCAATAAGATGGTTAACTCAGGAAAGAAGTCACAATCCTCATATTTCTGCTGGTCTCTTATCTAAATTCCTTTCTTCTTCCCCTACTTCTTTTTTTGCCTCTTTATCTTCACTTTCAACTTCGCTTATAATTGTTGCACTTCATGTAACGCTAATACCTATCCCGTGCATAATTCTTGGAAGGAGCAACTATGTCCAAGAAGCTAGGATTTTATTCTCTGCTTCCCGAGAGTTAGTAAGGGATAATTATAAAATCTACCACCACCCCTCATTTGAGAAAAACCTCAATTACATGTTGATTACATTTTGATTCCAAAAGGTGACTCACATCAAAGCTTTCATTGAAATATGTTGGTGTTCTAAAACGAGCTATACTATCACTAGCCCTCATAAACACTGTCATTTAAATATTTCAGTGTTCTAAAACGACCTATACTATCACTAGTCCTCATAAACACTATCATTTAGATATTTCAGTGTTCTAAAACGACCTATACTATCACTAGCCCTCATAAACACTGTCATTTAGATATTTCAGTGTTCTAAAGCGAGCTATACTATCACTAGCCCTCATAAACACTGTCATTTAGATATTTCAGTGTTCTAAAACGACCTATACTATCACTAACCCCCATAAACACTGTCATTTAGATATTTCAGTGTTCTAAAGCGAGCTATACTATCACTAGCCCTCATAAACACTGTCATTTAGATATTTCAGTGTTCTAAAACGACCTATACTATCACTAGCCCTCATAAACACTGTCATTTAGATATTTCAGTGTTCTAAAACGACCTATACTATCACTAGTCCTCATAAACACTGTCATTTAGATATTTCAGTGTTCTAAAACGACCTATACTATCACTAGCCCTCATAAACACTGTCATTTAGATATTTCAGTGTTCTAAAGCGAGCTATACTATCACTAGTCCTCATAAACACTGTCATTTAGATATTTCAGTGTTCTAAAACGACCTATACTATCACTAGTCCTCATAAACACTGTCATTTAGATATTTCAGTGTTCTAAAGCGAGCTATACTATCACTAGTCCTCATAAACACTGTCATTTAGATATTTCAGTGTTCTAAAACGACCTATACTATCGCTAGCCCTCATAAACACTGTCATTTAGATATTTCAGTGTTCTAAAGCGAGCTATACTATCACTAGTCCTCATAAACACTGTCATTTAGATATTTCAGTGTTCTAAAACGACCTATACTATCACTAGTCCTCATAAATACTGTCATTAAATATTTCAGTATTCTAAAACGAGCTATACTATCACTAGTCCTCATAAATACTGTCATTAAATATTTCAGTATTCTAAAACGAGCTATACTATCACTAGTCCTCATAAATACTGTCATTAAATATTTCAGTATTCTAAAACGACCTATACTATCACTAGTCCTCATAAATACTGTCATTAAATATTTCAGTATTCTAAAACGAGCTATACTATCACTAGTCCTCATAAATACTGTCATTAAATATTTCAGTATTCTAAAACGAGCTATACTATCACTAGTCCTCATAAATACTGTCATTAAATATTTCAGTATTCTAAAACGAGCTATACTATCACTAGTCCTCATAAACACCCTCATTTAGATATTTCAGTGTTCTAAAACGAGCTATACTACCACTAGTCCTCATAAACACTGTCATTTAGATATTTCAGTGTTCTAAAACGAGCTATACTCTCACTAGTGCTCATAAACACTGTCATTGAGATATTTCAGTGTTCTAAAACGAGCTATACTCTCACTAGTGCTCATAAACACTGTCATTAAATATTTCAGTATTCTAAAACGAGCTATACAATCACTAGTACTCATAAACACTGTCATTTAGATATTTCAGTGTTCTAAAGCGTGCTGTACAATCACTAGTACTCATAAACACTGTCATTTAGATATTTCAGTGTTCTAAAACGACCTGTATTATCACTAGTCCTTATAATCACTGTCATTTAAATATTTCAGTGTTCTAAAACGAGCTATACTACCACTAGTCCTCATAAACACTGTCATTTAGATATTTCAGTGTTCTAAAACGAGCTATACTCTCACTAGTGCTCATAAACACTGTCATTGAGATATTTCAGTGTTCTAAAACGAGCTATACTCTCACTAGTGCTCATAAACACTGTCATTAAATATTTCAGTATTCTAAAACGAGCTATACAATCACTAGTACTCATAAACACTGACATTTAGATATTTCAGTGTTCTAAAGCGTGCTATACAATCACTAGTACTCATAAACACTGTCATTTAGATATTTCAGTGTTCTAAAACGACCTGTATTATCACTAGTCCTTATAATCACTGTCATTTAAATATTTCAGTGTTCTAAAACGTGCTATACTAACACTAGTCCTCACAAATACTGTCATTTAAATATTTAAATGTTCTAACACGAGCAATACCATAAGTAGTCCTAGTCATTTCAATCAGAGCAAGCGCTAGCCGGCTATATCAGCTAACGTCAATAGCAGGGAAGTCTGCTGAGCATCTAGGCAGTGATACGTACCCTATATAAACCGTTGCTATGCGCATATCTTTCCTTTCAAGCTCCACTTAACGCCTCCGTTGGCACTTGCAACCCTGAAAGAACCTACCGGATGAATGATGAATGAAATTATTAATGAAGGACAGAAAATTCGGAGGGTGTAATTATCCTTCCCAGCACTGGGCGATTAAAACACTTGGTTAAGGGAGGCCGGCCAGGGAATCAAACCCATGACTTGCCGAGTGCAAACCTTAACCTTTACCACGGGATCATCTTGGTCAGCTTCGTGACCATACTTTTGCATTACTCCCATCTCTTATTACGCTAAGGGAGCAAACCTAACCAAGTAATTACATCTAAACTTTAAAATATTTCCGTTAGCTGTTCCCTATAGCCATTATGTATCTATATAATAAAGTGCATACATCTCTGTTAATTAGTTACGCAGAAATGCGTGTAAACCCAAGGTGTAAAGGCCAGAATGTGTGACTACTTAAATGTACTATGTATGTGTTATTCTGCGTTTAATTTTAACGAGAATTTATCGTTGAGGCAAATATGAAACGAAACTTTGGTGTTAATCAAGAGAAGTAATTTAATTGAATCTAAGGAGCGCTGGATGACAAACTAATGTTGGGTTAAAAGGCATAAGCTTCATGGTTACTCTGTAGGAAGTAGAATGTGGGCCTGTTCTGCAAATAGTGGTATGTTAACTTTTGCTGTTCTTAAAGAGGGGCAAACTGGTAGAAATCTATATTATTAAAGGTAAAACAAAACCCTCTGTGTCTTCAGAATTGAATTTATTTCTTAAATCTTCCCCAAGCTTGAGATTATCGTGTTTCATATATGTGGATTTGAAACCAGACGTACTACAAAAAACAAACTTACGTAGACACATTTATTAAAAAGAATTAGGACGGTCTGCTTAATGCAACCTCCAAATATTCATCTTGGACTACAATGCACTTCTTCCACGCGTCCATACCGCTCTTTAAGGGTACATATGACTGAATTTTCCAACTTTTATATTTTTTAATCAATTTTGATGAAATTTTGTGTGCATATTTATATTGTAACCATATTGTGCTGTGCAAAGTTTCAGCTCTGTATATTCCTTGGTTCAAGAAATATTGTAAATTATTTAAATAAATTAATAGTCGCACTTAAAAAGTCCCTTGCGACAAAGTTTTCATCAATCATTCTAAAATTTTGTAGAGATGCACTTTAAACAAGGATAAATTAGAATTGTATTGGGTTTTTATATCTGGTTATTTGTTTGGCTTACAGAAAAATGTAAATGTTTATATTTCATAATTTTTTAAAAAATTGGGAGTAACAGCCTGTTCTGAAGGATAAAAAACACACTAAAATCCATCTGATATCAAAACCCAAAACAAGTTTTATTTATAGTACCTATTACTACATACGGTGCAAGTTTCAAGCCATTCTGATTAGAAATGCTCCACCAGGAGCATTTTGTATAGAGCAAAATGTTGAAAAATTGCAAACTGAGAAAAAGGCAAAAGAAAATAAACTGACCTAAAAATTGCCCTGGACCACATATCTCCCCCTCAGACCTCTTGTTTCTTTCTTCAGATGATATTTTCAATTACATTACAAATGGCAGTAGCCAATCATTAGCAAGTTCCTGTTCACTTACTTCAAGCGGCATAATCAAAATAGGAGTGATATGTTGCAGTAACAATGCACAATAACATTATATCCCAAAAGTGGGCGTAAGCGGACATTTAAATACCACGCACATGGAGTTAAAGGATGGCTTCTGTTGGCTTTAAAAACGGTGGAACTGAAAAAATAATGGATGCATATGATGGAGGAAAGATTGTAGTATTTTTTAACGCTAAAATATAAAAAAATCAATTTTTTTCCAAAAATCGTCAAAACTCAGTCATATGTACCCTTAAAACAATTATGCACTCTAGTTTCATTTTCCACTGAGCCCGGATCGCATAGACACCTCGAGCACACCAAATCGTGCCAAACATAGCTTTGACTGCTTCGGCGAGAATAACCTGGTCAATGGATCCAGGTGTAGGAAATACAAAATATTAAGTGTCATTTCAATAGGTTTAATCGTTTTCTAAAAATGTTCAGCTGTCGGCAGTGTAATTGGTAAAGCCAGCAGCCTCTGTTTATCTGACCGGCGTGTGCGTCAAGGCCAGCATTGCTCTTTGATATAAACAAAACACATGACCAGCGTGAACATGAGGCCCAGCTGCCGTCATATTTAAAGAAAACTCCCGCCAGTGTGTTTACCATACCACTAATGGGGCCAGTGTCTCGGGCAAATCCACACTAATCTAAATGTTAGGCCTGACAGGTGTGAATGTTATTGAAATTGTGTATTTGTTCAAATAATAGTGATGATTAAGTCTTCCATAGTTAAGGAAGGGGAAAAATGAAACAATTGAAACCGTGTATGTCAACAAGGCGACAAGGATTTTACCAGTAACGCACATTATCATCATTATTTTCGAGCTAAAACAAAATGATTGCTTTTGATACACAAATAAATACAGCTCTTCCTCTTCATTTTCCTAAAATAACTGCGCTCTTTTGAAGACTACTGAGCTGAAATACTACTGATACTGTTGTCATAAATGACAGCTAAAGCTTCCTCCCCACCCACCAATGTTTATACCTGGTGCATGAATTTGTCGCCTGATCTCCACTTCCCCTTTATTATTAAAGCGTGTCTGAGCCTTAGAAGACAGTACACGTTAAATGAAGCGCAATGTTGCAACATGTACTATACGTTGCCTCGAAGTGGCGAATCTTGCTCCGTGACCCCAAGGTGGCCTGTGTCAAGTACCTAGTTTTTTATTAAACCCAGTTTGGACAAGTCTTTCACAAGAAGCGCTTCTGTGAGGCAGAGGAATCACTGATAATGTAAGCTCCGCCAGTTCTTTGAAACCAGTGTTTCCACCAAGGTGACACACGTGTTTAACAGCACTCCAGAATCTGTGAAGTTCAGATATATTCTTTATTTCACACGGAATATCACTTATTCCGAGTTTTCTCCATTGATCGTCAATTTTCTGAACAGTGCCTTCTTCATTGAGATTACCAGATCCGGCCACACTGGCAATAAGAGGATAAAGGCTAGGAGGCTTAGTAGGGTATGAAACGTTTGCCTTAGAGGGATGGAGACAGGCCACGAGGGCAAAAGTGGTGTCGCTATTTGTAATTAGTTTCATTTTGCTGATGAGACAAACCAGTGGAAATTATATTTCGCCGGTATTGAACTATAATACATTCAAATTATCGTACACCCCCATAATTATAGTATGAGTTGGCAACCCTGATTCTACCTGTTAGTTTCTTACTTTTACTGAAAAAGACGTTTTCTGAAGAAATTTGTACCTACAGAAATGTCCCCATCTGCAGTACTGCACCACCCTTATGACACTCGTTTTGGGCAGAGGTGAAGGATGCAGCGGTTGGGCGATAGACCTTGGCCCGGGTGGGCTGTTTGCCACGTGATTACGTATGTAGCATTATTTTATAGTATTGATTGTCGGTTAAAACAAGCCATAAACTATCTTAAATCAAGGGAATAAGTTCAACTTTTGCTTCTAAACTTCTGTACTAAAATATCTTGCTCTTCTTTTGTTTTATTTAATACGAACTGATGACATCTCACCAACAATATAACAGAAAAATATGGCGTTCCCCACAACTTTTAATTCGGAGATGCGCACAGAGGTGAGCAGCCCATTACCGGAGCCTCATTCTCTTTCACTGTCACACTTGTATTGTTTTACCCTAATTGTGTATTGATTTAATTTAATTGACTAGATTAAGTACTGTTATTATCCTCTCGCTCACCTGTTTGCTAATGAAACTGAACTTGACTGTCAACATAATTTATACATAGCTCTGCCGTGATGTTAGTTTTGTATAGTGTTCTGTTATTTACAAGGGAAGGTATTGCTTCTTTTATTTCAGATGCCCATTGATGCAGATTGATAGTGTGCAGGTGTATGTATTTAGGCTTTAAATATTTCCGGAACGCTATCATAAGTTCAAAATAAAAAGGCGCTCATATGCACATGTTGCTGAAAATAGTTTGATAAGGGATTTATTAAAGGATTTGCCCCTTCATTGATTTCAATAACAATTAATTGAACTAAATCCTTGTCCACCGACTGTTTGGTTACTTGTGTATGTTTGGTTCTTTGTTGTATATCAGAGAATTAATAAGTAACTACATTAATTCTTTTCAGGCCACGTGTTCTACAGTGTGCTTCAAAACGTTACCGAAAAACTTAAGGAACAGAATGAGTAGACAAAACAGAGTAACTTTCGACTAGAAAATCACGTTCCCAAACACGATCCCAAGTCAATAACAATGATATTCTGTTAAGCCATAATACACTTTAGTATGCACAGGTTTAGTGTAACAGGTTACAAAAGTTGTTCAAACACACCACCACCACATTTAATAAAGCCTTTGCACACTCGCTCGAATACCCCAGGCCTGTGCAAAAGTTCTCTGAATTAGTGTTTCTGGATTGCCCACTGGTGTCTGATACACTACACCTTTGATATGCCACGAAAAGAAATAATCAAGTAACGTTTAGTCTGGGGAACGGGGTGGCCACGTAAATGGTCCTCATCTTCTCATCCAACGTTCCATCTTCCACCCAATTTGGGACCTAGGAAGCGCCACAGGTTGACATCAAAATGTGGTGGCGTTCCATCCAATTGCATCCATGCTTGCTGGCACACAGCAAGTGGTACATCTTCTAACAACTCCGGAAGAACTTGCTCCAAGAAGATCAGGTATCTTGGCCCATTCAAATGTTGTATTACAACTCTTCTGTGTGCTCTTTCTGTTCCTTAAGTTTTTCAGTAACCTTTTGAGGCACGCTGTATAAGCGGGCTACCCACAGAACGGTACCACGACGCCAGTTGCCTTGTTTACGATCATTCACACGAATTCACGAATGCTTGGGATAAAGTGGTTCATTTGAGAGTAGGATTTCGGTTTTTGGGAGACTAAGAGTGGTGCAAAGTGATGACCGTGAAGTTCTTCATGATATGATGTAAACTCTCCGATAGCACACTGGGCATTGCAACAAGATAAGGCGTTTGTCACATGACTATCTGGAGAATTTTGCATGAATATCATCCGCACCCGTATCACCATCTGCGGGTGCAGGACTTCGAGAGGCGGACAATGAGTCAAGAGCTTTTGAGTTGGCATGCTATAGAATTGCGCTTTGTTCATGAATCTCTTAGCATACATCCACTCAGTGATGAGGCTGGTTTCCTTGCAACGAATCTTCAGTATTAATAATAATCAGGGCTCGGATGTTTATGACATGTCATAGCCATGGAAAATAAAAGGGAAGCACTATTTTATCAATGATGATTAAAATGATGCAATCTTCATGGGCCCTATAAAGCTAAATTTTGGCTTGTTTTTAGGGTTTTTTGTAATTTTCTTGTCATTTTTCATGTTACAGTTATGTGTTCCCTTAAACCTTTGTGGTACTTTTATATTTCTATTCCAGTTTCGCATATGTGCTTGCAGTCGTCCCAAGGACTGGAAAGATGTAACTCGCCCTTGGGGTATTTATCTCTGATGTGAGATTCCCTTGTGGTTTACCGGAAAAGTACGAATCGGATGGGGAATATAATGCCATACTGGCAAGTAGGCTATGGTAGCTTAGTGGTTAGAGCAGTCACTCAGTAAGCGGAAGATCCGTGGCTCAAATCCCGGCTATGGCATTGAATTTTCCAGTTCGGTGTCCACCTCTTAAACACTGCCCACACGGCTTTGTTCATGGTATGCTCTTTCCCAAGTGACATACTGGGGTTTTGCGGTCCCCTTAGGGGCGATCTTGTTATAGCATTTGGTGTAAAATTTCTATGTGTACCTCAAAAGTGTAATAATGTCAGATATTGATTTGGAAAATATTTTTAGTGAAATGTATATGCGGTAAAGGTTTCAAGGTTTTTTTCTTCCATTCAGTGATTTCCGTTCATAGTCGAAAGGTGGATGTTAACATTCGCCCCATCCTGTATAAACACCCAAACCTGCAGTAGTGAGATGATCTTTTTACCTTTATGGCATTACTGGCTAGACAATGGCTTACACAAGACCAAATTGAATAGCACTTATTTGCATATAAAATCAAAGGATAACGTAATATTAGTTTTCAATGTAGTGAACTCTGAATAGAAGGATTAAATAAATGAGGGAGTGAAGCCTTTGTCTCTGCTTGAATTCGAAATGAACGCCTTTTTACCCTTTGTAAATCTCACAGGGAGTTACACTGTGTTACATTTTTTTCTGTTATAGATTGTTCCTATTTTAGGACATCTTTGACACACTGCTTCTTTCCGTTATGATTGTACTTGAGTAAATGTGATAAAGTGCTTCTGGCCACTCCTAGAAGCTCTAATTTAAAGTAGCACCTGCAAGTTTTAAGAGTTTCTCACCATACCTGTAAATGTAGCCTGATTCCTTTCGGGGAATGCACTATTATAATCGCAGTAGGATAGTTAATGCTAAATATTTTTTTGAAATACAGGATGTTCCAAAATTAAACCGACAAACTTCAGCAGCTGACAGATGGCGTTGTTTAAAATACTTTTTATTAAGGACAGTTTTTTGCTGCGGTGCTTCTTTTAAGTGCTAGACGAGTTAACGTGATTAAAAGTTGTGATTTGCTAGAAATTTCTATGTGTAGCTTTGTTATACAGGGTGATATAGAATGAAAGTCGTACAGCTTTCAAGTGTCAAAATAATCCACCAAAACCAGCCGGAAGTCCTTTACAACCTTTGGTCCATCTCCAGTTCTAATAAATAAGTAACGTTTAGCAAGTTTCTAGTATATGCACCTAGCACCTCTTGACAACAGGGACAAGATATCTTAGGTCATCTGCAAATAAAGTAAACAACTTCAATTGACATTCTCTAGCCCTATCGGTTGTGCATACCATATGCGCACATTTCATATAAACTGTTGGATATATGAACTACATTTTTCCTCAAAACGTGAAATTGGGAAAAAACACCCATTTTAGTGTGGTATAGAACCGTTCTTTGTAGTTGATGTCTCTATTTTACTCTTCTCTTTGCAAAGCATCCATCGTCTGTCATCAGTATTTAACTTCTGTGCCCTATATGCCCATACAGTAGTCGATAACAAAGCTTACCTATAGATTAAAATGTGTATTGCTAATATGCCAATTGTTTTCATAATGATTAACGTATTTGGTTCATAGCTAATAGGGTAGTTTTCGTAATCAGTGTATCTGAAGTTCAAGGACACCTTCTAGAGAGCTTACCTTATTAGCTGCAGAATGTATGTGTCTGATTAAAAGTGGTGAGGATTGTGGTTTTATTTTTGATTTAACAACAAGGAACGCCCACGGGGTGGCGCCGTGGAAAAGTGGTTAGACCGTTTGCCTATCACCTAGGCGGCCCGGGTGCGACCCCAAGGTCCGGCATATGGAATTTGTAGTGGACGAAGCGGCGTCTGGGTGGGTTTTCTCCGGGTTCTCCGGGTTTCTCAGCCAGTCGTTCCACCACCTGCTCTGTAATCAGCATCCATTTCGCCTGCATTTCATATCATCCACTTTCTCACTATTTGACCTATCCAATGACAAAACTATTCAAGCTGTTATGGGTTACCCATAGCCAATATTAGTATGAATTAACTTCACCTAGGTAGACTCAGGGGTCTCCGTCTAGGGGATATGTGAATGGCAACCACAAGGTACCCAAGCTGAGCAGAACATTACTTCCACTTACTGGTGTTTTGCTCCTCACTGTAACTTTTCTACCTGACCTTACCTTGGTCATCTCTTGTTCTCTTCCGACCCCGATGCTATTAGGGTTCCCGAGGGCTAGGCAGTTTTTATTTTTCCAACCACTCCATTTCTCTATAAAACCTTAACCCCTAACATGCTGACCTGTCATGGCATGTAATACGTCCTCTGATTGGTGATCAGAGGATATGGTCGGTGAATTTATTTTGATGACTCTCCGGATCAGGTCAGTGAGATCCGTTAACCAACGACAGGTGTGGTCCTCCAGACATTCTGGGGGTTGTGAGAGAGCGATGTGACCACCAAAACATAAAAATATGGTGCTCTCTAAAAAGCGGTTACTATTACTGCAATTGCCCTCTTCAATATCATCAGTGAAAAATATTGGAGAGCAAGAGAATTAATGACTTCATTGTCAGAAATCCAGCATTAGCTAACAACAACAAGTTCCCCACTATCATACTTGGTGCTGGGCTGAGCAACCGCTTCCGGGTCTTCACTCTGTCCGGTCCGTAGGTTTGTCTGCCCCCCGACAGACGTATGACTCTAGGCACAGAATTGTAAGTCCTAGGGGGTGTAAGTGCTTCATAAGGGCAGGGTAAAGAGATAAAGGAGACAGAAGGAACGCCTATGATTCGATCGTAAGCAGATTTTCGGATCTCTATCTTAGGTGCATTCGGTTATGGCAACATTATTTACAAAACAGCGAGTAAGGAAAGTTCTTGTATTCGTCCTCAAAATTCAGTGAAATTTTTCAGTAGCGTACTCATCCATGAACGCGGAAGAAAGCACTGCACTCTCAAAGAATTTGTAGCCTTATTTTGCTGAATGCTTCCTTTGAGAAAGTTTGTCTTATGTGGCGCGAAAAGAGAAACGGAAAAGTGATAACTACAAAGGTAACGTGTGGCGTTCTTTGTGCCCTCTTAAAAGTTTTGTAGAGGATTAAAGCTGTTCTCCTTTCTTTTAGAACTAAGAGAGAGGACACGATAAAATTGATAAGAGTTACAAAGACATCCAGTGTTATGGCCACTGGACTAGTCTGGAATAACTTCCAGGTAAGACTCACTAAGTAACTCATCCAGCTGTGGTTTGAACTTCCATAGGTCCACAGTATGGCTGAAAAATAAGCATGCCATGCAATGTATGTGCTGTTGAGATGAGCTTTATTTAATTCAGCAATTATAATGAAAATAAGAA
>CM060964.1:24770410-24785410 GCA_030765045.1 Tenodera sinensis
AGCGATAGCGATAGCGATAGCGATAGCGATAGCGATAGCGATAGCGATAGCGATAGCGATAGCGATAGCGATAGCGATAGCGATAGCGATAGCGATAGCGATAGCGATAGCGATAGCGATAGCGATAGCGATAGCGATAGCGATAGCGATAGCGATAGCGATAGCGATAGCGATAGCGATAGCGATAGCGATAGCGATAGCGATAGCGATAGCGATAGCGATAGCGATAGCGATAGCGATTGCGATTGCGATTGCGATTGCGATTGCGATTGCGATTGCGATTGCGATTGCGATTGCGATTGCGATTGCGATTGCGATTGCGATTGCGATTGCGATTGCGATAGCGATAGCGATAGCGATAGCGATAGCGATAGCGATAGCGATAGCGATAGCGATAGCGATAGCGATAGCGATAGCGATAGCGATAGCGATAGCGATAGCGATAGCGATAGCGATAGCGATAGCGATAGCGATAGCGATAGCGATAGCGATAGCGATAGCGATAGCGATAGCGATAGCGATAGCGATAGCGATAGCGATAGCGATAGCGATAGCGATAGCGATAGCGATAGCGATAGCGATAGCGATAGCGATTGCGATTGCGATTGCGATTGCGATTGCGATTGCGATTGCGATTGCGATTGCGATTGCGATTGCGACAACGATAACGACAACGATAACGACAACGATAACGACAACGATAACGACAACGACAACGACAACAATAACAATAACAATAACAATAACAATAATAATAATAATAATAATAATAATAATAATAATAATAATAATAATAATAATAATAATAATAATAATAATAATAATAATAATAATAATAATTAATAATAATAATTAATAATAATAATAATTAATAATTATAATAATAATTAATAATTATAATAATAATTAATAATTATAATAATAATTAATAATAATAATAATTAATAATAATAATAATTATAATAATAATAATAATAATAATAATAATAATAATAATAATAATAATAATAATAATAATAATAATAATAATAATAATAATAATAATAATAATAATAATAATAATAATAATAATAATAATAATAATAATAATAATAATAATAATAATAATAATAATAATAATAATAATAATAATAATAATAATAATAATAATAATAATAATAATAATAATAATAATAATAATAATAATAATAATAATAATAATAATAATAATAATAATAATAATAATAATAATAATAATAATAATAATAATAATAATAATAATAATAATAATAATAATAATAATAATAATAATAATAATAATAATAATAATAATAATAATAATAATAATAATAATAATAATAATAATAATAATAATAATAATAATAATAATAATAATAATAATAATAATAATAATAATAATAATAATAATAATAATAATAATAATAATAATAATAATAATAATAATAATAATAATAATAATAATAATAATAATAACAACATCTTTGACAAGCATATGATGTGAGGTATAAAATACACGTTATTATGACACAGGCTTCTTTCATGCTCTTGTTTATGACCAGGTCCTGCCTCAGAGTTGAAATCATCCGATTCTTACAAGTTATGATACATGTGTAAGACATCATCCTCATTATCGTCGTCGTCATCGTCGTCATCGTCGTCATCGTCGTCATCGTCGTCATCGTCGTCATCGTCGTCATCGCCGTCATCGTCATCGTCGTCATCGTCGTCATCGTCGTCATCGTCGTCATCGTCGTCATCGTCGTCATCGTCGTCATCGTCGTCATCGTCGTCATCGTCGTCATCGTCGTCATCGTCGTCATCGTCGTCATCGTCGTCGTCATCGTCGTCATCGTCGTCATCGTCGTCATCGTCGTCATCGTCGTCATCGTCGTCATCGTCGTCATCGTCGTCATCGTCGTCATCGTCGTCATCGTCGTCATCGTCGTCATCGCCGTCATCGCCGTCATCGCCTTGCCCGCCTCGGTAGCGTGATGGTTAGCGTGTCTGCCTCACGCTCAAGAGGTCGCGAGTTCGAACCTCGCTTAGGGTAAGTTATCCGGGTAAGGTTTTTTTCCGAGGTTTTCCCTACCCTGAGAAGACGAATGTCGGGTAACTTAAAGCTCCATGGACCTCGGGCTCATTTGAGCATCATTTCACCCATTTCATTCATTCGTCCGATATGACACAATGTTGGAGGACGTTAATTAAAAAAAAAATCGCCGTCATCGCCGTCATCGTCGTCATCGCCGTCATCGTCATCATCATCATCATTACAAGGTACATGATGCACTTCTTCAAAATCCTTGGAGTTTTGTAGATAATATATTTTAGCCTTGTTTCTGAGAAGCACTAACATACTACTTGCAGTAGCAAAGCAATATTGCAGAACTAAATAGGAAAAAGTACATGTCACTAATATGTAATGAGAGTAGGTAAGCAGTTTGGTTGACCTTAGGGACACGTAACAATCGATTAGTCATTGTTGGATCTAACGAAATAAACACATAAAGTTATCGCTCCAGCAAACAGTCGAGTAGGATGTAGTATTACATGTCCTAATGAAGCGATTGCATAGATACGTTCGTTGAAAAACTAGAACTTTTAATAAATGTAAGGGTCTCCCAGGCCCTTAGCGTCCAATGGAGGGTTAATACCAAAATAATTTCCTGCTGGTGCACGCTCCTCTTCCCTCTCTTTTCAACTGTTTATAAGGCATCTGCAAACTATCGACTTCGTTTTTGACAGACTATAACACTATGTGCTCTATTTCTGTGGGTATTCGTTTGTTATACCTACACATATAGTTTGACTGGCAAAGCACTCAACAAATTTAAAATAATTTTATTACTTGTATAAATAAGCATTTTGTTGGAAGAAACTTGTAACTCCTGCTCAATTAAGATTAACACAAATCGCACTCGTGACACCAGTGTAACAAAATGACAGGTCCAGTTACTTTTTCTGTCAATTTATTTCTTCTGTAAAACTCAACCACAAAAGCACAGTTATCTTTTATTGCTAACACAGTCTACAATACGTCGTGACCTTGTAACTAACAGCTGCTTTGTCCTCTCTTGTCATTAACACACACTTTTCTGACTTTCAGTTCTCTCTGTCTAACAGGTGGCTTCGACCATCACGTTTACTAAAAGCACTTCACATAGCTCCGACGTGATTAAATGTTCCATAACCGTCTCTGACGATACCCATTCGCATGTCTCTCAAGAACTTCTGCCCACATATACGCACGGCTGTCTCTTTAACACTCACGACTCCATCTCTGTTACTCACACTTCTTGCTGTTCTCTTCGCTTATATACATAGAAATGACGTAGCACGGATATTTCTCAAAATTCAGCTTTACTTGACCCTGCTGTAAATAAACCATCAGTCGGAAATGTTGCGAACGCCCTGGAAACCTTTGTTCAGTTGCGCATTGTGCTGTTGATTACGTATTTACAAGGAGTGCACTTGTCTTGACCTTGAGTCTCTGACGTGCTGCCGCGCCCGGCGTCACAATGTAAATACTTGTTTATAGGCGGGAGTAATCCTCAACAGAAAAGATTTTCACCGGAAAACTCAAACCTATTCTGACACGTCTTTCATCATTTCTGTTTCTATAGTAACCAGTCCAAAAATGGAGTTTTCCTTCCCTACATCTTTAACTGTATACATCGTTGAAAACGTCCTGTGTCCTTTCCAGTCATACTGCAGAACACAAAAATCGCAATGTAAAACAGGCTGGTTTTGTTGCGGCGATCTCAGAGATCGGTTTATTAGAAAATTACTTTAAAGGCCTTAAAAGTATATAAAAACAGCAGTATTAGTATTACACACATCATTTAACACTACAAAATTTAAGATAGTACATATCACCAATAGAATAGGTAGAAGGAAAATGAAAATTATTTCATTAAACATGCTTGCATGCATCGTCTTGACCATCCATGGGCTCACAATTGAAGACAGGCGTCGTTCTGCAATGGTCAAGACACACGTGTGACTTGCAAGCATAACTGTATTCTGTAAGTTGTCCTTTTTCCCACTTTTATTTCTATTAGGTTTGTTGGTTTAGCGTCTCTGGATCTCTGGAGTTTATCTTGTATGTTTTATACATACAGGATGCTTCAAAAGGTTACTGAAAAATTTAAGGAACAGAAAGAGTAGACAGAATAGAGTAACTTTCGCCTTCGAACCAATGTTCCCAAACACGATCCCGAGTCAGTACCAATGACATTATGTTAAGCCGTAATACAGGGTTCAGTGTAATCGGTTACAAAAGATGTTCAAACACACCACCACATTAAATACTGACATTGCACCGTCGAATAAAGTGGCCCACTCGCTCGAATACCCCAGGCATGTGCAAAAGTTCACCGCTGCCGAATGTGGTACACGCATCTCACGCGCTCCTGTGTACAGAACCTCTGCCGGTACATGCACTACGCTTGGCAACAGCGCTCTGCTTGAGCACTGGCTAGCGTTCACACGCCTCAAACTTTTGCGAGCGGTACAGTGTTTCTGGATCGTCCGCTGGTGTCTGATACATCAGAGCTTTGATATGCCCCCAAAAGGAGCGCTACCACACTTTTGCGTCAACGTGCGGCACTTCCTAGATCGCAAGTATCCTGAACGTTGGTTCGGAAGAGGAGATCCAGTTGCATGGCCTCCCCGTTTCCCGGACCTAATGCCACTTAATTATTTCTTTTGGGGGCATATCAAAGCTGTGGTATAAAAGCTGCACAAAGCTCAATGAGGAGATTTATAGTCTTGGTTAACATTAAAATCCATGCTTATCAGTTTTGGCAACTTCTTACATTCTTGCACATATGGGTACCCTTAAGATTACTATAAAATTTTATAAAATTTAGTGAGATTATTTTTAAGTGGACAAAACAGCATTGTATACGAAAAATGCATGGTGAAATTTTTTGCACTCAACACACCTCTTTCCAGAATAGTTACAGCTTGTCTTACATACTCATCTAAAACATAAAACGGTTTAAAGTTAACCAATCATATCTCTCATTAAATTGTAAATTTAGATATAAAATTAAGAGTATGGTTTCCTCAAAGTAAATTAAAACCATTTTTCAGCAACCAGGTAGAATTCTTAGATCACGAATACGTAGGTTAATTAGGGTTTGTAATTTTAAAGGAACAATTGGACGATTACAGTGCCCACGCTCTGGTTTATCTGATAAGACTCTTATAGCGTTCTACATAAGTTAATGCCAGTATTATGTTACTAGGGTTTCATCAGAATGCTAGCGCATTCGAATTACAGACTGAAAAAAGCCGTACAAGTGTTCCTTAAGTATACAGCGAAAACAATACGGTTCAAAATCCTCAACAAATAGAGCGCTTCTATTAAGCTTGTTGAGATAAATTCTACGTGCTTTGACTATGCTAGAGTTAAATATAACGCAATACCTAGGGAATTATATTCGCTGGTGGGATTCAAACTATGTCTGTGCTAAGCTATTTTCAATATTGTTTGAGCCTTTTATTCTTCTACAAGGGGATGCAGTAAATGATGCTCTATGCGTAATACTTCCATGAAATAAAGATAAGCAGCGAAGCGGAACAATATGTTGCATGTAAACTCATATATTGGGCATTTAATTACCATCTTTCCAAGGGAGGATACAGGCTAAAGAATAACAAAATAATGAAAAAGATAATAAAACATCATAAAGCCCTACTCCTTTTGTTTTCGTTTCGGAGGCTTCCTTTTCTTTCATGTAGAAGAGAGCAAATACCGAAATAAAGCTTTCCAACTACAATAGCAATTCCAAGTTGCACCACCAGAAGCAGCCCCATTCGTGCCAAAAGGGAATGTTGCCAATCTCAGGGTACGACGATGTACGAACCATTGCCTTCTACACCGCCATAAACATCTGAGCCAAGAGAATTTCCTTTCTTGTACTATCCATAACGCCTTTATTCGCCACGTCGCTGCAACAGCAAGTAACTAGCATAATTGTCTATAAAATAACGTAACATATTTTCTCACATCTACCAAGTAACGTGGAAACATTTGCGAGGTTCCAGCTTCAAATCCCAAAGTGACCAACCACCGTTTTCGGTCGTCGGTAGGCGAACTTTTTTCAAGGCGAGGGCCCTGGTGCACCTTGAACAGACAGCTGTTTCTGTTCTAGGATCGAGTATTCTTAATTCTATGGAAAGTAAACCTGGAAATTTTAGACATGCCGCTGTGGTGTATCTACGACCATCAGATGTGGCTTTCCAAGGCGATGCCCTCCATCATGCTTTCGTCCCATAGGAAAAGCAGGTGGAACAGGGCTAGACCTGGCACAGTGTTGGAATTCTACACAGTGTTTGCACATCGCTGTTCAATTTGTTTATACCGGGTGGAAGACATATTAATTCAAACCAGTGGTAGATCTCGATATTTGGAGAGCATTTTGAATCTTAAGCAACACTGGGAGTGAAATTTTGGTCAAAATTGTCAAAAACTCGAATTTTTTTTTTTTTTTTTTTTTTTTTTTTTTTTTTTTTTTTTTTAAACCTTAAAATGTTCCTGGAACACCTGTGCATTTGGATCAACTAACATTTTTCATATCCCCCACTCCATGTGGTCATTACGGCGCTTTCAAATAGTGCTCTTCCCTTAACGTACACAGGATGCTCCTATATAAAAGCCTGTTTTTCTCAAAACTACATTTATGCACATTCCAAAAGAAGGTCGCACCTGAGGTTTGCTTCAAATTCAATGAAAATTTCCAAAAGTATTCATAAATATCAGCTAAACAAAACTATGATCCAATATTGATGTTATCATTAACATGAATTCCAAAATTTTTTTTTTGTATGAAAAAAATCAATAATTTTTAAGATTAAATTTTCTTTGTCATTAAAAAAATATGTACAGCATAATCTGCAAACGTATATTTGAAATATCTCTCCATACAATTGTTACCCATGTTTTAGAGTATCAGTTCGGCCAATATAAATGAATTTGGAAAAGTTAATAGACGTGAGCTCTATTTTGAAAATGTGCCTAGCAAGTTCATAAAATAATTTATATATCCTAAACGAATTATCCAATTTTAATGAAATTTGGTGTACCTCCTATTATCATATAAATACAAACACAGTAAAAATTTCAGAAAAATCTATCAAGAAATGTGGAACTTTCAAATTTCACTCCCAGTGTCCCTTAAGTTTTTTCTTTGACCGTTTCCTAAGGAGATATTTTAGTTTTGTCGAAAAGCAGTTGGCAACACTCCAGATTGTGTGGGTGTCACTTTCCCTAGCTCAGTACACAAACAGCGTAACGGTGCGCCTTGAGAACAAGCACATACCCTGCCTTGTCCTTCCATGTTTACTGTGCGAGTTTAGATCAATCACAAGCGTTAGCTCCCAAAATTTTACACGAATGCGAAAGAGCCCGACTTATTTACATCTGTATACGAGGTCAATTCCCTGACCAACCTCAACGCAACGTTGTCGGCTTACCTCACGCCTAAAAGAACAGCTTGGAGTATTCCTTCACGTCTTTTAAGTGGTTCATTATTTCGAAACCCTGTGTGATGTCCCATAATTGCTACCGAAGCTATGTCAGAAATAAGTTACTCTACGCATCTTACAAGCAACAAACTGTTACCTTCGTACATTCTTGTGGAGTTAGCACGTGTTAGAAGGAATGTAATGACTTCCCTTCCACCCTGTATGGGCAACCCAAATGATAATCCACCTCTGTAGTGTGGTGGTAGCATGTCTGCATCACAGTCAAGAGGTCCCGAGTTCGAATCTCAGATATCTGGATAAGGGTTTTTATGAGGTTTTCACTTAGAAGACGAATGTCGCGTAACTTTAATTCTAGGGAACTCTGACTCATTTGATCACTATATTAATTTCATTCATTCATCATCCAATATGACACTGCGTTGGAGGACCTTAATATAAAAATCTAATGCGAGCACTCACAGGAGTTTCTCAACTCTTGTACTAACAATTCCTACAAATTCCTATTCCGTTATCTTCTTCCTGTTAGTTGAAGTAAACATTATCACAAATTATCTTATTGGTTATTTTCTTGTAGGTAGAAGGGGAATATGGGAATAAGTAGGCCTTGAGCAATAGGCAAATGTTTTAAAGCTTTGAGATTCCGTTCTCTTTACACGGTTAGCATATAAAAAATGAACCACAGCCTTCCATTTGACTCACACAAGAAACAAGGAATATTTCCGAAATCGTTTGTTATACAAAAAAGGTTTATCTGGTCATAAATTGTGTGTCTTAACAGGATCTAAATTTTTTGTACAGTAAGATTTGGCCTCACTCTTACGGTTTACCAGTTATGCAAAAGTCATCCAGGGTAAACACCACTACATGGACTATAGCAAGAAAATCCAAAATAGTTTAATTTGTCATAAAAGTATCTTAAACATATGGCGTTTAATCAAAATCGTTAGAGCCATTTTCAAGAAAATGAAAATTTTCGAAAAATTATCCATATATAGGGTAGTTTACGGTGGAGGAATTTTCTTCAAAATCTTCCTGTCGCATCCTTAAAAGATATTAAACTCAAATACTGATCTTTGTTCTTAACCGACAGTCCCACTGACACACATTGACAAACATATAGGCAAACACACACACACGCACACGCACGCACGCACACACACACACACACACACACACACACACACACACACACACACACACAGCAACCTTTTTCTAAAAAGGCTTCTTTTGAATTCAGGGGGCCTCAAAACATGTATTTCAGGTGAAATACCGACATGGAATTTTTAGGTGAAATACAATACTTCCCCAGCTTACTATACGTAGTAGAGAGAGTAAAAAAGAAGTGCCCAAATGACGTCAGAGACGTTAAATATGTCTACTGTTACCAGGCATAGGAATTCTTAACCAGTTGGCTTCAAGGCATCTATACTCTGGAAAACAACACAAACCAAGGATGGTTTGTTATCAACTGATTTCTGCATATAGTCCAGTGACAGTTAACCAATCGCTTCCGCCCTAGCATTCATACTTATGAATTCCTGTGCCTCATTACTATATTAAGTACATAGAAGGACTCAATTGTTTTTGTTATTTAATATCCTTCTGGTATTGCGCGCGGCGTGCGTATTTTGTGCCTTAACATTTAACTTCGACGGTTGTGTATTTTGGTCCAGTCATGCTGTGATGGACAAAAGGAAAATTTCCTGGTGTTTTGGATATTTTACACGTATGTGCATGAAATATATTAATTCCTATATATGTTGTTATATTTATTATGGTCCACATGTAATAAAACCAAATTTGATAGCCGCGTATTTTTATTTAAATCTTACCTGATACTTTAATTCCGCTTTGTCCATTGTTATGAACACTACATATTGTTTCCTTAAGATAAATAACCATAAACTGAGGATCAATCCCAGTTTGCCACCGCCGTTAATGTTGGTAACCTTGACATTGGCACCACGACGTTCAACAGCTGTTAGTAATTAATCTATTTTGCTATACAATACTGTTAGAAAAAATAATATGCACTACACAAGTGCTAAGTGTTGCGCATAATTTGGAAGTAGCATATCCTGGATTTAGGCAGCACCGTTGCCAAGTGGTTAGACTGCTCACCTACCACCTAGGTGGCCCGTGTTCGATCCCAGGAACCCACATATGGTATTCGTGGTGGACGAAGCGTGGTCCTGGCGGGTTTTCTCCGGATTATCTGGTTTCCGCAGCCACTCATACCATCAATTGCTCCATCATCATCTTTCTATTCATTCGATTCGCCTGAATTTCACATCTTCCTCTTCCTCACCCCCATGCCTGATGTTGGGCTGACCACCGTCGTCCAGGTCTTCAGTCGGTCCGGTCCATAGCTTCCTGTGCTCCCCGACAGGCACTGGCTTGGTGAGGGTAATCAGGTAAAGAAGAACATGCGAGGTCCTCACACATGTATAAGTCTTCCTTGTCCTTCAGTGTTACACTTGACAGCAACTGCATCGCAATGAATTATTAAGGATACCCATGTGTGAAATTTTGAAAATCTACAGTTTTCATTGGATTGATTTGAAATTTTAACAAAACAATCACTGTATAGTGAGGGGTAACTGTGCTAAATTTCATACATTTAGTAAGTTTAGTTGCTAACATATTAATATTTTATTATATTTTTTAAAATATTTGTATAAATGGTTCCCCATGATGCAATTTTGATTTGAAAAACTTAATAATTTTCAGTTATGTCCTGTAATAGAATGTTAGCAAATTTATGAGATAATTTTTTGATCTTGTTATTAGTTTGGATAAAAATAAATTTTAAAGTTTAAAATCATAATTTTTTTCATTTACATTTCGAAATGTAAACTTTAATATTTAATTACTCAGCAGTTATTCACGTTATGAAAAAATTATCTCGTCATTTCTTTTTAATGGTATTTCTAAGCAGATATACCAAATTGCATGCATAAGTACTGAAAATTGCATCGTGTGGAGCATTTTAAAGAGCAAATAGTGTTAAAAATAAAAACGTGGAAAAACAAAGTTTGAAGTCATAGCAAGGATAATGGAACTGTATGGATTTAAATGGACACGACCACTTACATGCAATCAGTTAGACGGCCATGTGACATAGATAAAAAGGCCGTAAGGCTGTAAAAAGCATATCAAAATAAAGCAGACGATTTATACTATTTGATAAAACAAAAATCCATTTTTGGCAATTTTGGAAATTTTTAGCCTTTTTTCACAGACGTGTATCCTTAAAGCACATGTTTGGTATGACCTAAGTTTGTTAACTTTGTAGGTAAATAAGTTATATGTTGCTGGGTTCATAGTGGAAGACTTCGGTATGCATTCCAGGCAGCAACCAATGCACTTTTTTGTCACCACGATCTGATCTTGACCAGTTTGTTCAAGCGTGAAGCTTCTGCCTTGTTGAGATAACTGTGGAAGCCGGAAAACAGTTTGATGACTTGCAAACTAGTGAGTCACGCAACACATTTCGGTGCCTTACGTTTGATTTGAAGGCACGTCTTAATAAAAGTAGGTTTTAGAGTCTATCGTTCAGGCGTAACATGCCGATTTGTATCGAACAATGAGGCAGAACCAAACCTTTTGCAATAGAGATCCTATTCTTAAGGGAACTTGGAAGAGGACACATTGTATTCCACCATGAAACTGTGCTTCGAGACTTTGCCAAAACTCCACTGAAACAAGAAAACGAAATGTCGAATACATATCAAATTTCGTATCTAAATTAGATTCTGCTTAAGCGTGCTAGGAAATAGTTTTCAAGAAAACCCTCTCATACCAAACTAGGCTTTACATATACAATTTTTCGTTATTTCTGCTCCCCCGAAAGGAGCAGGGTTGTGGTTAAATAGCGTAAGTTCGAAGGTACCGGCCATTGAAATAGTTAATTTATAGTAATGTTAAGCAATTCAGTCAATATGATATCACTTATTTATTAAGGGGAGTCGAAATTCTCTCTCTCTTTAATGTCACTAGATGACCCGTTATGTAGAAGACTATTTAAGATAATTAGGTGCATTTTCATGTTGAGTTGTATTTTTACAGCTGTCTGTTGAAACAAAATCACATTTTCTTCATCAGAAGCAAAGTTGTGATTTGTTAATACAATTTTATTGAAATATAAGCGTTTAAAATTTTAAAAAAAGTTATTATGCCTGATGCATAAAACCCTTGTCATTAATCCATTAACGCCCAGCGGTCTATTTATAGACTGCTACACATATTTTTATTTAGTTCACACGAATTCTCAAGAGTTATTTTGACCATGTATGTCATCACTCGTGTTATCTGATTGTGTGAACACATTATTGTCTCCCTAATTACAATTAGGGTGGAAATTACTGCAGCGCCTGTAAAAGGGTATTATTGTTCTTTACCTTGTTACGTTTACGTTACATTTTTCAGTAATACAATAAACTGTCAATAAAGGTTTGTATTATGGCATCACACAAAAAACCTTGCCCCTGTAAGCAAAGCAATTCTAGTGCTGAAAATATCAGCCTAAAGACAAGCGATGTATTTATAGACCACTGGGCACAAGTGTTATGTCACGTCAGTACATGGAAACACTACTTTTTGGAACAGCTAGCGACATTTGTTACTAATGTAATAATACGCAAGCATCTGCCTCGTGTGTTGCTTCTTTTCTACAGTTTTTCACTTTGAAACAGAGTGAACTGGTGTTCAACAGTATTCTATATTGTATTCCTTGAAGCGAGGATAACGTGTAAATACATGTATTCCTAAAAGACATGCGCATTCTGCTGCGTTACTTGTGTAGTTTCCAGTAGAATAATGTTTATTTTCTTTTTTTTTTTTTAAAAAAAAAAAAAAACAGCAGTACGACACGTACCGGTACACTGCTGTTGAAATGGCCGACATAAGCTCCGGCGCACTTTGGTGTAAATGTGCGGAATCACCTAAACGTAACATGTCCAAATCGTTGGATTGATAGAGGCGAACCAGTTGCATGGCCATCGTGATTGCCAGATCTAACAGTTCTCGAGTATTTTCTGTGGAGTTGTATGAAGGATATGATTTATGGCAATCCTAAAATGTCAGCAGAGGACCTTATGACTCGAGTCCAAGGAGCGATTGAAGATCTTCAAAGACAGCCGCAACGTATTGGTTCATGTGCATGACGCTCACCACCACCGATGTAGGCCTTGCAATGACCTCTGAGGTACACAGTTCGATGTCCGTTTTTAATGTAGGCACCTCGATGTTGGGCTTATTGACGAAACGTGAACGCACAAACATCTCACACTTCGATGCGTTATAGTGTCCAAACCGTACATTTCCGGACAGGGGTTCCTATTGGAAAAGAGATCAGTTTGCCGTCCGCATATCTAAGTGCTTTTTTCATGGAGGATTTTCTTTATGCAACGTATTCCATTCACATAGTTATCTCTAATCATTTTTCTTTTACGAAACACATTTACACTTTTTCTTCTATTCCTCTTCTACGAACAATTCATACACATATACGTTTGAAATAAAAATTAAACGTATTACATTCGCACGGTTTTATCTACTCACTTTTCATTCACCAAACTCAAACATATTTTTTTTTCTACTCGCACTTCTACAAAGAATTTATGCAATTTGCTGTATATTAGAAATAGAAATGCAACCTCTTACATTCACATAGCTTTCCGTATTAGCCTTTCTTCCTGTAGTATCTGTGATTGTTTAACAGTGCACTTGCAGAGCGTCTTCACCGTGCTTTTATTTATCTATTTTGTTTATATTTGTTCTGTATAGTGTCTTAAAGAGTTTAAGACTTTGAATAAGCATCATAAGTAATATTTTTAAGTGTCTCCAAGGAAACACAAGGCTATTGGATATGTACAACCTAAATCTACAAGTTGTAGGATTAAATGGTTAAACCATAGGCAACGCTAGTTGTTTCGGCTAGTTTTTATATTAAAAACAACCAAAATGTGGCATGTAAATACAAATGTTACCCATGTATACCTAATAGATAGAGCTACGATTTCTATGTAATTACATGTTTCCTGCTATTTAGATGCTGAGAAAAGTTATATGTTTACAAAGCACTATGTTAGGGTTAATATAACCGAATTTCATATTACATATTTTTACATATTTATAAGTATATTGAATTTTTAGTGATATAACATAAAATTACGTATTTTAGCATCTTACCTGCTTTGCTCATGGACTCCAACATTTTGCCGAATATATTACAACTAAGTTTGCGCAAGTGTATAGGATAATTTCAGCAAAAAAGAAAAGATGTTTTCTAAAAATCTCCTCGAGTACTTTCTTACAAGCAGCAATTACCAGAGATACCACTGTCTCCGGAACCAATATTAACGAGGTGCGGAACATGGATAGAAGCAGTCAATTTCTATAGTGAGCATCTAGATGATATAAATACTGCTGTAAACTCTTTTGATCCTGAAAGTGCTGCATATATTTGTGAATCCCAGCTGCCTTTAGCGTCTCCAAAATAGTCTCGTCAGTTGCTTAGGTCAGGAACAACTTCGACTGGCTTCCAGAGAGTATCGAACGTTTAGAAACTCCAGGATTGTCTATGCAAGATTCTGTTGCTGTCATAGGAGATGCTACTGTGGATGGAGAAACTGGTGCAAGTGTATTTAGGTAATTGCAAAATGTGTTAAAGAGAAATCCATGCTGTTCAACATTTCATAGTGTATGCCAGATTACAAATGGAGATAATGTTGATACACCCGAGGACATTTCTCCAGGAAAAATTTGTTTCCTAAACTTTGCTCCAGTAATATCGTCTGACGTGGAAAGATCTTTCTCTATCTATCAGGACATTCTCGTGACAAATGTATTTCAATGACCCCAGGAAACATTGAAAAACACCATAATTATTCACTGGCTAAAACACAAAATGTATATATATATATATATATGATTTGGGTGTTGTTATTAAGAATATGATAAACTGGAATTAAATATGTGACATTACACATTTTCCCTATTCTACACATTTCACTGCCTTTCACTACATATTTATGTACATGTTTTGCTAAGTGATTTTACATAAAATTTCCAGCTCTACTAACAAACGTGTAGAAACGAGGAATTGAATACTTTTACCCTGTTACTAAGCTCTTCAGATGCATTTCCTGAAGTAGAATGTGCAACTTCAGAAGAAAGTTGGGTGCTTAGAGATTAATAGTCCCTGATAACTTGTGGCAATGAATTTCTGAACCTAGAAACTTCATGGTGAAAGATTATGAGTATAGATGAGTTCGTAAAATTGGTAGTTAAAGTTCTAGAGGACTAGAGTTCTAGAGAAAAGAGCATTATCATTCTTTATCTGCCCCAAAGTGCACAGTCCCTTTCTTCCTCAAGTAGAGTAGAGTGAATAATAAATTACGTGTTACGTTGTGATGGAGTTACTCGATGGCAAGTGATTTAAAGGCATCTCAACCCCACCTCCATGAAATTTGTAAACGCTACTCTTTAGCCACCTGCTGGTTT